>JAEQBH010005307.1:0-221130 GCA_016808115.1 Tetrastigma voinierianum | reverse complement strand
AAATTAAAATAAAACTTCTGTTACGGTGACAACCATGATAATATTAGAAGGTCACATGTCAATGGTGATTGGTGCATCCACGTGATTCACCAGCTGTCTGGATTATAATTGTCTTATTAAAAACACCTCAGACTCCAAAACACAGTACGACCCAAAGATAATTAACGTGCTCGAAAGGCAAGCGATCATTGAAAAAACTCCAAAACGGTGTCGTTCTCTTCAATTTGACCGGGGTTCTGGGGGCACCTCCTGCAGCATGTTTGGCACGTGACATGAGAGAGAAAATCTCGTGGGCCCGCCCGCCCGCCCCATGTGGGATCGTGAACAGATTCGTCCCAGTTCACTGAATGCTCTCAGATCGATTCTCCGCCACTCATCTCTATGTGGGTTACCTCGACCAATCCCTACCGTCCATTTCTTTGACCATTAAAAAATCATTTCTTTAATTAATTAAAACAATTTCACCCCACTTTTGGTGGGACTGGGAAAATAATAAAGAAATAACAAGACACTAGTATAATATATAAAATATTTTATTTATTTATTTATTTATTTATTTAATTAACAAAAATAAAAAGGAATCCTCCACGCACTGTGCAGAAAGTCCCTAGACTTTCCCCCATTGCCCAAATGCCAACGACTTTTGCAGGTCAATCCTACCAATCAGAAGACAGGACAAAGGGTAGCAGCCACTTCGATCGTTCCACCGATTGAAAAGACAATACTGCCCTCAATCGTATTTTAATTTTATGGTTATCAAGAAGAATAGGATGATGATGAATAAACCATTTTTTGTTAAGCTTGTGTTTGGCAGTTGGCACCGAAAATAATAATAAAGGAAATTTGTTTTTTTGATTGTCTTATAAATTTTTTTTTTTAAATATTACTTGAAATTTTGAATATTTTAAATTAATGAATTAAAATGAATAAAATTAGTCTAAAATAAAAAATAAAAAATATATATGCAACTCTATTTTTATTTCCACCTTTCCTATCTATCTTCTTTTCTTCACATTTTCCCTCAAAGTTTTACACACGCAACATAGCATTCAAGAAAAAATAAATGCAAACATTTTGGCGCGTATTAGTATAGTGTTTTTCAACGAGGACAAAACTGTAAATTGAACTTAGCGTTCATTTAAAAAAAACAAAAAGCAATCAACGTACGGTTTTCGACAGTGAGCTGGTTGAAGAAACCAGCGGGGGAGCTGCTGTGGCGAACTGCGCAGATCCACCACCGCCACCGCCACCTTCCACCGCCGCTGCCTTTCAAACTAGTAGCCGTAGAGAAGTCGGCGACGGGCATCTCACGAATCCGTGACCTCTGCAGCATAGCGGCGGGTTCCGGCTCCGGCAGGGATCTGGCGGTGGAGGCACCTACAAGTAGACTCGGAGGAAGAGTCTCCTTGGCGGAAAGTAATGATGGGAGATGAGATGGTGAGATCCGAGGGGAGAGAATTCACGGTCGGTTGAGACGAGAGAATCGATGGCGGAGGTCAATAGGGAGCCAGGAGCTGAACCGTAGCGAATAAGGCCGGAGGAAGGCATTGAACAGTGAGAAGAAGACGAAGCAGAAGAAGGATACATATTGAAAAACAAATATCAAACAGTTGGTGTGCAAAAAAAAAAGAAAAGGATGATATGATATGCTATGCTATGCAAGAAGAAGATCGAAGAAGAAAAAAGATAGAGAGAAAGGAATAGGAGAGAAAGGAAAAGAATAAAGAGTTAAAAAGAAGATGCTGTTTTGGGAAAAGTCTATGAGAGATATTTGGGTCCACATGTGAGCGGTGAGCCTAATCAGACTTAACTGCCTATCATCCATCTTCAATCTTGGGCTTCCCTACATAATTTAATTTCAAATTATTTTATTCCCTTTTTTTCTTTTTCTTTTTCTTTCTTGAGGGAAAGGACCATTCACTGCTTTCAAGAATCAAGATTAGGATGAGTTTTGATTTGAGGGGTTTTTTTTTTTTTTTTTGCTAAATTAATTTGGGTTAGCTAGAACTTTGGTGGACCATCTTAATCTACTTCATAATTGAGATCATAAGATTGACCATTTGACCTCTTTATTTGTATTTATAGTAAGTAAAAATAAATTTATATATATTTGAGGAATAAGAATTGATTTGTACTAAGATAATGAGTATGACAAATGACAATCAAGTTGTGATGAATTATTCACGAGAAAAGATTATTTAAATGAAATGATGAGATTTGTCATAATGAAAAAGGGGAATAAGGTGAACGGCATAAATTGGAATACTAAAAATATCTTACGATGAAATAATATAAATATTAAGATTTTTGTTTATAAAAAGATCGTAACGTAGCTATCAATCCTCACACATTCTATAAAGTTTATAAGAGGTGACACTCAGACATTATTTATTTTGATTTTAAAACTTTTATAAACGGTATTACGACTAGATGAGTGGCATAAATGCCCCTCAGTTTTGTGAATATGTTTCATGTTGCTTCTGAACTTTTTTCGGTTCCAAAATGTCTATAACGTTTACTCTGTAGCTCATTCATGTTCATCCCGTTAAAAAAAATTACAACTAAATTGAAAACTCTGACAAATGATGCATTTGATGAGCATTTTAATGAACGTTTATCCAATTGTGACCTTTTTTAATAATCAAGTTACGAAAGTAAATGTGAGTATTTTGAGGTCAAAAAAGTTTAAAGACAAAGTGGAACATACCTGTAAAATTCGAGAGTATTTATGCGCCTTATCCTGTATTACAACTAATACGCCTTGTATGAAATTAGTTTGATCTTATTAGAAATGTCTATTTGTTTGGCCATAGAATTACATGGAAAACAATAAAGATGTTATAATTACAAGTAGGGGTGGCAATTCATGTCGATGGGTCGTGTTCATGTCGTGTCAATGTAAGGATCGTGTCAACATTTGTCAATCCAAACCCAATACGAATAATAAACGTGTCAACATTTGCTAACTCAAACTCAACTCATTTATTATTCGCGCAGTTATGCCAACACGAATATGACTCATTTAATTTGATTATTTAAAATAATAAAAATTATAATTAGTCATTCATGCTTGTTTAACACAAATAACCTATTAAATTTAACATGTTTGTTAATTTTATTAGTTAAATTACTATGAATTATAATTAATAATCCATATTTAACACAAATAACTTATTAAATTGGTTAATTAATTAGCATAATAATTAAACTAAGCATCTTCCATGTTGTCGATCAACACTAATACATTCAATTTATTAAACGCTGCTTCGATCTGATCAACGCAGGCAACTAAAACACGATTATACTCAACCAAAACCCACAAAAACCGTGTTGGGTTCGTGTCGTATTCACGTATCGTGTCAAACTTTACCAAACCTAATTACAAGTAATTGTTATATATATGTTCTTTAACCTTATAAACACATTTTAAAGTTCGCACCCATTTAAGTTTCGGGTAAATGATAATAAAAAAAAAAAAAAAAAAAGATTAAATTAGTATAACTTAAATTTAATTTTTTATTTTACTATATTTGTAAATATTGCATCACAAAAGTAGAGAGATAGAATTGCAAAATGAAGTCTAATAATATAGACTTGAACAAGGATACAAGGTTCAATTTGTAATAATAATTGAACTCTTGGAGGGGTTCTATTTCTAAATTTTGTTCACTAGACACAATATAATAATTTTTGCTTCTCACAAATTCGTTTTCATCCTAATTCGAACTTTGAATCCCCACCCTTCCATGCCTCATCTTTAGTTCTTAATCACTTTCTAAGCAGATTTATTTGGCTAATAATCTTGCCATCTTAAATTATGTCTTGGCTGCGTGTTTTTGAAAGAAAATAAAAGAAGAGAGAAAGAAAAAATGGATAAAAAATAAAAAAAAAATTTATATTGCTATTTTAAACTCATTTTATCTATTTAAATTATATATATAAGTTTGTTTGGTAATGATTTCAAGAACTGTTGTTAATTTTAAAAAAATGGATTTTTAATGATTGGGTAAAATTTAAGAAAACACTTTTAAAATTTTCAAAATTTCATTTATAATATTAAAAAGACCACTTGCAGTATTTTGAAAAAGAAAAACACTTCATAGGAAATCAAATGCACAATAAATAATTTTAAAATATATAAATTTCTTATTCGTTTTTAATTATTTTTTACTTTCTTATTTTTAATGATAAAATCAAATGTAAAAACCAAACAGAAAAATGAAAAAAAAATCATTTTCTTTATTATATTTAATAATTATATCTTTTAGACACTTTATTAAATATAAATTAATTATAATATTAGTTAAATTTTTTAATGAAATGCATATGAATCATTAGTATAAAAAAAAATGTACGAATTTTTTTATTCTTCTATGCTATTTCATTCTAATTTTCCTCATATTTTGATGATCCAAACCCAACAAATAAATTACTATATATTAGAGAATATATATAAAGCCAATGGATTTGCAAAAGGCAGTGAATGAGGACCACAATATAATATATAAGCTACCAAAGTACATAAAAACTTTTACTCAAATCACCATCCTTAAGTAATAACTTTTTGACTATTTCATCTAAATATTAATTACTGTTCTTAAAAAGAAAAAGAAAAACAAGTCATGAATGATATTTGACATCAATGCCATTGACAATTTGTTTCTAAGACTTGAATGTTGAAGCAGATAATTCAATGTTCTTAAAAGGAAGACCAAAATCTTTTTTTTTAGGACATTTCTGGTTTCATTGACAATCTTGTTTCGAGTCTAGAAAACAAATTAATTGTCGTTTAGGCTATGTTTGATCTTTGGAAAATTTAAGGAAAATAAATAGAGAGAAAATAAAAGAAAAAAATGAAGAAAACATAAGAAAATCATTTTTATCTTCTTAGTGCCTTCAAGAACCAAACATAACTTTAGGCTATGCATTTTCAAGTAAAGTGAGGGAACACCAAACCAAAAAATATGAAGGCAGACATTCTGTATAAATTTGAAGATGGGTTTTGTTCTGTGTCAATTAGAATTTGAATGTGCAAAAATCTGCAATAAATACATCAAAATTCAGTTAGAATAACTTTCTTTGCATGATTTACACAGCTCTCACATAGGCATCTGCAATCCATACTATAAAAATAAAACATAATCTGAAAAATGCTTGCAAATCACAGCATAATCAATCCTGAAAGTAATTTGGAAATGTAAAATCTTTCTGAACAGATAAGATCGATTGAGGTAGGTGCAGGTAAGTATAATACCGATTACAGTTCGTGTGAGTTTGATTCTGCTGGTGGATCGATAATCGCAGAAGTAATCAGTATCTTTGTTACATAATTTAGATATTGTTAGCAAAACATGAGATAAAATTCAAAATGGGAAGTCGGGGGATTGTTACTAATTCTAGCAGAAGCACAGAAAACTGAAGGCCCAGCTACTAAAAATTTCTGAACAAATTGCTTGTTAACATTTGTTTCATGAAGGAATGAATCCAAATGAAATGATAAGTGAAGATTTTGAGGAAGAATAATATTATTTTTGTTGAGCTGTAAATAGAATGTTGACTTGTAAATAGAATAGGAGAATTATTTCAGAATCCCTTAAATTGAGGGATTCGGTTAGTTTCATTTTTCTGTTTTTAGGAAAAAGTTAGTTTCTTTTTTACGCCTCTTTCCTTTTTCCTCTTCTCGTAATCCCCTATATAAACAAAAGGTAGGTGTATAGTCAATCTAAAATACAGTAATTATCAATTTTTCATCCCATATTTCGTGTCATGGCATCGAGCCGAGGTTTCAAAACCCTCGAGCATCATTCCTGCCTTCATTGCCATTTTTCTGGCCTTCATGCTGGATATTTGCTTCTTTCACGTTTTCTTTCGCTTCTTTGCTCGGGATTTAAGGCAAAACAGTAAAGCTCAGCATCAAGTTTTTTTAGTAAGATGTCGGAGGTTGCAGAAATTACTACCACATCACACCTGAGAGATTGTTCATCCTCAAAGAACTGTGTGGAATTGCAAAATATTCAACTCAGATAGGTCGGATGGAAAACACTTTAAATGGTCTCAACTTGTGTGCACTGTGTTGGGTGAAGGGAAGATCAACCATCTTATGGGTACAAGGTCAAAACCAAGTAGATCCTCGCTTCTCGGTGCATGAGATGAAGAAAGATTCATGATTATGGCATGGCTGTGGAATTCTATAACTCCTGAGATTAGCGACACATGTATGTTCTTGCTACGACTAAGGATATTTGGGACGAATCCAACAAACGCATTCAAAAGCTAGAGATGTGGCTCAAGTATATGAGGTCAAGGTGAAGATGATTGCTACAAATCAAGGAAATAAAACAGTTACTGAATATGCCAATCAATTGAAAACTTTGTGGCAATAACTTGACCATTATAGGGTAATAAAAACCAAATGTCCTGAGGATGTCGTTGTTCAAAAGGATTTCATTGAGCAAGATAGAGTCTATGATTTTCTTGTTGAGCTTAACCCAGAATTTGATCAAGTGCGAATCCAGATTCTTGGCAATAAAGAGGTTCCCGTGTTAATTATGTGGTACATCATCTGGCAGATGAGTTCAAAGAGTGTTATGCTTGAACCACAAACTTTGGATGAATCAACCCTAGTAGCAAAAACAGAAAATCCAGAGAAAGAAAGAAAATGATTTGTCAATATTTAGCAGACAACTGAAAGGAGAAGGACACCCGTGCACCTATCGTAAGAAACCAAGGCACACAAAAGAGAAGTGTTGAAGTTGAATGCAAGCCACCAAGTCGAGGATTCGGAAACCGTGGAGGGCAAAGCAAAGGTTTGCACATGCATGAGCAAATTACAACCGAGGAAAATTCAACAATGTGGGTTCAATAATGAAGAACGGGAGAAGCTGAGGTTTGTCGGGATCCCTCGACAAAACCTATGGGAGCTTGTCTCTTCGCTCTCTTCAAGCACGCCTTCATTCTCAGATAAATGCATCAAACAAGGTTTATGATGACTTCGTAACACTCCGTGCCACTGCACCATATGACACCCAAGTCTCAACTTTTCATACCTATACTCTAAGCCCAAGTAACAAGAAAATAGAGTGGTCAATGGCTCTTTAGCTATCAAGGCAAGTTCTTGGAGACATATATCACACCTACCCTTATCCTTAAAAATGGTCTCCATGTGCCAAATCATTACCAGCCTTGTTTCCATTCAAAAGCTTACTCATGATCTTAAATGTTATTATTGTTTTTCATGAATTGTGGTTCGAGGAGGAGGACTCCACTCATATGAAAGGAAACGGTTTTTACCACCTCGAATTATCTCTTAAAACTAGTAATAATTTATCTTGTCTTTTTAAGTTCTTTCAATAGGCAGATATCATTGGTCAGATTACCTCCATCTAGGTCATCCATCTTTTAAAAAGTCAGAAGGTCATGTTTCCTTATTTATTCTAAGGATCAGATATTTCTGAGTTTCATTGTGAAACCTGTGAATTGGCAAAACATACTCATGTATCTTTTCCTATTAACAATAAAAGAAGTTTTCATCCTTTTCATTTAATTCATAAAGGACATACGTGGGTCCTTCAACTATACCTAATGTTTCAGTGGCTCTGGTTTGTATCCTAAATTCATGACCGCACTCGAAAGCCATGGATCTTTCTTTTCTAAACAAAAATCGATGTTAGTATTGTTATACCCACTTCCACTCACAATGACCAAAACCACCTGGGTTCAAACAAAAAGTTTGAGATTGCATAATGCAGACCATTTCCAACCAAAGATTTTGCCAACCTATTTTCAACACAGCATTCTCCATAGACTCATCATGTTAACACACCCTTAAACAAAATGGTAGCGTGAGGAAATACGGGCATTTACATAATACAACCCGAAAGCCTACTCTTTCAAGGGAATGTTCTAAGTCCTATCGGGGGAAGTGTTCCATCGCACATACCGATGAACGTAATTCCTCACAAGTGTTAGACAATAAAAGTCCCAAAAAAGTACTTAAGAGTTTCTATCCACACTTCAAAACCTTTAAACAAAAATGTTACCTTGGGTATTTGGGCGCACCGCATTCGTTTCATATCCATAACCAACATAGAGACAAGTTAGACCCCCGAGCCATAAAATATGTCTTCCTTGGTTGCTCATCCACTCAAAAAAGGTTACAAATGTTACAACCCTCAACTATAAAATTTGTATTTTGCAAATGTTACCTTCACTGAAAACAAACCTTTTTTCCCCAAGGCTTCTCTTAAAGGGGAGATTTCAATGATGGAATGATGGAAGATAGTCTTTGTGAGTCCTTTGAACCTCTTGACCTTCCTCATGTCTCAACCCATGGTGATGAAGAACCTGAGTCACCCAATTCTACCATTGAACCCGTGTCATCCCTCATTCTAGCAAGTATCACTCGCACTTCCACACGCCGCCCTAAGTGTACTACGAAAAAGGCCATTCCAAACCAAGTCCAAGAATCCGACTCTGCACTTCTAGGAACTGTGGGTGAACACTAAGAAGATCAAACCCACCTTTACATACACAACCTGGTCAACAGATAACCTATACCTAAGCCTTCTCATTGCTGTCAGAAAAGGCACTAGAGAATGCACTAACCGACCACTTTATCCACTATCACACTATGCGTCTCTTAAGCATCTATCACCAACCCACAAGAATTTCATTGTGAGTCTAAACACCACAATCATCCTTAACACTGTTTCTAAGGCATTGACAAAAAGCGAACCAAGGATGCTACGAGAGATGAGAGAAAGTGCATTAGAAAAGAATAAACATGGAGATCGCTGAAAGACCGAAAGGAAAACATTGTTGATTGTAAGTGGATTTTAACACTAAAATATATGTCGATGGATCTCGAGAGACATAAAACAAGATTGGTAACCAAAGATAAACTCAAACTTATGAAGTTGATTATCAAGAGCACTTTTTGCCCCACCGGGAAAAAATGAATACTGTAAGAATCTTATCGTCATATGTCGCACATACTGCATAACTCCTACAAGATGATGTTAAGAATGCATTTTCACAGGATTTAGATGAAGAGATTTACATGAACATCCCACCAGATTTGAGAGGAACACATGTAACAAGGTGTGCAAGCTGAAAAAGGCCCTTGGCGGGCCAAACAATCTCCTGGCTTGGCTCTGGGGGAGGTTTGCAAAAGTCATGAAAGAGTTTAGGTACAAACAAAACCAAGGTGACCACACTATCTTCATTAAACACTTTGTCATGTGGGGAGAATCGTTTCTGGGGCCGCCGACGACATCATAGCTGATCGGAAATGACGAAAAGAGAGAAGCATGATGTGGAAGAAGAGATTAGCAAAGAGTCTGAGATAAAGGAACTACTAAACCAAGTACTTCCTTGGTAACAGGTGGCATATTCTCTACACAAGGATCTTCATTCTCAACAAAGTGTGTGACTGATTATCGCAAAACATAGAAGATCGGGTGTAAAACCGGCCTCACCCTAACGATCCAAACCACAAGTCAGGAGAGGCTAGCGAAGAACCAACGGTGGATAAAGAATGCCCGTGAGGCTACCGGTAGCTCATATACCTTGCTCCGTTCTACTTACATCGCCACTTTCTGCGTGAGAGGATCAATTCATGCATGATCCAAGAGAACATCTTCAAGTCGCTACGTGGTGTCGTATTACTTCTGGGTGTGCTGGGCAACCCCGGGAAAGGAATTTTGTTCAAAAAGAACGATACTCTTGCTTTAGAAGCATACACCGACACTGACTATGCAAGTTCCATAATGGATCGAAGATCAACTACAGGGTATTGTACTTTTCTTGGAGGTAATCTGGTAACATGGAGAAGTAAAAAGTAGAATGTGGTAGCAAGATCGTCACAGACCGCAGTTGCAGCCATCAAGCCTCGTGGGTCAGGTGAACTACTGTCGGGTTAAGATTATTCTAGATGATTTGAGAATCGTTGACGACACTATGAAGTTCTTATCAGACAACAACCTGGCCATCAACATTGCTCATAACCCCATACAAACACGATAGACAAAAACATATCGAGGTCGACATGACATTTCATCAAAGAAAAATTGGGAGGAAGCGAGGTGTGTATGTCCTATGTTCCATCGTAACATAAAATTAGTTGATATTCTAACAAAAGCGATTTAATGTAGCTCAATGTTTCACGATTCGTATTCAAGTCGGGAATGGAAGACATCTATTCCTTTAGTCGAGGGGGATTGTCGAAGCTATAACAAATATCGACTGAATAGAATAGGAAATTTATTTAACTCCTTAAATCAGGGATTCAATTAGTTTCCTTTTATGTTTTTAGGAATAAGTTGGGCTTTTTTTTATGTCTCTTTGTTCTCTTTTTCCTTTTCTCAGAATCCCCTCATATAAATGGTGGAGTATGGGCCAATCTAAATACATAAAATTATCATTTTTCATCCCATATTACGTGTCAATTTTCTCATTGAATTATTTGAAGATCAGTACTACACCCTTATATACATGATTCTCATTACTAAAATAGGAACAAACGAGCTTTAAGACGATCCACTTGGCTATCGGGGCCAACTTTCATTGTATAAACTCAACGACAACCAACAAGAGACTTGTCAGGAAGAAGAGTGACAAGCTCCCATGTGCCATTGGAGTAAAGAGCATCAATTTCCTCAGTCAATACATGTTTCTAGCCTGGATGAGAAATTTCAACAATATTTTTGGGAGAAATGAAGATAAGGCGAACAAATTCCAAAGAGGATAAAGATAAACGATAATAGATTTGAAAAATTATAAACAGATATAAGTTACTTAGGAGTGAGCACCTTTTCGAGTGGCAATAGGTGTGATCATCGAGCTATCAGGGAACTGTGAAAGCAAGAGATTTATGGTGACATAGAAGATGAATCAGTAAGAGGCCTTATAGGAGGACGAGAACGGCAAGCATAAACCTAAAGTGGTCGAGTCACGACATCCATATGTGGAAATGGAAGAGTCGAAGATGTGGGCACAAGATAATGCAGATAAGACATCCAAACATTATGACACTTGCGCAGGAGAAGAAAATGAATCCTCAAAGAAAGTGACATCACAGATGAAATACGACTCAGGTCAAGTAGAATAACATCTTATAACCCTCCGGAGCTCTGAATAACCCCAAAAAGATTCACTTTGTGGCTTTAGTGAAGAGCTTGTCTTACCTAGGAGTAAAAATATGAACAAAACAAACACAACCAAAGACACGAGGAGGAAGGCAGAAGAGAGGTTGATTAGAGGAAAAGATAGAATGAGTGAGGGATCTTATCATGCAAAACAGAGGATGACGTACGATTAATCAAATAACATGCAGCTAAGATAGCATCCCCCCAAAAATGTTGAGGAACCTTATGGTGGAGGAGTAAGGTGAAAGTCGCTCCTAACTAAATGACAGCTTACGCCAAATTTACCCATTCTATCGAGGAGCGTAAGTACAAGCATTTATTTGGGTGAAGACCTCATGTGAAGACATAAAAGAAGAGAATGACATAGAGAGATATTTTTTGGCATTATCACTTCTTAGAATACAAATAAAAGCATTAAATTGAGTTTGAATTTCAGCATGGAATTTTTTAAAGATAGAAAATAACTTAGCTCGAGTTTTCATTAAAAATAGCCTGCGATATCTAGACTAATCGTTGATAAAAGTAATAAAGTACCAATATCCTAAGATAGATTTAGATCGAGAAGGACCCCAAACGTTAGTGTGGACAAACTCAAAATGAGACTTTGCTCAATGAACTAAACGCTTTGGGAATCGAACATGAGTATGTTTCCTAAGCTAACATAACTCACTCAAGTGACAATAAACTAGAAATGTCCAACCTTCAAAATCCTAGCCGGATGACCTGTGACGATTGTGGATTTGAGAGAGGAGTATCCATAGAAGTGCAAAAAGTGGAACATGAAAGCGAGCTAAAGTGAAAAAGGCCTTGAGACTCATGTCCTATACCAATCATCCTCCCCGTACTCCGGTCTTGCAAGGAAACATAATTATTAGAGAAGGTAACCAAACAGTTTAGTTTACAAGTCAACTTACTAATGGAAATAAGATTAAAAGGAAAATCTAGAACATAAAGGATGTAAGTAAGGGGTAAAGAAGTAGGGACAACCGAATCAATTTCCTTTATCTATGGTTCGAGATCAATTAGCTAAGATAACCATGGATAACAGAGAAGTAAAGGTAAGAGAAGAAAAAATGTCCTTATTACCAAAGAGATTATCAGAGGCTTCAGAATCAAGAATTCAGGGTCCATATGAGTGTGAAAGGCAAGTAAAGATATTGTTGGTTTGGGCAACAGAAGCAACGGGTGCAGATTTGGCTGCCTAGGGTACTACTCATATTCGCTAGACATAAGAATGAATCCTTGAGGTGTAGATGAGCTCCCTCTTGCAACCATGAAACCCAACAATCAAAGAAATCACAACTGGTTTTTAGACGAACCCAAGAAGGGTTTTCAGGTTAAGGATGGAGAAGAAAATTGATGACACGACTATCCGTAATGGTCCAACCATGGATAAGAGGTGTCAGATGGAGATGGAAACTCTGCTGTGGTCCACGACAAGAGAAGGTCACCGAAAATGTCAAAAAACCCAAGAGAAGCTGCAGTCGAACAAAAACATGGGAAAAAGAGTGATTTTCTGACGACTACAAGGCACGACAAGGGTCTAGGGACACTCATCAACGTGTGAGGAGTCTAGTGGTGGAGGCACGTGGTGATACAGTGTCCCACGCGTTGACGCATGGATTTCCATGCTGGACAATAGATCGACGCGTGTGATGCTAGTTTTCAACGAGGTTTCCACTAGAGGATAGATCGGAGTGAGACACTTTACGTTGTCAGGCTCACGACCAAAAATCGCCAAAAAAATTGTCGACCACAAGGGTGTTTCAACGATGGCTATGGCTTTCGACAAGCTTCGCATGTTTGGAACACAACCAAAGTGAAACTCAGGATGGGTTGCTAGAATTGACCACATGGAGAAACCCTAACCCTAATATTCTCAATCCTGTCTATGGCTCTAATACCATGTTAAGAGAAAAGGAATTCTCAAATTTTATTAATTGAAAATACTAGGGAAGATACATATTTATACACAAGTGTTAGAGAAGAGAATGGAAACAATGTTAGTGTCAAATTAGGATACTACGGGCAGATAAAAGAAAGGAAAAGATTCCTAATAGATTATGAAATTAATCCTCAACAAAGCACGAGAGAAGTATTCTAACGATGTCGAAGGCCGCAACCTGGAGCATAAGTCTCCTAAGAATCGACACCACAGATTGAAAAGCCTCCTCACTACTAAACGTGTGCCTTAAGCCTTTCAATGCTTCCATTTGCCTTATGTTTCATGGTAAAACCATTTACAACTTAATGATTTCATTGTTAATGAGAGTTCAATAATAATCCATGTAAGGCCTTTTCCAAGGTCATAATCTTCTTAACCAATTGCTTTTAACTTCGATGACCTCGAGCCTCGGAATATCACATCCATCGTTTTAAATAATTTATGTGTTGCGATAAAAGCTTGTAAGCTTTCTCTCTCTTATTTGCACTAACTTATGAAGACACATCAGATGGATCTTAGATCAAGTTTAATTCCTCGTTTTTGAGGATACACAGAATAAATGTAAACATCCCAAAATTTTAAAAGGAAGATCAAAGGAAAACACACAAGATATAACCTATTTTGGAACACGAGATATAACCTATTGATGACATATGCAAAAGTAAGAACGGCTTCCCCCATAAATATTTTGGAACCTTAGTAGAAAACATAAGAGATCGGGCTACTTCCAACAAATGACAGATTTTCCTCTTAGCCACTATCTCTGTGCCAGAGTGCATTAACACGAGCTTAGTCGACACTTCCTCGTTCGAATAAGAATTCACTAAGAATCAAATACTTCCTAGCATCAGTTTTCGTATTTCATAATTTTGATTTGATATTAAATTATGTTTGGATCATGGAATGGAATGCTTGGAATATTCTATCAACTTCTTATTTTTCTTTCATAAGGAAAACCTAAGTAAGTCGTGTATGATCATACAAATGCCAGAGACCACCGTATCTCATTAATATCTTTTATTTGAGAGGGCCCCCAAATATCACTATCAATTAATACAAACAATTTTGATGGACAATAGGATATACTTGGATAGATAGAATGGCGCAGGTTTTCGCAAGTTGACAAACTTTTCACAAGAAAAAATTGAACTTTTATTGATGAAATCAAATGAGGGAATAACTCTTTCAAGGTATGTAAAATTCGATGATCCAATCAATCTGTGCTGCCATGACATGACTCCCTCACTATCTCTATTGACACTAATTAAACCAACTTAGACTAAGATTATAAAAATGATTAACTCTTAGAAGGACCATTCCTCATAACTAAAGGGCTTTTCTAAGTTAAGGTGTCTTTCAGGAAATGAAGTCTCGAATACATCTCAACACCACTTAACTTTCCTCGAACCCACTTTGAAAAATATTTATTTGGCAATAAGTTAGTAAAGCAATGATTATTGCAAATCAACTTACTGACGGAGTTCCAATCAATTTTAAGGACATGAAGCATAGATTTTAGAGTGATTTCGGATGAGAGTTAAACCAATCTAATCCCAACCACCTTGGATAGAGACCATCTAAGAATGGTAATGTATACTATGTTCAGTACCACATGATTTATAGCCATGAAAGAGAGACTCATCTCCCATCATATGGTCTAATGCCATTGAGTCAATAATCTAATGTTTTGACCATTAGGCCTCACAAAAAATGTAGAACATGAATTACCTACTTGTGCATACGTGCTAGAAGATGGGGCAAGGCTAACGTGCTAAGAAAGTACGTTGTTTAGAAGTTTTTGGAGCACTTCATGTTGTTCGTGAAAGGATTCTGACTCAAAGAATACCGTTGTCTTTAACCGGCCGTGGCGAGCTTCGCATGACTATTTCTATCAAAATTTGACTTTAATAGTCTACAATCAGCCGGTTTGCCATGTATCTTCAAGCATATGTCCTTAGTGTGACCAAGTTTAGCACAAAGATTACACCATGGTCTTCCTTTCCTCTATTGATGAGTATCTTGCTAAGTTGGAGGACATGAGCCACAGGCAGCAAGGGAGGACCTTCTAATGTTGGTCACCCATCATGACCTTTTTCCTGCTTTTCTCATAACGAACTTCACATAAAGCTTGGAAAAGGCCTAGTTTCCATTACTTTGCCTTTAACATCATCTAGATTCTTGTTTAATCCCAATAGGAAGTTAAATATCTTTGCTCCATTATTTCGTGATCGCTCGGGGCACTTCCATTCATGGCTTTCAAACATGTCTAGTTGCCGCTGACGTGAGTGTGTGTTGAAGTATCAGGTTAATGTGACGCCTCTATTATAGATCAGTTAAAGTGATCAACTCAATTGAAAAGAGTTCCAATATCAACATTCATTGAATCGATGAATTTCCACTTTGTACTGATCATCCTTCTTCTAATTGAATTTCATGTGAGATAATCTTTTCGCTTATGCCACAAAATGAACATTCTAAATCTGACGAGACCATCGAGAAAAGTTCCTAAGTTTGTGGCTCAGATAAGAAGAGGGGATATTTTCGTAGGTTCCGCACTTATGTGGCTTGGGAAGAGTAGATGTTTGATCACATGAGACGAGATTTCAAAGACGGAGTTGTTCGTTTCAATTGCTATGACAAACTTGACCACGGGAGGACTGCTAGATGGAAGTTAGGGCTTTTCCAAGAACCAAATTTAATACCATGAAGATTTTTCAGAAGAATACTCTTATTTTGTCATTGAATTAGTTGAAGAACATTATGTACCATATATACATGATCCTCATGACTAAAATAGTAACATATTCCTAAAAACTTAAGGCTATGTTTGGTTCCCAAGAAATTTGAAATAAGAACAGAAGGATTAAGTGGTGAAACCTTTTAAGGCTATGTTTGGTTCCTAGGAAATTTAAGGGAAAATGCAAAGAAAATAAATAGAGAGGAAAAGTAGAAGGAAAGAAAAAAAAAAAGTATAATTAAACCGACATGTTATTCGTTACTTCAAACTCATTTTCTTTATTTTAACTCATCAATATAAGGATTAAATAATTTAAGAATATTTAAGTTTCTAAATAATTTAATTTATATTTGAATTTTTTTTAATATTTTCATTAGGCAATCAAACATAAGAAAATAAATTTTCCTTGCTTTTCTTCTTCGCTCTTCGTATTTTCTAGTAACTAAACAAAACCCACATATGGGCAAGGAATATCCTTTGTATACTTATAATAATAATAATAAAATATGCTGTTTTCATATATAATTATACAATAATACACATTAATTATTATTATATATATATATATATATATATATATATATATATATATATATATATATATATATATATATATATATATATATATTTTATTGATATGGGTCTAGGAGCCAAGTCTTACATACAATTAGCTACAATTCGATAAAGGAGTGGAAAAGGGAAAAGTACATATTATTGATAGGGTTTTAGAGCCAAGTCCTATGGCATACAACTACCTACAATCTTGATAAAGGAGGGGGAAAAAAAGGAAAAGTATCATCATCATCATCATCATTATTATTATTGTTGATAGGGTTTCTAGGAGCCAAGTCCTATGACATACAACTAGCTAGAATCTTGATAAAGGAGTGGAAAAGGAAAAAGTTTCATCATGATTATTATTATTATTATTGATGGGGGTTCTAGGAGCCAAGTCATATGGCATACAACTAGCTACAATCTTAATAAAGGAGTGGAAAAGTATCATCATCATCCCCCTACGGCATACAACTAGCTAAATTCTTGATAAAGGAGGGGGGGAGAGGGAAAAAACTAGAGTAGGGTTCTAGTAGAAATACAAAAAATTCTAGGATACATATGAAACTTTAACTCAAAGGCAATATAGATTTTGAATTTTTTACTTCTCTTGGGACATTTGTTTACCATGAGTTTCATGACTAAGCATTGGGAATTAACGAATCCATGCGACATGGGTTTTATGAAAAGAAAAACCTTGAAAAGAAGACATGAGAAAATTGTAAGAAAATAAAAAAGGCAAAGAAAATTTTCAAAAAACTACACAATCAACAAAGGAAGTCTACAAAAAACACTACAGACCAGACAAGGTAGAGTGAATTAATTTGACAAATTGAGAGGGATGATGAATTTAAGGAGGAAGGGCCCTCAAACTCTGGGTTATTATCATAAAGATGTGATTTATCAAGCACTAGCCATTGCAAGGGAAAAAAAATCACAAATAAGTAATCCTTGTCATTACCCTCTATTAAGAAGATTTTCTTGAACTAGAGATTCATGGTTATATTTGTTCTTTATCAAAATGCTTTGTATTTTAAAATAGCCTCTCATATAGGCTCTTATAATGATTAGCCAGAAGTTATGAGGAGAACCATATCAGGATTATCATAGAATCATATTCATTAGAATTACAGTCCCAAAGATGTTCTGAAACTATTTGAAACTATGAACATGTGATTCTCTGATTTGCAAGGGGGGAAAAAGAGTAGGGGAAAAAGAAAAAAAAGTTTGGTTAGTATCTTCTTAATTTTCCTTTACCTTTCCATCTATTTGCATCATTTTATCCAAAAAAACAAGATGATAATATAATCTCAATGGTAATAAATCAATAAATAAATTCTAGTATAACCATAATAAAACTCTAGCAAACTTCTGCTTTGCTGGAGCATACACATTAAACATGCTCTACTTGGAACATAGGGGCATTGGTGGTATTAGAGAAAGTAGTTTTGTAAGAATGTCACCTATCTGGACGGTCGATCGAAGATAGAGTGCAACAATCTGCTCAAGCTGGAGCATCACAAATCTCGAATAAAATGACAATCAACCTCTCCATCATATGCTTGACATGGGCCATGAAAGGCAGAAATTGTTAGCAATAAAGATGTTCATCTAATTGTCATCCTACATAATCATAGAAGAGGTTATTTCAATATCCACTGATAGAAGAAGAGATTAAATTCACAATAACTGAAACACAGTATGAGCAATAGCATGATACTCAACCTCGGCACTAGAAGGGTAACAACTGTTTGTTTCTTATTGCAGCAATTAATAAGATGATTCCCAACAAAGTTAAAATAATTAGTTGTAGATTATCTATGATCTATCAGAGTGAACATCAGCTCACTCAGAATCTCTTAATACCTATAAGAGATGAGGAAGAGGCTTATAGAACACTACCACGACCAATTGCCTTGAAATAATGCTGGGGAGGTCCATAGATACATTTACTAACACTGACGATATATGCAATATTTGGACAAGTGATAAAAAGATAGTTTCCCATCAAGACATCGATGTCATTGAACATGATTAAATAAACTCGTTTTTCATCAAGGCAACAAAGAATCAACTAAATATCAACAGGTCGAGCACCTAAGAAACCAGTCTCATAAAGAAGATCAAGAATATTCTTGTTGAGACAAAAGAATTTTGTGGGAATAAAAATCTTAATCTGAAGGAAATAACAAATGGTGCTCCAGTCTTTGGTATGAATTGTTGACCCAAATTTTGCTTCAACTTCATAATACTGGACAAATCATCTCCAAAGATGATAATTTCTCAACGTGAGTATTCAAACAGTTGTACCAAAAGAATAATGACAAACAAAGACCGACATAAGCGAACTGTGAAACCAAATTCAATCATAATGCCCTGAGGCACGAGTCAACTGCTATAAATCGTAAAAGGCCTTTTTAAGCCAACAAAGCAAGAAACTGACTAAACTACTAACAAAATAACCAGGTTGTTGATCCATTTATATGTAGGTTGCCATGCAGGAAATTATTTTTATATCAAGTTAATTTAGGGGCCAAAAAAACAAACTGCTTATAGTAATCAACTTCATAAGTTTCTAGTTTGCAAATGAAACACGCTATAAGAAATTTAATAGAACCATCAGCAAGATGCTTAATCGTATATAACTAACAAGTCATATCCTTCTTTCTAGATGACAATTCAATAAGCACCCAAGTCTGATTCATCACCAAAATCACCCATTTCCTCATTCAGATTAGGTTTCAAGGGAAGATGGAGTCTACTAATGATATGAAGTAATAGAAATAGATGACATGGAAAAAGCAAAAGATTGCAAAAATCAAGAAACACAGTTACAACACCTAAAATCAACAATAGGATGTCAAGTTGAATGATGAAGGGATAAGAGCTTCTGAGTAGGAATATGCCAAGATCAGGCCATAAGAAACAATTTGATAATTTCTTGATTGCAGAAAACCTATAAAAGAGGCCGGAGAAAGAAGCAAATGAGCTGGAAGAAGTAGAGAAGATAGGATCTTCCCTTGCAAGGAGACATGAGGTCTATTGACAAAATCTAAGGCTTCGTTTGGAGCTCGAAATGCAAAGGAAAAAATGGAGGAAAATACAAAATAAAAAAAAAAAAAAAAAGAGGAAGAAAGAAAATTTGGAGGAAAATAAAATGTAAGTTTAAGTTAATAAATTGATTTTATATGTGACAACCCAAATCCCGGGTCATTTTTTTTTTTTTTTTTCGCCATCATCAAGTTTGTTACACAGAGAATCTATCGCACGTATTTCCTCGCTGCGGCAGTTCCCTATAGCGCCCGCCAGGCATCGCCGCCGAGCGCATCAGGCGCTAGTCATGCGCTGGCCAAGCAGTGTGCCGGTGCGGCTGCGGACGTTTGTTATGCGTCTTGGCCACGCCGGGCGTACGTAACTTTCACTACGGCCAGCTCGCCAAGGACAAAATTCTCTCGCGGCGATGTGAGATTCTTTCGCCAACTCACGCCACATAGGAACCTCTGTGTACAACTAACCCCGCCGCAAATAAGCAAAGGCGCCATGTCGCTAGCATTTTCTATGACTTAAAAATGGAAACTATGTCGCCACACAGCGAGGGAATCATGTCGCTATTACGAGCCGTGAGGCTCGAGCCGCGACCTAGAAAACCCTTGCTTATCGTGACCCAAAAACACCCAACCGTATTCAGCCCCGTCGCGACACTCCACCCATCAAGCCGCGACATGGAATCGCACTCGTCGCGACAAAGAATTCTCTGTCGCGACAGAAACCCAAAAATGGGCAGTAGCCCACTCTTTTGCGTTTCCTGCACTTCCAACTATCTTCCAATGCATTTCATGCACTACTACTACCTTTATACAACTCCTACAAGCAGTAAAAACTAGAAACTCTATTAACACTAAACTTAACAAGTCCAAAAACAAGTTTTTACTATAAAACTTTTCATTTACATGTACAAAACTAGATATTCTACCCGTATCATTACAAAAATACATAAAGTGAGTCACAATCCAACCTTTTCACGACTAAGCTCTCGATGTGATTCAATCTCCTGTACCTCTAGCACCAAAATATTTTCCCACGATAGCGAGCAATGCCCAAGATGAATTCTCCTACAAGGGCTACTCCCACCTGGCGCACACATGCAATGACAAACACTCACACATTCAAGTACCAGGCACATTCCTACTCGAATGTCTACATGTCATGCCCCATACCTCGAAGCCTCACCGACTCTCACACAGCGCACTTACCATGTATGAAAACCGCTTTCAAAACAAAGATTTTTGTTTCGAAAACTCATCGTCGACCTTTTGATATCAAAATTTATCGTCAACCCAATCGATATAATTTATGGACATACTCCGACAAATACTTTTGTGGACAACCCTCTGATATAATTAGTGGACATACTCCGACAAATAGTTTTGTTGGACAACCCTCCGATGTAATTTAGTCAAAAACCATGTCATGCACTCACACTCATTCCACGTGATGTCCCCGTGCATATAAAATGCGGGATGTCATTTCATAAATAATTATATTTTCTACATATAATTTGCATCCATCATAAATTTCATGCTAATATATCAAATAAGCATATATCAACATAAATTCACACAACCAACATGTTATTCAATTTTTTAGCAATAACACATAAAAACATCACACTTTGACCAATAACAGTCTAAAAATCAGTCCCGGGACTGCCCAAAACAATCCCAAAATTTTAGTTCTGGACTGTCCGAAAACAGTCCCAAAATTCAGTCCCGGACTATCCGAAAACAATCTCCGGTAATTCAGTTGGACGTCCAAAACAAACCCAAATCCTGGGCTCAGCCTCAGTAAATTTTGGGATCGAATCCAGACGGCCATTCACACAAAACTCTTAAAACCTCATGCTATTTGAATGGCTCCCTTAGACCAAGAATAAACCGAGTAGGAGAAAAACCCCTACCTCACTTGAGTTTTAAGAAAACCCCGATTCTCATACCCACAAGTTTTGTCACGCTGGTTGAATCTCTCGCTTGCTCCGACGAGAACCGACGGTCCGATCTCCATAAAATATAGAGAGAATGTGGAGCTTCTTACTCCTCTTCTCTTCTTCTTTCTTTCTTTTTCTTTTCTTTTCTTTCTCTTCTTTTTCTCTCCAATTTTCCCACTCTCCAATCGGGATTTGATCCACTTTGGTTCAAGGGGAGACTTTCCCACCTTCCTTGCCACTGGGTCTTTCTCATCGTTCTCTTCCTTATTTTATCCAAAACTCGATTTCCTCTTCCCAAGATCGCGACACATGGCCATCCCTTAGACTTTCGCTTATTGTTTCGACTCTTCTCCACATCGATACACGCCTCTAAATGATCCTTTTTTTTTTTTTTTCATATCCAACCAAGTGTCATGTGTCACTTGCTACACTTCGTGGCCTCAAAACGCGAAATTCGATTATCTTGGAATTCGACTTAAATTGACGGGCAATCAGATACTATCGATTCCAATGCTGGAGTTCCATTTCGCCATCCGAGATCTAGAAAATTCCGCTTTTCAACCTAAATTACCGCTTACCCTTTTTAAAAAAAAAAATTGAATTTTTTCCAAGTGCTTTTACATTATATGTTACTTCAAACACATTTTTTGGTTATTTCTCTCATTACATAAGGACTAAGAAATTAAAATATGTCAAATCTTCGAGAATTTTAATTATATTTGATTTTCTTTTATACTTTTAATGGTGAAACCAATCATGAGAAAATGATTTTCCTTAGTATTTCTTCCCTAGTACTTTCTAGGTTCCAAACGGAGCCTCAGAGTATGATGAAATAAACCAAAAAAGGTAACATTTGCACTCATAAAATATCATGAAGACTTGGGGTGCTAATACGTATAACCTTTTCCACAAGAGTACCCAAAGCCACATTTATAAGCAAGAAGAGAGTTTGGCACAACTAGATCCAAACATGAACAAAGGCAACACAATAATGTGAGTGCATTAAAAGGTAAAAGACTCCATGTAAAAAGAAAGTATATGGTGGATGGAAGGGTGTTGTAGAAATGATGAAAATGTCAATATCAATGTAAATAAGGATGGTTCGGTTTTATGGCAATATCAATACTAAAACATGGAAAGTTTGAAAAATGATAAAGCAATCAGTAGTATACAAATGAAATGAATTTTTTTAAAAGAAAATGTGATAAGTATGATAAAATTAGTCAATGATCAATCATATAATGTCAATTGATAATGAATATGATCTTGAAAGAGTGAACACTAAATACGATGGAAATAAAATTCTATTAATTAAAATTTCATATTTGAAGACACATTACATTTAATATAAAAAGATGACTCGTGTGATGCAAGGATACTGACAATTGGATATTTGATTTGAACAAATTATCATAGTTAATTTTTAAACCAGAACTTCAAAACTACAATTTTAAAATTTTCCAATTGTGCTTATTAAATAAAACACAACACTATGAAAAGGAACAAATTTACATATATCTCAATTCAACTTATAAATATATCTTAACTATGACTAGAAACTAAAAAACATGCATTATAAACTAATTTCTTATATTCAGATTGCATGTTACTAAGTAACAATATTTTCAGAAGTCCAAAATACTAAGAATACATTTTTAATTATTTTTTTAACAATAATATTAAAAGTACTCCGCTTGGAAAATAATCGACGTTTAGAGCCTGTTGCTTTTTATTTATCTGTCATTTTAAAAAATCAAGAAAGAATTTATTACTTTTTCCAATTTTACCTCTTCTTCTACTAAATTACCTCAAGCACTGATTTTTCAATTTTCTGCTATTTCAACAAGTACTAAGCATTTTACACCTTCCCAATATGGATTACTAATAATTATAACATTCTCGATCATACTTTATAAACTGCTTAAGCAAAAAAATTATCTCCAACAAAAAAAACGGAGAGAGGTAAAGACTCCATAGATTTGGTTTAACCCTCATGATTAATATCATTGGTTTATACACAATTTTTGGTGGGAAATAAAATTATCTATAATTTTAAATTGAAATTTTTGGCACAAAAAAATTCACGTTAAAAAAAGAATGAAGAACGCCATTTTTTTTTTTGGAAGAAGATAAAGAGTAAATGAGAAAAAAAGATAATTTTGGGAGAAGATAAAAAGTTAATGAGAAAAATGATAATTTTAGTCTTTTTTGTCGAGAGAGTGTGTTTTAATAATTTTCTAATATGTGCAAAACCTTAAACGACAATTATTTTCAAACTAGGAGTACATTTATATAATATATTGTTCCAAAACAAACTAAATTAGGGGAATGCTGATTTTTTTAAAATTTTAAATCGGCTGGGTGATCAAAGTGTTTGAAGTTGTCAACCAGCAATTGTAGATTTTTACTTAGTTCTCGTCAAGGTTTTCAATATATCCTAACTTGTTAGCCTTTTTTCACTATTTTTTTCATGACTTTCTAGGATTTTTTTTTACAAATTTTTGTTTGTACAAATTAATTTTTAAAAACACTAATTGTGAGAATATCAGCCCAACACCTACATACTAAAAAATAGGATACGAGCAATGTCCAATAAATAATGACTTGTCTGTTTAGCAACTTCATTTTGTTGAGAGATGTGACCACAACTAGTTTGATTAATAATACCCTCCACTATGACTACATCTTGGAAAAGAAATGCACAATGCTCACCTAACCAATAATCCTCATGTTCTAAACTAAACACATAACCCAACATGAGTATAACTAAGTGCAACTTTGCCAAAGATGGAAAACCTAAGAAAAAATGCCATTAAAATGGGGACACTAAATACTGAGAAAGAAGGTTCACCAAGATCAAAATAATGCAATCCATCCTTATCATGTTATGCAATATTCATTCTCTTTATTCCAAGGTCTTGAGAAACATATGAATTGGGAAAAAAAAGTTATTAAGCAATCTAAGGTTTTAATAACTTTACTTACTGAAAGCAAATAAAAAAAAAGGTATATAGAGATTAATAACATGGTTTCTTATGTTTCACCAAGGGAGAACTATTAGCTAAAACAATATGACTATAAACATGTTTGAAATTAGATATGTGAGAATTAGCTTTAGAGTCCATGACCAAGAAGAAGCATATGCAACATTACATGAATTAGTAAAATCGATACCAGGTAAGACTGGAATAGAAATCCACGATAAATGGATAAAATCTCTAAAGTTGAGTAATAAGCACATCACATGGACCACCAGAAAATTAGAGTACAAAATCTAGTTTTACCATATTTCATCAAACAATAAGGTTTAATATGATTAGAAACTCCACTCTTTTTCTTTTCTTCTCTTTTTTTTTTCTTAAAGCCACTAGGAACAATTCATACTGTTATTAATTCTCCCATCACCACATTGATAAATGTGGTCACCTTCATGAAACTAGCAAAAGAACCATAACCACCACAACTATTACAAGAACCACAATGAGGTGCATTGAAAAATACGCATATTTTGCCTAGGTAGAACAGTCTAGAGGAGCCAAAGAGGTGCATTGTGCTATAAAGGACTTTAATAATCAAGATTAGGCATAAATAGTCTTTATAACCATAGAAAACAATAAATCCAAACCAAACAACCAAGGGCAATCATATATCCTCCCTATTGATCTAATAAAGAATAAGTAGAAGAGTTTGGAGGAGCCAATGTGGAGATTTGCCTCATAAAGGACCTTAATTGTTGAGATTGAGCATAGTAATGGGCGTTAAAACCACAAAAAAAAAAAAAAAATTCCAAATTGAACAACAAAAAGCAATCATAAATTCCTCTCTGTTGATCTACAAGGAATCCTTCATAGTCATCTCGTGACAACAAAGTCCTTGCTCATTAAAAATTATTGTTCCCCAACCTGTGTAACTGAAAGAGGGAGTCTGTTTGGTAACTATTTAAAAAATAGTATGAAAAATAGTTTTTTTAAATAGATATTGAAACCTGTTCTTAATGTTTTGTAAAATAAAAATATGTTTGTAAACCTGTAATGTTTTTAACCTATTTTCAATATTTTGGATATGTTTTAAAAACAATTTTTATGACTAGTTTCTATTTTTAATCATTTCACATGTTTTGCATGATTATTTTAAAACAACCCAAAAAAATAAATTAAAACAATTGAAAACAACTAAAAAATGTTCCATACCTAATTGCTTAAGAGGCTGCATGAGACAAAACCCTAGCCTTAAATCAGCTTAAGAGAAGAAGATGGTCTTTGGTTAATCATTATTGTTTATTAAATATTTAGAAGAATTAGCTAACCACATACTCATCCATTGTGGAAAGGGAAGGGTCTTTTCCATTTTTTGTGCCTTTCACCCCTCACCCCAATCCCCCAACTCTTTTTCTATGAAAGAATTGCTTTAAAGTTGGCATGTGATTTTCGTGAGAAAAAAAGATGGAAGATTAGGAGGACAACTTTTTTCTTACTTTGGATAATTTTGCAAGAAAATCGAGCGCTTAAGCGCTCCCCCATGTTATATCTAATTCCAATTTACTCATCAATATATTCAAGATGTCATGTATCCTTATCAAACTTTATTAATTGGTTGGGTGTTATATAATGGGAGTGTTTGTGATTGAGAGAATCTATAAGGTGGCTTCTTTCTTTTGTTGTTTTGGCATCATTTATATACCTCCCATGCACTAGAGTTTGGCTCATTCTTTTAAATGATCCTTTATATATTCTGGTTGCTTATCAAAAAACATCAATAAACTCTAATATGACTGAATTAGCAAAGTTTGTTTTAAATACAAACTTTTAGGACATTATCCAAAATAAAGTTCCTTAATGTTTGTGAAATCTTTGGCTACAAAGACAAACCATATTTTTTGTTTAATTTTACGATTTAATTGTTAGTCCAATAAATATAAGAGCAAAAGCAATACTTTAATCAAAACAAGCTTCTAAAGACATAAAAAATTTCTTCATTATTCAATCAAAAGTGGACTTCCTACTTTGTACTAAAATAAAGAAGAGAAAAGATATCACAAGTAATTAAAGAAAATGTGTATAAGACCTATCAACAAAATGCATAATGCATTGAAGACCATTTTTTTTTTAATCGGCAAAAAGCAATATATAGATCAAAAAGAACCTAAAGGTAGCCAAAAGTGCATTAGAGGTATACGTAAAGGAGCCAAAAGGGGGGGAACAACAGAGAAAAGGAAACAGAAAAACCAAAACCTGATCCCCATCAATAAATTTAAATAATACACCAACACTTACTAAAAAAATCGTAGATTTAAAATATTAATGCTGAACTAGTATGCACAATATAGGGTAGTTTAATCTATAAGTGAGGACAATATGGTCGTGATTCCACCAACCCAACACCATAATGATTATATCCAAAACCTTGATACCTAATGTTTCCACACTAGGGAATTGAGTAGACCGTTAAGGGATAAAATCATTGCCAAAAAATTATAATAATTAAAACACATTATTATGGACATCGAAAGGAAGGACGTGCTTTAATTAGAACAAAAAAAAAGTCATCAATTCCTTAATCACCTAAATTTTCACAGAAGTCAAGAGTTTCAAGGAAAATTTTTTTGATAGGTAAGAGTTTCAAGGAAAACTATGAGAAATTAAACAAAAGCAAGCAATATGGGAGTGAATGTCTAGAATGTATGAAGCCAAAGATCTCTACTGAACCAACTTGCAATGTTAGAACAATTATGGCAAATGAAAGTTTAGACATCATAAGTTACAGGCTTACAGATTTCCAAGAACATTAATGTCACATCTTCCTTACAAAGTTGTCATTCCACCATTAACATGTGAACCATGGATGCCCTTTCTCAGCCCATATTACAAGGATTCATAAGTTTTAGCCATCCCCACAACCACTATCCTGGGAAAGCAAGGACTCCTACCAAAGATCCTCCTTAAACCTGAATTCCTCAAGCTTATTGTGTAAACCATGGCATCAACCCACAACAGATAAAGGAGGATTTATTGAATCACAGTTTGAGCTCCTAGAATATGGCACCCTTGGGGCTTCCGATTTGATTGTATCCATGAATGCCATCTGTGTTTGATTCCCAGTTTAAGGCCTTCTATTTGATTGTATCCATGAATGCCATCTATTCAAGCTGAGTTTGATTCCCAATTTGGGCTCCTAGAATACGCTTTCTCTTGGGGCTTATTTGATTGTGGTATCCAAGTAAAGGAAAAAATTCAAGGAAAATTATTTTTTTTGTATTTGGTTGTTCTATGATTTTTTTTTTAAAAATCAAATATAATTAAAATTAGTTAGAAGTTTATCCAGTTATATTATTTATTCATATTGAGGAGTTAAAATAAATACAATGAGTTTGAAGTCGTAAATAAAAATAATTTAATTACTTTTAAGCCGTTATCTTTCTATTTTTCCTCTTTGTGCTCTTTCCCTTGTATTTTCCCTTAAATTCTCCAAGAATTAAACATAACCTTAGAGATATTTTCCAAAAGCAGAAGCTGAGAATTGAGCTTTTGTAGGTTTGCCACCTGGGGAAAGGTCAAAGAAATTGATCAGACTACTAGATGGACATGCAGCATCCCATCAAGGAAGCCAATTTATAATAAAGCAACCAATATTTTGGCTAATGGAAAGTTACAAATTAAAAAGCCAATGAGGCTACATGAATAAAAGAAATTTTTCACCATTGAGAAATAAATCAATATTCTACATTTCAGTATCGTTTTTTTATCTTTCAATATATTTTCAACAAGAAAAGGAACAAACTCGTGTCATCAGACAAAAGAGGATATGGTACAAGATAAGGTGGTGATGACTCTGAAGCTTAACATTCCAATCCGCCTTGAGAAAATGGCAGGCAATGATGGAAAGATTGTTGTAAGACAACCTATCTTCAAAGGGAATATTCTGAATTTGGCAAATAATGATGATGATAATGATAGAACTTCTGCACAAGGTAAAAGGAAAGAGTCATCAGCACAACGGCACAAGCAGGGTTCTCAACACACAAAAACAAACATGAAAAGAAAAACCATCAACAAGAGCTGGAGAAGTAATGACATACGAGATGGATAAGAAGAAATGAATCGACTTCAAGAAGCAATAGCAGAATCAGAAGCAGGCACATAGGAACAAGTGGAAGACAGCACAGAATGGACAAGTGATCCAATAGATGGAGATGGAGGAAGACATTTGATGTTGAAGGTGGAGAAATTAGTCACAGTATCCATGCAAGATTACTGTGCAGGTTTCTTATAATATTCATTATTTTTTATAATAAAAAATAAAAAAACCAAATCTTATTACTTTTCAGGTTACATATGTTTGAGCTATGTTTGGAGTTGCCTCATTGTGTCCTTTCTGACTTTGAGAAAAATAAATCGACACAGAACTGGCACAGAGTTCAAAGAGCTCGTTTGTATAGAATTGGTTGTCTTGGGTTAGGATGTACATTGCAAAAGGAACAAAGTCTTTATTCAAATTTGTAGATTGGATGGGATATAGGAAGGATGCAGTTTTTTGTATTTTCACTCATTGGCCATGCCATTTTTGTTTTCTTTTGCATACAACCTATGTACCTTGAGTCATGTTCATTCAGTCGATAACTTTCAGATATATTTTCAAATCTTAAATTTCTAAACCAACCAAGAACCAGACTGAGGCCATCAACTAACTGACCTGATTTCCAGATTTCTTTTCAAAAAAAAGAATCCGTAGATGATATTAAAATAAATATTTTAGGAAAAAAATCGATAAAACCAAAAGCCATAGATAGGAGCAAAGAACAATTAAAAACAAACAGATAAAAAATAAATGGTGTATTTTGTTATTGACCTATATAATGATGTATTCCAATACATTCTCAACTGTGTGCTTCCAAACCATGTAGATCTAATTTCCTTATGTTGAGTCAACATCTGGATTAAATCAACCTGGATTAAAAAATCAAGAAAAAGATCTACATCTCGGATTAAATTCTAGGCAGGTGAATCATCTAGAACAGAACTTTTACAAGTTGAGCCAGCTTATCTTCCGCTTTAAGGCATATGCTTGCACCAAATGTTTGATCAATTACAAATATTATATTATTAATTCCGACAAAAAAAACTAACAGCAGCATTCCAAGTGGTCCAACCATAAAGCATACATGTTATTTATTTGCCAATTTTCTCAAGAGCACAATCATCCTATGTATCCCAATGGCTTGGGTGCTTGGTTTCCAATCTAGCTGTTGTCCGAAGAAATTATAGCCATTGTGACAGAACGAAGACATATTTTAATTTTTTCAGCATTTTTAATAAGTAAAGGCATCTTCTATTGATTAGAAAGAAGCACTAAAAAAAGTACCCCAGGGTATACAGAATGTATACAACTACTCAAAAAAGCCAACAAAAAGGTAACTAAAAACCAACATTCAACCTATCAGAGAAAATATGAATATAGAAACTACTTCAGCAAATGCAACCTTCCTACCAACAAAACCATAAGAAGAGAAAAATATCAAAGACCAGAATAGATCTTAGTTACCTCTCATTCCCCTATCCAACCTATCAATTCACTGCGAGGAGCATACCACTTTGCCATTCGCTCCTCTGCATCAATGTC
Source organism: Tetrastigma voinierianum (assembly GCA_016808115.1). Lineage (NCBI taxonomy): Eukaryota > Viridiplantae > Streptophyta > Magnoliopsida > Vitales > Vitaceae > Tetrastigma > Tetrastigma voinierianum. Next base: position 191,149 of record JAEQBH010005307.1, on the reverse strand, counting down.
GTTGACAACACCACGACATCTCGGGAAGCCACAATAACACGCTAGTTGTTCATCAATTGAAAAAAATCTATAACATAAAAAACAGAGTTAGCACAGAGAAACAACTGACAAAGAGGAATACATAGAGCACAAGAAGAGGAAAACCTGTAATCGTAAGTCAGTTCTTCCCATCTCTTAATATCCCTCTTCGCAAATATAATTATATGGTCATCACCATTAAAACTTATAACTCTCGAATAGCAATTTGGCTGAAAACAACAGAAATAAGATACTCAAATGAAGAATCAAAATCAAATGGCTAGAAGAACATATATGCTTCAAATTTTGATTGAGACATGACAGAGAAATATGGGATCTCTGTGCTCTTTCAAGCAGTATTGACATTAAAACTTATAACTCTTGAATATAAATTTGTTGAAACAGGAATAAGATATTCAAAATGAAGAATCTAAAATCAAATGTATTAGAAGAACATATATGCTACATATTTTGATTGAGACATGACAGAGAAATATGGGATCTCTGTGCTCTTTCAAGCAATATTGACATAAGCACCAAAAACAATGTTCTTAAGTAATCCATTAAGTATGCTTCAATTTACTTGACAGATTAGAGAAGCCTGCATAGTCTCTTTTCTTCTACACATATATACACAAATACACACATTATTTGAGCAAGAAAATAGAATAAGCAAAACAGAATTAAAGGATACATACTTCACATGAGTGATTAATCAAATGAGCTATGCTTCCTGCCCTTGTGGCATCAATGACACGTTCATCATCAATACGGAACATATAAGTTCCAGCACCCTGAATGAGAAAATCATTCATAAAACTTTCAGTCCTCATAACATTTTTTTATAGAAGTATCACCACAAGAATCCCAAAACTGATCAAGACAAGAGAGTAACCCAAGGGTGCACCAAACCCAATTTCAAATTGCACTCAAGCAATAAATGTAGCAAGGGAATTTTCAGCATGATAACCCAAAATGAAAGAAAATACCTAGAATTCAGAATTCACAGAACTTTAAATATATAGTTTAATAAACAAATCTTACTCCAATTATGCCAACCCTTTATTTCAAGGGCTATAAATAAATTACGCATTTGTACTTCCATGCATACAGTGTGCATGAAAACAAATACATGCACACATATGCATACTTTATATTTGTGTATGTGTTGATATAATTTGTATTGTGAAGGGAGTGACAGAGGCAGCAGAACCATTTTTTATTAACAAGAAAAACATAAGAGAAGAATAGTCCTTGCATAGGAGTAATCAGCAAGCAAGCAACAACAAAATAAATATATAATATTCTTATGTATGAATGATATTGCTACAAATGCCAAAAGGAACACAACTCTTGTTATACATGGAGGGATACAGGGATACCTCAAGAAATGAGAGGAGTAAAAGAAAAAGGAAAAGCAGACAAAGACAACAACAACAATAAGTAGATAAAGCCAAGACAAAAGAAGCACTAATTTAAGGTAACTACATCTCAAACACCCCCCCACTCACCCATCCACACAATTTTTTTGTTGAAAGCCCAAAATTAACCCTTTGAATCCAAAGTCAAATAGCTATGACCAAACAAAAAGGAAAAGCTCAAAAAAATTTCTGACTAGCTCACTCCATGGGCCCCCAACTATGCTCACTGGGGCAGCATTCCATGTCTATCTCTTCCATCTACCCAAACTAGTCATTCCACTGCACCAAATATTGATACTGAGCTTGAAGACACAAGAAGTATTCTGCTTCAATGGTCTTTTTGCATCCATTTCTTTTGTCCCACTTCATCCATTCACACAAAGATAAATATCACCTATATCGTTGATCACTTTTTCTCTAACAACCTCAGTGAGCTGCAACTTCAGATCTTTCGTGTGTCCTTTTTTATTATCACTGCCTGCTTTCACCATGTCCATTCATCAACAACCTTTTCATGATAATTTCTTTCATCTTTTTTGTACCCTCCATACATAGTCCAATTAAAAAAGAGCTTACATTTACAACAATTTAAACCAAAACAGAATTGGAAGAAAAATGAAATGTATGGGGAGAAAAGGGAAGTGTTAACAGACATTCAAACACCTTCCATGGATGTTCAAATGCCCCCGTTGGGTTTTGAACTGCTCAATGAGGAACAATTCAACACCTCCATCAGGCAGTTTCAACATCCAAGCCATTTATTGGGAAAAAAGGTATATGTTTTAAAATTGTCTTTTTGTTAAAAAAAAAATGAAAAACACTCAAAAGATAGTATTAATAGAAGAATAAAGATATTCAAAAGGATATGCCTGAGGCGCCCTTAAGACCTAACTCAAGTGGTAAAGCGTTGGATTGGGTATATAGAAAGGTTCTAGGGATGATGTTTTATCGATACAAAAACCCAAAACTTCGCTCGTTTGCACATCTTTGAACAGAGATTAAGTTGTCTATAGAGGATGGTCCTTTGACCTTTAGTGGTGTTTATTTGATTGCCAGTATAGGTGAGGGTGAGGCTTTTTGTATAGATTGGGTTTTTGTGCAGTCTAGAGGGAGTTTTTGTGCAGTTGTTGAGGGGTTTTCCTTTTCTTCCCTTGTTTCCTTCTTGGTCGTATTTTCTGCAACTTTTTAATATATTTCTCTTTTACTGATCAAAAAAAAGTTTGAACAAGTCCCTCTTACAGTTGGTAGTCATACTATTGGAATACAGGAACACAACTATCAAAAAAATAAAAAACAAAAATAAGCTCTGCAATGGAAATACTTTTACATACCACCAATGAATTGTATATGAGCCGTTCTCTCCTGTCAGCTATTGAGGGTCTAACAAGTTCACCTGTATATTCAATAACCTGCAGCAAATTAAATTTACCAACCATTTCAGATGTGATATGATTTTGATACAAATTAGAATTTTCAGAGCAAGAAAATTAGCGCACCATATCTCCTGCTCGATGTGGTTGCTTTGTAAATATACCAAATCCATGTATCCCTGATTTTCCTAGATTCAGTAGCAACCCAATGATCAGACAGTCAGCTATCAACTTAATACCAAAAACAAAGACAAAAAAATTCATTGCCCTTCTGACTCAACAAAAAGGAAGAATCAAAAGAGAGAAAAAAAACTGATTAACATAGTGTGAGATAAAACAGCAACATGATATAAAAGTTGTTACCAAGATTCTACAACAGTATAAGGTTACAGTTAAAACACAAGATTGACCAATGGGGCTAAGATACATCAAATTACACAATGCTGCGCAATTTTTGGTGCACTGTAAGATGAACAATGATGAAGACCAATGATATGATAGGCTGAACCACTGAAGATAAGTTATTGATAAAAGTGGACTATGAAAACAATTAAACACAGCAATCATTGCAACGTAAAAATGGGAAGAAAAAACAAGTTACTGAAAAAAATACATAGCAAATATACATCAGCAGGAAACTTAAGATATTGTATGATCCTTTCAAAGTTAACCTCTGAAAAGACAAAAGTTAATGCTTACCAAAAGCCAGTCTCTTTCTGAAGGTGTCCCTCATGTAATTATATTTCTCAACCATGGAGAGTATGCTCTTAGGAGCATCAAGCTGAGAGGCTTTTAGTTTTTGATTTCTGAAGGAAAATTTTGAACCCGAGAGAACACTAGAAGATATTGGATTCCCCAGGGATTCATGCTGACAGTAACCACCAACCAAATATGGTCTGTTATCAACAAACAACCGCTTCAAGGATGCAGCAGCAAGGGCTTCAGGTTCTTTCCGCCCCCTTCTCCCGAAATGGTTGTAAGGCTCTGTGCAGTAAACCCGAGTAGCACAAAATTAATACATCAATGTTTTTATTTTACAAATTTGACAAACTTAAATGCCAAACACAACATAAACCAAATGGCATCAATTAAATCAACATCACAGCTAGATAAATAGAGGCACAACTACCAAAAGATACCGATATCTCTGACTTGTTGAACAAAAAAAAATGCCTTCTCGAAATTGATGGATGCCATATCCATTACAATACCCATCTTTTACATGTTGGGCAGCATTGTCAAGAAATTATTTAAATTACTACTACCAAAGGAAAGCCAGCCTGATGGATTAGAAGGTATATAGTCAGAACATCGAATGCAACTTGCCCAACTGGCTTCTCCAAAAGCTGTAAGCTCGCGGATGGTTGGGTCTATGCTTCTTGCAGAAGGAAAGTAGCCGAATGCACTGATCATCCTCATCATCCTCAACAGAAATCAGATGGAGCCTATCCTCATCCTCAAGCTGCTCAAAAACAATAAGAAAAGAGAAAGAGAGCATCAGAGCATAGAATTTTCAACAGGTATTCCTTAGAAAAAACATTATAAGGAGAAAGAACATACTTCAACACAAAGGCCAGCAGCACGTGCACAAAGTGGGTGATAAGCTACACGACAAGTACTGTTCGAGCACTGCAGGTAATCACCATTTTTAAATAAAAATGAAAAATAAAACCATTATTTAACAAATAAATGGATTTTCAAATTCAGGAAGTATTAATAAACAATTTAAGAAATAGGATGACATCAGTATCAGCCAAACTGTGATGCATCAACAAAAAATGCTAATATGATCTATGAGTATTGAAAAAATGGGCTAGTTTCTCAATTTTTTTTATCATACACCATAACATTTATCAATTTGTATAGAATAGGTAAGACACATTTTATTTTTCCAAATAAATTGAAAATAGTCTAAGAAAACATACTCAAAGTGAAATATAAAACATATCAACATTTCCATTTCAAACATAGTTTTAAGAGCACGCCTAGGCTCAAGGTGTAACCACTCCCTAACTATAGTGCCTTGCATGCCCTTGAGTCTGGCTTAAGTGTTAAAGGGTCATGGAAGAGTTAAGTGAGGTCTGCCCAAGTCCTAGTGTGGATAAAAAAAAGGGAAAAATCTACAAATCAAAAAGAAAAAAATAAAAATTAAACCCACTACAGCAGCTTAGCATGCCAAGACATGTCTTGTTGAAAAGGTGCACCTTGTCTACTTTATCTTTCCTTTTCAAACACTTTTATTCTTGAAATTTTATATAATTTCATTACTTTTTGTTGAATACTTCTTTTAAATGTTTAAAATCTTAATTTTTCTTACTGATTGGATTAAATTTTAGAATCATATTTTTAAATTAATAAGCATCTATACAGATTTTATTTGGCCTTAAGTGCATGCCTTGAATTGCACCTTGTGTATGCCTTGGACCTAAGCTACAGGAGACCTTTGTGTTTTAGGTGCACCTTGTTTCTTTTAAAACTATGATTTGAAAGTCAACTTTAGTAACATATGCCACATGAAGTGATTGCCATCATGTCTAAGCACAGTTTCCACTATATTTTTTCATCCCTCATAATCTCTTATAAAATTAACAAAATAAAATAATTATTCAAAGTGTGAAATACTAATAATCCACAGCATAAGAACATCATACTGTTAAAGATATTCGTCTCATCTAAATGCATGTTCTATTTTTTTTTTTTTATGGATGTTCTAATTTTGAGACAGCTAAAAATCAGAATAGAAACAAAACAGGAGAACAAAACGCCCTAGAGAAGTTTTGGGCATCATTATCGTGAGAGACCATTGGAAATTAAATTGCCATCGCTCTCATCAAGACTAGATCTATCACACTAAAGCCCCATTATATGTATGATTTATAATACAATATCCCATCTTTGTTTAATCAAACATTATATTGAATGAAATTAAAATCTAAGTATGTTTAATTTTAATTCATGGTCATAGGTGATTGCCTCTTCTTGCACCTTATCCCAAGGCAAGTGCTAGGCATTTCCTCTTTGAAGACACCATTGCTTGGGTCTTCAAAGGGCAACTTTTATCTACCCCACTTGACATGATGGTCAATGTGAAACAAGTGATTACCCCTTATACTGTTTAATATACAGAAAATCTATCCTTTTTTTTCTTTCTTATTCTCTTATAATTACTCATCTAATTTTTTCTTTCTACTCGCCTAATTCTTTCATTGATCAATTCTCTTCAATATACATATACATACACACACACACACACACACACACACACACATATATATATATAAGTATATGATCACATTGTCCTATATTATCAGCCTGCAGTTTAACAGGGGAGACAGAGTGGAACTCCTGCAGGTTGACATTCTTTTACTATTGATAACATGATTCAGAGAATGGAACATCATAATTTCTTAGATGGATAATACCAGATTGGCATATGGGATGAATGAGTTCCAAAATCTCCTTTTCTGTTAACTGCATGGTTTATAAGGATTCCTCCCATACATCTTGAAGGAATAATAGGTGGCATTTTGTTTAAGATAAAATAAAAGAGAATTGGTCTTCATGTCAATGAGGCGTCTCCAGACAGCAGCCTGAAGCTATATCGTGTGGTTGCTAATCAGTAACCTGAGCCTCTGCTATTGCAGGCCCATTTAAGAGACAAAGGGAGGTAAGACGTGTCACCAGCATTGGCTTGTGTTTGGTTGGCAAGCTGGGGAATACTTCAAATTTAGTTGAAAATTAATGCAGGGTGATGCAGTGGAGAATTTGGAGCTCGTTTAATAAGGAGACTCCTAATCTGGAGGCAGCTTCAGAGAGGAGAATTTCCTGCCACTATGAGCACCAGGTGATAAATAACGGAGAACTGCAGATTGGCCAACCAAAAGGCAGATGCACAAGCTTACCCATGATTGGCTTGTGTTAGTTTGGCAGCTAAGGAATAATTCAACGACCACATGATGTTTTCCTTAGCTGTCATGCAGCTAAGGCATTGGCATTAAGAATGCTGTTCATGATGTTTTTCTTTTCTTCCCCAGCATTCTTAAACTGTACCATCTCTCATCCTCTTCTGTATATTCTTCTTTACACAATACTTGCTATTTTCAGTTCTCTATCAAGAAAAGATGGGAACTTGGTTTGGATGCAAGCCCCATAAGAAACACCACAGATGCTACATAGAAGCTCTACTGTCCTGTGTGTAAAAATAAAAATAAATAAATAAATAAGAGGAAGAAGCTATAAGCTTATAAATTAAGAAACAAGAGTTGGATGAACCATGGGGAAACTGTCTTGGATTTACTGTGATTCAAAAAACTAAAAACAATGATTATAAGGTCCATTTACCAAGTTATGGTACAAACTCATTTTAAAGAAAATCATGCCCAAGAAAACATGGATCCTCTTACAACAGATAATATAAATAAAATGAAATACCTTATTGATCTACTCATAGTCCATCAATGGGCTCCATGGTTTTGATATCAGATAAGCAAGTTTCTGAAGAAAAGTCATCAAATTAAAAGCATAAACCAAATAAATGAAAACAAATCAATATATAATCACCAACCAGGTATCCAGATGGCACAAGCCAGATGAGCCCAGCGTCCATCAGTTGTAGGCTTCATAGCCCCACCTAAAGAAAAGTTAACCGCAGTTTCAATGATCCATAATATCCTTGCTTCTACATAAAAATAAGTTCTTATGGCATAAAAATACCAGTAACAGATGAGACATGAGGGGGGAATCAGGAGCCCTGGGCGACATAATTTGTATAACCATAGCACCCCATCACAGGTTCTAATTCTAAGGCACTAAAGTATGAACCTGAGAAACTATTAGTATCAATAAATCATACAAATAACTAGAAAGGGCAAGTATAACAATTTTGTATAATCAAAAAAATACATATGATGAAACAAAAATGGAACTGAGAGTATTGTAATAAACACCAGCACAAATGAGAAAGTAATATGACAAAAAGTTAATAAAGTAAACTTTGATGTTAAAACCAAAGCAGAACTGGCAGGAACCAATTTGATATCTAAACTTAGAGTTTGAACCCAAGCCCATGGTTCTAAGCAAGGATCAAAATATCGGTAAACACGGATATATCGGTAATTGGATTTTACGGAAATATCGGAAATATTGGTAAAATATCGGTGGATATTTTTACAAAAATATCAGTTCGATTAAAATTTTTCATATTTTAATTATATAGATGATGAGAAATGATTCATATCTTACTCATAGATTAAAATCAAATGGATTAGTAATTATTAAATTAAATATTTTATATTTAATATATTATTCAGATATTTATTATGTTAAAGAGATATTATTTATTTGTTTTTGTTATTATTATAAATATTATGTAGATAATGAGTAGAGAATCAAAATATTATATATTATAATTTTAAATTTTTAAATGATATTATTTTATTTCTTTTCCTTTTCAAATTAATATTTGATTTAAAAACATTATAAGTTATAATGTAAAAATAAAATAAAATAAAAGATTATAATCATATGGTGTAGGGGATTATGAAACAAATAAATAATAAAAGAATATAAAAAGTTCAGACGCAATATATAATAAGCGTAATCAATGGCTTCATGGTTGAGGGTGCCACTTCCAAACACTTCGTGGGTTCGAACCCGTCGTAAGATTTTTCGAGATTTTCGGGGTCAAAGAACAAAAAGGAAAACAGGGAAATATCGGAAATATCTGAAAGTTGCACTGGGAAGATCGGAAAATGCTCAAAATCTAGTAACGTAAATTTCGGGTGGAGATATTTACTGATTCCACCGATAATCGATATTTCACGATATTTACCAATATCGAAATTTTGTTCTCGGTTCTAAGTTTGCAGAGTTTCGACTCAACAGCCGTACAAGTTGATATCGTGCTATAATCGTTGAATCATACTCGCCAATCAAGAATCACTCGCAGAGTGTTATCAAAAGCAAAGGCAATATCAAGGCTATAGAACTCCTAGTAGCTAAAGATCTAAAACAAAGCTATAGTCTCGACTCATAGTAAGGCGTATCAAAAATATGTACATATCTACTCCTTTTGATACTAATCAATATAAGTTCGTCTTCAACAATCAACATTGTTAATTTTCATCCTCATGCATTTTATAAAACAATACCAAAATAGAAATAATCATTCTGTTAAATATTATACTACATCATAAAAAAATATTTTTTTTAAAGAAATTCATCATGTCATCATTGAAATAAAAATCGTTATTATCAAATCAATTATCACCATCAATTATTTATATCCCATCTTATGCTTTATTATGTCTAATGTTGAATTACAATCTAAATATAATTAATATTTAGCCATGGTCAAAGCACCCCTTTATGCCTTACACCTTATCCCAAAGGAATAACCCTAGGCATCACTTCTTTGAAACCATTTTGCTAAGGTCTTTAAGAGACAACGTTATCTACCCAACTAGGTTGGTGGTATAGGTGGCCCAAGTGATCGCCTTATAATGCTATTTCCTCATTTGCTCTTTAAAATCGCATATTCAAGGACAAACTAAACTAGGTAAAAGAACACAATTTTGAGAGGAATAAAATGAAATAAAACAAATATACAAACAAGCCTCACACATCTAAAATTACTTGAGATTAACAAACCAATTATCATTTCAAATTAGGTTCTTCAATACTTTTCTTGATAAGAAAAGGAATTCTGCTTGAAACAAGGCCGGCCAAGCACTCAAAAAGAGCATACAAGATGTATACAGAGCCAAACAAGTGCCCCAAGGCCTATAGAAAGAACACCCACTTTACAAAATCTCAATAACTCTATATTTGCCAACCAGATTTTTTTAAAAACACCATACGTATCAGAATTTCAATTTTCGAACTGCAAAAGTTCATAGCCAATACTGAAATGACTAAACAAACAAAACAAGTATTTATGTTTCTTAAATTTAAATTATATATAAAAAACCCCACAAGAGAAAGAGCATCCCAATAATCTATCATTAATGAGAACATAATTGTTAAAGGTGTTTCAACTCTAGGAGAGGTAGTGTGCTCTCACCAAGCGCACACCTTGGATTTCCTATGCTTGGCACCAAGGTCCCTAAGACATTCGACCTGGACCCCGAAAGACCCTTTATGCTTTTAGGTGTTTTGAGAATCATAGAATATTCTCTAGATATTCTTGGTTTATCTCCCCACCTTTTGTGTACATTATCTTCCTTCCTTTTACACTTATATTTCGCTTTCCTTTTGTTCAATTCTTTGTACATAAATAAATATATATATATATATATATGTCAATACTATGTAATACATCCATCTTAATAAGAAAGTTCTAAGAAGGCTTTAATTATACCTCCACAACTCTGCTGCAATTCTTTTTTTCAATGCCTTTTCGTATGTATTTTTCAGTAAGTTTTCCTGGGTAGGGCCTTCTTTCTACTTATCAACTCATCGAGTAGTCAATTCTAAATACACATCAAGTGGTTGTGTCTCACCGATCCTCACTTAACTTGTCAGTAGTCAATTCCTTGACAACTCCATCTAAGGACTACATGTCTCACTCTCGTCACAAAGAATCCTGTCGTAGTCAATTTCAACGAGTGACCGTGTCTCACCCCTTACATCACATCAACTCCATCGTGGAACACCCCAAGCCTTAATAATTCAACTGCATTGCCGCCTAATGATCCGACTACTTTTCCAACGACCTCGCATCAACCCATCTGATAAGATTAAATACATATATAACAAGCTTGGTGCACATGACCTATATGCTCCAACTTGAGGGAGAGTGTTGAGAATCATATAATATTCTCTATATATTCTTTGGTTTATCTCCCTACCTTTTGCGTACATTATCCTCCTTTTTTTTACACTTTATTTTCCCTCTGTTGAGAATCAAAAAATATTCCCTGGACTCCTACCTTTTTTGTACATTATCCTCCTCCCTTTTACACTTTATTTTGTTCCATTATTTTGTATATATATATATATATATATATATATATATATATATATATATATATATATATATATATATATAAAGTTCTCTATACTATGTAATTCACTCATTCAATAAAGAAAAATATTCATTTCTTCTCTCATTTCACATGGTATTAGAGCCATGGAAGGCTTGGGTTAGGGTTTTGCCATGATTCCAACTCTGGCAACCCATCTAGTGGTCATATCGCACTCTGGTCAACCAACCTTCATCTTTAGAATCCTTTGTCGCCATCAGACCACCTCGATTGCAAGAAAAATTTTCCAATGAACTTTTTCGGCGACTACTCCATTTCCGGCCAACGACCCCACCACTAGGTGCGTCGGGACCTAATCTACCCATTGGGAGTAACCCCAACATCAACAAATGATCGACGTGCCTCCGCGTGCCGATCTTCTCTCCGACGAACTCCTCCAAGCGCCTGTGAGCGCGTGGACCACTTTCCAACAATGCACTTTCATCCGCAACCATCGGCCACCAACGCCTCCTGCCCCCCCGGTTCTTCCATTTGACACCTGTAGCTATGAGTTTTACTCTTTGTCCTCGACAAATTTCAGAGATAGACCCCGTGGTCCCTCCTAGTAACTCTTTGTTGATTTAGAAGTTTATTTGATTGTTTTCTCCTCTATGGCTGTCAAAGGGAGCTCATCCCCACCTCCGAAAGTTATTCTTACGCCTAACGAGAATAATGAGTACCTCCACCTCACTCAAGCAGCCAAATCTACATCCATTTCATCTATTGCCTAGACCAGTAATGCATCCACTTGCTTTTCACATTCATCTAAACCCTCGATTCTCGATTTCCTAGAGCCTTCATCATCTTTTCGGTAATAAGGATCTTTTTTCTTCCCTTACTATTACATCACCTTTACCCATGATTACTTTAGCTAATGGATCTCAAACCATGGCTAAAGGAATCGATTCAACATGTCATCTTCCTTCCGTACCCCTTACTTCTATCCTTTATGTTCTTGATTGTCCTTTTCATCTTATTTCTATCAGTAAATTGACTCGTAACCTTAATTGTTTGATTCCCTTTTCTAATAATTTTGTCACATTGCAAGACCAAGTAATTTATGATGATTGGCATAGGACGTGAGTTTTAAGGTCTCTTTCATCTCAGCTCGCCTTCATCTTCCACTGCTTGCACTTCCATGGATATTCCTCTCCTTATTCATAGTCGACTTGGTCATTCAAATATTTCCAAGTTTCGGATAATGGTTCCTCATTTTTCTAGTTTGTCTCACTAAGTGTGAGCCTATATCGTCAGGAAACATACTCATGTCCCATTCCCAAAACGCCTAGATCAACAGACAAAGTCTCCTTTCTCGAAGCTCACACCGGGATATTTGAGATCCTTCCCAAATCGACCTACCATGGGGTTCCGTACTTTGTTACTTTTATAGATGATTATTCTCGTTGTACTTGACTATTTTTAATGAAAACTCGAGTTGAGTTATTCTATTTTCCAAAAGTTCCATGTTGAAGTTCACCAATTTAATACTTTAATTCATATCCTAATGAAGTGATAATGCAAAGGAATATCTTTCGACCATTCTCCTCCTTTATGTCCCTCACATAAGATTCTTTCATCGCCTTCGTGCTTACACTCTTCAACCGAATGGAGTGGCTGAGCGCAAGAACCTCCATTTAGTTGAAACCACTCGTACTCTTCTACTCCATCACAAGGTTCCTCAACGTTTTTTGGGGGATACTATCTTAGCCGCTTGTTATTTGATTAATCGTATGCCATCATCTGTCTTGCATGATCAAATCCCTCATTCCATCCTTTTTCCAAATCAACCCCTCTTTTATCTTCCTCCTCATGTCTTTGGTTGTATATGTTTTATCCATATTCTTACTCCTGGACAAGACAAGCTCTCAACCAAAGCCACGAAGTGTGTCTTCCTCGGTTATCCTGACTTCAACGAGGATATCACTGCTACTCTCCTAATACACATCGATACGTTATCTCTACCGATATCACCTTTTTTGAGAACTCTTCTATGTTCCCTACCACCCACCCTCCTAGTTCTGATGTCATATCTCTATCCTTTCTTTATCCCATCCCAGATACCTCATCTATACCTCCGACTACTCCCCTTGACCATTGCAGGTTTATACTCGTCGCCCGCATACTAACACCGAGCCTCCAACTGACTCATCTCCTATAGCACCCTCCTCACCGACGCCAGTCTTGCCGTCTCTCGCTAATCTTCCCATTGTCGTTCAAAAAGGTACTCGTTTCACTCGTAATCTCCATCCTATTTATCATTTCCTGACTTATCATCGTTTATCTTCCCCATACTCTGCCTTTGTTTCCATCTTGACTTTTGTTTCTATTCCATAAATTGTGCATGAGGCTCTATCCCATCCAGACTAGAAACAAGCTATAGCTGAGGAAATGGCTACTCTACATTCTAGTAGCACTTGAGACCTGGTTACTTTACATGTTAGCAAAACACCTGTTGGATGTCGTTGGGTGTATACAAGGAAGATCGGGCCTCGATAGCTCCGGGTGGATCGGGCCTTAAGGCCCTGCTAGCTGCAAAGGCAAATTTCAGTCTATGGCCTCGACTACTATGATACCTTTCCCCGTCGCCAAGATTGCCTTGTTCTGCCTTCTCTCTCCTATCTATGGTCGCTTATGCAATCTTAGCCTTTGTATCAATTGGACATCAAAAATGTCTTCTTACATGGCGACCTAGCAAAGAAGATCTATATAGAGCAACCACCTAGGTTTGTTGGTCAAGGAGAGTCTGGATTGGTATGCAGGCTATGCCGCTCATTCTATGGCCTGAAGCAGTCCCCTCAAGCTTGATTTGGCCGATTTAGTTCTGTGGTTCAAGAGTTTGGTATGACTCGAAGTACAGCAAATCACTCGGTTTTCCATCATCATACGAGTTCAGGGCAGTCCATTTATTTGATTGTTTACGGAATGACATTATTATCACAGCAATGATTAGATGGTATCGCAGGTCGAAACAGTATCTCTTCAACCACTTCGTGACTAGTGACTTAGTGGAAACTCAAGATTTTCCAGATCGAGATAACCCCATCTAAATTCTGTTATGAATCAAAAGAAAGTATGTCTCGAAATATTGTGTGAAGAGACAGTATGCTAGATTGCAACCTTATGTATTAATCTATAGATCCAAATGTCAAGCCTGCATTTATAATGTGGGAGCCTCTACGTTGATCCGTGAGATATCGATACAACTTGTGGGAAATCCAACTATCTCACCATCACCCAATTCGTACATCTCTCGTGAGTGTTGTTAGCCGCTTCTGCAATCACCATGTGATAGTGTCACTGTGGCTGCCAGGATTTGTATCCTCCGTTATATTAAGGGAACACCAAGCCAAAGGGTATTATATGAAAACAGAGGTTACACCCAGATTGTCAAGTATTATGATGCGCATTCAGGCGTTCACAGGCGCATGATAGATCGCTCCACTTTTGGGTATTATGTATTTATTGTTCGACTCAACTTTTGGGAAATAAAAGAAATTGATTTTAAATCACACGAGATAAAGAAATAATATAACATATATATCGAGGCAAAGATTGCTCGACCTGCTGACCGGGAGTGAAACTAGCAAGTGAACAACTAAATAGAATTAATAAGACACTTGACAGTTTCGAGTTCCTCAACACACTTACTTCAACCCAACCCAAGTTCATTACAGGATGGAAAAGTTTATCCAAGCACAATCCAATTAACGGAAATTCTTACCAATGCCTGCATAAAGGTTGGGTTGGGTTGACCAGACAAAGTTGCATGTACTTTAAACCAATCACTACAGTATTTTTTATTTTATTTTTTTATGAGTGTTGCACATAATATATTAAACCACAAAAAAGTATACATAAAAAGCCGCCTGCACATGGCGATACCGAGAGGATCAACCAAAACAAAAAGGAAACAAAAGGAAAACCAATCACTAAAGTAATGTGATGCCAATAAATGCATATGTAAAAAAAAAATAACAAGACCAAGTTGCACGTGACCCAAATCAATCACAATAGTAATGCTAATGAATGCATATGCCACAAAAACAAGCACTCGAAGAACAATCAGAAGAGCTCATACCATCATCCCGTACGATCACCTAAGAAATAGATTGTTCCCCTATACTCCCGGCTAATAACGTCAAGTAGCATTCAATTATCAGAAAAGGTAAAATCATGGCACTTCTATGACAAGAAAGAGTTTTTTCTTCTCGATAAATTATCGGGCCCCATCGGGACATGAACCTAAAACAATTAAACAATATTGGACATAATATTCATAATAGGAAACCATGATATAAATGGCTGAATGTCTTTTTACAATTCCATATTATCATAATCTTTTTTATATTGCTCAAATTATTCATATCACATTGCATATTTATGTTCCCCGGATTTGAGTGCCATCATTGACAAACAAAGGGACAAAAAGGAAGCACAAAAGTAAGTTACCAAATAAGAAGAAGAAGAAGAGAGAGAGAAAGAGAAAGTATCTTAAATTACTAATACATTCATTGAGCTGAATGGTGTTGGATCACATTCCATTTTTCACTTTGTGAATCGATTCCATCACTAGAAGTGAACAAGGAATAAATACCTTCACATATCATAGCAGATAGTAAACATAATTACATGAATTCAGAGAGTCTTGCTAGAGCTCTCTAATTGCATTTTCACCTTCTTTCTTCACTCATAGAATGGAACAAAGTTTTCTACCATCTTGATCCATTTACATAGGATAAATAAAGAAAAATGTATACATAGAAGATGCAGAAAGATAACCATAGTAGAACAAAGGACAGGATATCAATTATTAGATAACAGAAAATAAAACTAGCTTATCACCTCATCCATGGCAACGCTTGCATTTGTCAAGATCTTTCCAATCAACACGAACAGGCCTGTAACCAGAAGGCAAGTCTTGATATCTTCTAGAAATTGACTTGGACAAGGAGAATTTTGAGGAAATTTTGGAATTTGACACTTCCTGTCAATAAAATTGACACTTTAATTAGGCCATAAAATTACAGGAAACATCTGAAAAACAGACACATGTAAATAGCCAAGGAGTACATGACAGGACCAGCGCTCACCCTTAAGGCAACCATTTGGCTGCCCGCTGCCCTAAGGCCTACTTAGAAAGGCCTCTATCTTGTCCACCTTATTATCATCATGGTTAATTTTCTATTTTTAATTTAGATGTTATCTAATAGAAGTTAATAGAAGGCCCCATTTTAATTATTATAAAGTAGCTACTTACGTGGGGGACAGTCCGCCTAAGGATGAGGATGTAGGAGTGCAACAGTGGAAAATGCAGCAGGGTGGATGTTGAGACTGTGTCTATGTGGAAGGTGTTAGGCCCTCGTAGTCTGCTTTGATCGAAAGTAAAGACAAAACCGGAGCCTTATCCTGCGGCAAAGGAGGTGGAGGCTTGGTTTAGAAATGCCTGGAGGCTAAACGAGGAAGTGATGCTAGTTGTCTTAAATGAAGATCTTTTGTTTTTGAAGTTTGACTCGCCAGAGAAGGCAAAGTGGGTCCTTGAGTCAGGAAGAAGAAGCTTCAAAGGAGGCGTTTTACTGTTGGATCAGTGGAGCCCAGAATCTGGGTGTATAAGGCGCAAAGAATTAGTGCAAGAGGCTTGGATCAGAGTGGTAGGGCTTCCACTTCATCTATGGACACCCGAGATCCTAAGAAAATTAGGTGATGCGTGTGGAAGGATCTTCAGGCCTTAGACAAAGTTACAAAGATGAAAACCCGGGAGGTGAAGGGCCGTATCGCCGACAAAGTCTGGGCAGGTCCGTGCCAAGTGCCGTTAACATCTTGTGGTCCAAGATTGTTCGAACTACGACCGTGGAGATCCCTCCTCGGGGTAGCCGGTGCCCACCCCGTAAGTTCAAGGGGTTGAAGCCGAAACCAGCGAAGAAGAAGAAGGCGTGGCACGCGCTGCTAAGCGAGTGGGGCTACCTCGTCCAAGCAGTAATGATGAAGGGCAGAGGGAGCAGGACTGTGGGACAAAAATGGGAAAATAACGGGCCCTGGTTTCGGCCGATAAGGTCAACTCAAGGTCGTGGGTATTAATGAAGCTAGGGGCCTACGTCAAGGCCGGGGGAACAAAAAGCTCCGTAATGCCGCTTGGGAGACGGGCCTATCCACGTCGGGCCCCCATCGGGCCAAATGTTGGGCGCACCTTCCTGGCCGAATGGGATTGTTCCAGTTACAACCGATATTGCGAGAAGCTCCAAATGCACAAAAGGATGGAAATGGACTAAAAAAGAGTTTAAAATTGCAACAGTCGATGTTCACAAGGTCTCTGCACCGCTAAAACTACCGCTTGATGGTCGATTGGGCCTCGATGGCCCGGCCAAAGCAGTCTGGCCCTTCAAATTGTCCAAGAGCCTTAAACTTTGGCGATAGGGGAAATAAGGGGCTGAAAAAAGGTTTTAAAGTGGCCCGGGTAGGCACTAAGGGTGTTTCTTCTTGCTCAAAAGAAAAGAGGAGGCTGGAAGATGGGGGCTTTCGCTCGCGCTGGAGGGCTCGAACCCCGGTAGATCCTGCAAGCAAGGATTTAGGCGCTGGGTCCCCTTCTCGCATGCCCAAGAAGGTAGCCCGGTCTGGGAACTTCTAGTTTTGAGTCATGGGGAAGAAGGGTTATGGGGTGGTGTTCTAATTACCCTTTAATGGGAGTTTCTCAAAGGTCATGGAGAAGAGGGATTTTCTATTGGTCGCTCTTTTGCTCTAAGGAAGTTTTTGCCTCTGTGTGTCCCGAGGTGGATGACCGAAACCACGAAAGGCTCCGTGCTTGAAACCCGCACCCTGATTGTTCTTCCTCTTCTCTGCTTTTCGACTTACTCTCCGGGCTCTTCAGGCTTAGGGGATTTCCATGAGCATGAGGCCTTGGGGGAAATGGAACCGTTGAGGGTAGTGTCAGTTGACGGAAGAGAGTAGGGGAAGGGGATAGTCGATGCTCTTATGGAAGGTGTTCACACGCGGGTCTCTGCCCTCGAGAGAGCCATCTAATGTACGCCTGCAGTGTACCGGGGATATAATATCCGAAGATACCTGGCTCGACTAAATTTAGTGAATTTCTGGTGTGGGTCACAACAACGGTTTTTGAAGAGGAGATTTTTTGGAGTCATGTGAAAATGGATCTCAAGAAGAAGGAGATAAAAGGAAGGTACCCTACGAGACAAGATGAGAGGGAGTTAAGCAAGTTGAATGCACTATAAACTACACCGAAGGTCAAATATATGAAGAGACAGGGAAATTTCTCATAAAGCCGAAATGAAGCTAAAGTTGTTCTCATGGAATGTTGTGAGGAGCCAACAATCCGAATAAAAGGAATGTTATTAGAAATTTTATTAGGTCTCGATGGTGGATTTGGTTTATTTGCAAGAAACCAAGCTTCAAGAGATGTCCTCACGATGCTCGCAGCTGGGGTGGTAGATCGGGTTTGAGCGAGGGTCAGGGATGCAGGGAACTCGGCAGGGGAATCCTAGTGTTGTGGGATACAAGAAAATTGGAGCTGGTGGAGGTTTGGGTCAGCTATTTTTCTGCTACATGCATGTTTAAAATGTGGAGGATGGTTTTCGTGGAATATCTCCACAGGTCTATGGTCCGGTGAAGAGGTGCAAAAGGGAATTGTTTTGGGAAGAACTGGGGTCATTGAAAGGCTTGTGGGAGGGGCCCTGGTGCATTGGTGGAGACTTCAATATGGTTCTCTCCCCCAATGACAGAAACTCGGTAGGTAGGCTCTCGCACTCTATGAGGCGCTTTAATGAAGTTCTTAATGAATTGGGGCTTAGAGAACTCCCTCTGCAAGGGGGCCCTTTCACCTGGAGGGGTGGCCACAACAACCAGCGTATGTCCCATCTCGGATGCATTTTTGGTGTCACCGGGTCGGGAAAGCCGGGGCTTAGCAATGTGATTCAAAGCTCTCTCCCGAGACCAATGTCTGACCACTACCCCGTGATGTTAGACAATGATGAAAAGAATCGCCGCCCCTTCCGGGCTCGAGAATGTGGTTGGAAGTTCAAGGCTCGAAGGACCTTCTAGAGATCGGGTGGCAAAGCCTTCACTTTTCCGCGGCCTCTTCGCTTTGTTCTACTGGAATTAAAGGCCCTGAAAGTAATTTTGAGGGCATGGAACAAAGAGGTTTTTGGTAGAGTGGATTTAAAAAAAAAAGGAGGCTTTAAGCAGGATCTCTTTTTGGGATGATGTGGAAAAGGAAAATGAGTCGTCTCGGAAGAAGGCAGGAGAGGAGAAGGCTAGAGAGAGGATTTAAGGAGTGGGTCGATATGGAAGAGGTCTCATGCGCATGCAAATCCGCAGGAAATTGGGTTGAAAGAAAGGGACAAACACGGCTTTTTCACAGAATCGGCCATTCTTGATGTGAGGAGGAATTCTATTATAAAGATCAAAATCAATGGTAGAAGATTGGTCAAGGAGGCTGAGGTTAAAGAAGGCCTGGTGAGTGCTTTCCAAAGTCTCCCTCTCAACTCAAACACCGGCATCCGCCTTACCTGCACTTCTCTATTTCAATTTGATTAGCGAAGATCAAACTGCTAAGTGGAAGAAATGTTCATAGAGGAGGAAATCCTAGCAGCAGTCTCAGGCTTTTAACGGCTGATAAAGCCCTGTGTTTTCCCTACTTCGGGTCTTCGCCGATTTCATGAAAGAGGAGGTTATGGGTTTTTAGAGAATTCTTCTAGCACACCACCCGTTAAAAGTCCGACGTTACTTTCGTTTTCGTTCCTGCGGCACGCATGATCTAAAGGACCTAAGACCCATCGCTTTAGTGGGTAGTCCTTAGTAAAATCTTATCGAAAGTGTCACAACGTAATTGTGCGGTTATGAGATTGATTATCTCCCGCCTCGCATCGTAATGTTTGTAGAAGGGAAACAGATTCTTGACGCAGTGCTAATAGCTAATGAGGCTGACTCTATTCTAAGAAGGAAAGAGAAAGGGATTTTGTGTAAGCTGGACATTGAAAAGGCTTATGATCACATCAGGTGGGATTTTTCGTCGGAGACGCCGAGAGAATAGGTTTCGCTCAAATGGATTAGATGGATTAATCGTGCATCTCCACACCGCTTTCACATGTTTAATGGTTCTCCCATCGGTTCTTTCTCGAGTCTTAAGCCCGAGACAAGGGGATCCTATTCGCCTCTATCTGCTATCTAATCAAGCCCTCGGTCAGATGCTAAAGCGAGCCAGAAGGCAATTTATTTACAGCGTGCTCGGGGGTGAGATGGAGGAGATTGTCATCCTCATCTTTTATATGCCGATGATTATCATTTTCCCCGTGAAGCCAACTCAGCAACCTAATGTACTGAGATGGACCTTATCAGGTTCGGTTTTTTCGTGCTTGAAAATTAACTCCGAACAAGAGCGAGATTATCCTCCTCAGGCGGACAACATGGAGGTGTTAGCAGCCTAAGTTTTCACATAGGGGTTGGTTACCTCCCCACTATGTACTTAGGTCTTCCCCTCGAGCCCTCACAGTGGCTTCGAGGTCCGGGATTCTATCAAGAAAGATTTAGAAAAGATTGTCCTTCCGAAAGACAATATATTCAAAGGGTGGGAGGCTCACCTCATTCAAGTACATCACTCAGCCTCCCCATTTACTTCTCTCTCTCTGCGCAGAATGCCAAAGATTGTTTCCGTTCCGCACCGGGAGAAGATCTGCAGAGACTTTGATGTGGGTGATGGCACTAGAGCGTGAAACTACCCGTCAACTAGAAAACCGTTTCGCAAGAGAAAAGTAGAGGATAGTGGCCAGCAGGCCTCTCCATGAGAATCAAGCATCGCCAGGGCGGTATCGCGATTTGCCACGAGAGGACTCTTCGAGATCAGATCAACACCAAGTTTGGTGAGAAGTCAGCTAGAATACTAGTGGACATCAAGGGAGGTTATGGTACCGGCTTTATGTAAAGACATCGTAAGAATGGCTCAATCTTCTTCTCAAAACACTATTTCTCCCTTAGGAAACGGTAGAAGGTCATTTTGAAGGACCCTTGGTGCGATGAGACCGCGTCGCAATGCCTTCCCACTCGCTCAAACTCATACCACAAAGATGCTACAGCAAATGTTCTGGGATTCCTCAAGGAGGACGGGTCAGTCCCTGCCTTCCTAAGACTTTTTAATGATTGGGAGGTGGAAGAGGTGGAAAGGCTTCTTCACTTCCTTTACAACAAGAAAATTGGACCCTTTCAAGAGGATCGACTGTTATTAAAGGAGACTATGACTGATGGTTTTTCAGTTAGACACATGTATCGTAAGCTGATGTATTCTCTTCCTATAGATTTCCCTTGTCGATCCATCTGGAACCCAATCGTTCCCCCCAAATTGGGTTTTTTGTTAGGAAGCCTCTCAGTGGCAAGGTGCTTACTCGACCATTTAAAGAGGAGGGGGATCCCCAGTAAACAAAAGTGCTTTTATGAAGAAAATGAGGAAACAATAGACCACTTGCTTATCCATTGTTCGAGAGCTAAGATGTTATGAGATCTTCTTTTGGCCATTACTGATTCTAACTAGGTGTTCCCCCGAACAGTTCGACAACTTCTCCTTGCTTGGCAAAGCGCTAGTGTCGACAAAAAACAGAAGAGAGTTTGATCAAGGCCTTCAGATATTCTGACGCTGTGGATGGAAAGGAATAGGTGGCTGCAGAATGAGGCCCTCTACTACAGATGAAATCTTTCTTTTGTTGCCCTTGTGGTCGTGGGCTGTTGTATGTTGATAACTTAAATTCTTTGGTGGGTTTTTGCCTTGTCAGTATGTGAGAGTGAGTCGGGTGTTTCGTACTTCTCAGGTACTCTTCGGGGGAGCCTTGTGCTCATTTTTTCATCTATATACGTTTTTTACCGTTAAAAAAAAAAGAATCTATCAAATTATTATAAATATGCCTACAACATGAAAAAGGTAAAATTAGAAATAGCATAAAAAAACATGAGAAAGGAAAACTAAACAAATTAGTTCAATCTCAAATACCATATTAACCCTTACATTTCTTCAAAACTCAATGGACTTTCTTCAATTAATTATTCATCGTTATTTTAAAAACTAAGCTCGAATCTTATAGGACTAAATAATTCAACTGTAAGCCTGTAATATAAAATTACATCAAAACTTACTAAATAACATTATTACAAAATTTTATTCAGCACAAGGGATCAATTAACTTGGACAAAAAAATGTTTAATTCACAAAGTGGTTCAAATAATTATAAAAACTAAATTATATTATTTATATTAATCTAAAAAACTTAAAATAAGGCCCATGCCTCATGTTAAATTTCATTTAACTAAAAACAACAATGTTGCAGAAATACTCCTGATTGTGAGACATAATTAAACCAGAGATTGAATGCATGGTATTACATGATAGAAATGCAAATCAGAGTAAACTAAGTGCATTTTTTTAAAACTTATGGTGGGGAAAATGTAAAGGCATACCTGTACAAGTCTTAAAATCTCAGGATTGGAAAAGCCAAACATATCAAAACCGGATTCATTTAATTTTTCAGCTCCACCCTCTGCACTAGAACCATCAGAAGCACTGTTTTGTATCTTTCTTATCCTTCTAAAAATTTTGTTCCAGCAAGAAGATGGAGTTGATCCTTGGAACTGAAAAAAGAAAGTTGTGATTAAAAGAAGGTGACAGATTCTAAACCATATGACCAAATAAAGGAATCAACAAAATTGCCATGAAAGGGTAAGAACCTAAGACATGCTAAATATACAGGGAAAAGCATAAAGAAAATGAAGGAAACAAGACAAATATCTTAGACATTAACCACCTAAGCTTCATTTGAGGAGGCCATAGGATAATATATCA
This sequence comes from Tetrastigma voinierianum, assembly GCA_016808115.1. Classification (NCBI taxonomy): domain Eukaryota; kingdom Viridiplantae; phylum Streptophyta; class Magnoliopsida; order Vitales; family Vitaceae; genus Tetrastigma; species Tetrastigma voinierianum. Next base: position 168,489 of record JAEQBH010005307.1, on the reverse strand, counting down.
AAAACAATTCCACAAAGGCGTGTTCCCACACCACTTTGGTCTATCCAGAACATCACCCATTGGGCTGAATCCAACCCAAACATGTTGTTTGTGCTTGAGTGCCTCCCATCCACCTCTAAATGTCTTCCAAACACCCACACAGTACTCTTCTTTAATACACCACCCGCCTTCTTCTTGCCCACACTTTCCTACAATTACTTGTTCCCAAATGGGGCTACTTTCACTCACATACCTCTAAGACCATTTTCCCAACAATCTTATTAAGGACAGATAAGTTTCTAATGCCCAAATGCATATTCTGTTTTTCCATGAAACAAAGGTACCAATTGATCAGGTGCAGCTTGTGACTGGCCAGGAAAATTCCCTTTAAATATTTTCCAATCCTATAGCTAATGTCTTCAGGATGGCAAAGGACATGAAATAAATTGGTAAGTTATACAAAAGAATCCTCATCTGAGTCTATCTTCCCACCATTGAACTATATTGTTCTTTCAGAAAGCAAGTCTTTTCTAAAATCATTATTCCACCTACAAACACAAAATCATGTATTTTGTGTCTATGTACTTACAAAACATGCATTGACATGAGCTCAAGAATGAAATTCGCAATCAAAGCACAAAAGGACAATAAACAAGATCCATATACTCGACTTTCGTACAAAAGATAATAAATTTAATGAAAGAACTGTAAATCACAAAATAACAGTAAAATTAATGAATGGACTGTTCTACTACAACAACAAACCAATGAAATTCTATATGAAAGTCAATGTATCATGTTTCCTGTTGACTATGCCTAGAATTATGCAACAAATCATGTTTTGGTAAAAGAAGCGCACCCAAACGCAAAGTCTCTTGTAGCTTAGGCACATGCATGAGAAAAGTGAAATGTAACCTTGGATGCACATCAATTTTACAAAATATGATTCAAACGATTGTTATTGATGTACTTAATATTTTAAATTTTAAAAACATATTAAATAAAAAAGTAAAGAAATTATATAAAATGCAATATATAATTAGAAATTTCAAGGATTAAAGTGTTTAAAAAGGAAACTAAAGCCTACAAGGCATGCCTCTTCAATAAGACGCATGTCCTGGAAGGTGAGATGTTGTAACTAGGGAGTGGCTATGCCTCGAGCCTAGGCATGCCCTAAGCACGCCTATTAAAACTATGCAACAAAGACTTTAGGTCATGTTACCACTGATGTTATGGTGCCTTTAGATTAGAGCAAATGAAGCAAGTTTAGTGGATTGATGAACCCTTAATGTACAGAGGGGGGCCTTACAAACAATTTTTTCACTTCAGATGTTCCATAACTACAAGCAGAAAGATTCCAAACATGGTGAAAAGTGCATGGATATCCATCAGCTTCATGGTAACAAATTTTCCATACCATATCCTTTAAAGAGTTTTCGAGTAAAAACCTTTGTCTTTTAATTTTAGATGCATGTCCAAGACTCTAAACACCCAACATTGTAACATAGTGACATATAAAAAGTGATGGACAGTACACCACTGAGCAAAATCCAGCAAGAAAAACAAACTTCCAAAGGCAAGCCACAAACACTAATTTCCAAATGCATAAAACAAATTTGACTGAAAACATCTAGCTTTACTCCTGATCAGTTTATTACATGGCTAACCTGCTCTCCATTGTCCAATGTCACCCTAAATAAGGGTTGAATCCTTAATTCAGCATCTCTCAGCACTTCCATCTTATACAACGCACATAAGCTTGGATCTGAAGCCCCAAAAAATGGCAGGTAAAAGACAGAAAATGTTACAACAGCAGAATTTGAAATCATTCAAATCAAAGTGGCCTGTAAAACCTATGGAGAATCCTCAAAAGAGTAGGGTCCACCTGTAATTGAAGTAAACTTCCTCATAGCAGTATATCCTTCAGGGCAAATGAATCCCTCAACCTGGAAACGATCCGAGTCCTTGGCAATTTTTCCTGTAAGAAAATTTGAGTGCATTAGTAGAATGCTGTCTTCAGTCCCCATTGATTGAAAAAGCAGCAAAAATACAGTCAATTGTTTTGCTTAGTTTAGACACATTGGTGAAACTATAAAATCCTGGAGAGATATTAGAAATAATTTATACATTTATAACAAATGCTTCTTGGGCCATGATGTCAAAGCAATTAAGCACAAAAATTGAACGTCAAATGTCTCTCAAAAATTTGAACTCTTTAGCTGTCATTGAAGTTTTTTTTTCTCATTGAAGATTAAACACATCACTAAACAGAGCAAGAACAAATAACATCATGTAAGTGAAGCAACATGTTTTTAACATCAAGAAGCTTCTTATAAAAGGCAGTGGCATGCAAAATATAGAGAATTACCAAGGCGTATTACTTGCAAATCCCCAACTTCAAAGGGCAATTTTATAAGTTCATCTAGTTTTCTCTTTACTCTTTCATCTCCTATGCAATCATCAACTGAATCATTTCCCTCATCATCCTCTCCACTCAAACTTTCACAATCATCATCCTCTGTGAGCTTTTGCATCCGTAACATCCGTTTTGAAAGCTTCTGTTCACTGAGATACCTGTTAAAAATGAAGAAGTCCCAAAAAACTTAAAGAGACAATGCAGGAATTTAAAGGGTCAACAAGAGAAATTCTCAGTGAAAATCCATATAAAGGTCCAGGTTCATCTTATGGGCAAACACATAGTATGTGTTTTTGGAGAAAACAGTTTTTCAAGCATTTTGAGCTCCCAAAAAATGTTCTTCTTGCTAGAAATAACTGATAGCTGTTCATTAAAAAAAATGGTTTCAGAAAACATTCTGACACAAGCCCAATATTTTCTTATGCTTATCAAAAGTAACACAAACAATAAACTTACATTTTGGATTCTACCAAGCTTTGATGGAAATGTGGCTTTGTGCACTTCAGGTGGAAAGAAGAGAGAAGTCCCTTAAGAAACGGAGTAACCTGTTTAGTTTTAACCCTATATAATTACAAGAGAGGATTGCATCAGGCTGAAGAAAGAGAGAAATAGCACACAACCTGATCCACAATATAAATATAAATTCAATCATTACAGACCTTGCAAAATCATGTGCAAAAATTGCACAGGAAGTGATTTTCACCCGAAATTTTGTTCAGACCTTTACGATTACGAATAACCGACTCATCAACAACAATTGCTGGCCACATAGCATGACCTGCATCACAGCAGTCAAGAGATGTTTAGGCTCGAAAGAAATAAACATTATAGATGCAAGATATTATTAGACAAAATGCATAGACATGTCTCAAGTCAAAAAAAAAAAAAGTTATAGTAAAAAGTGGATGCCAATGGGCCTGTTAGGTTCTAATCAACCTTGGAGAATGAAGAATCATGGACAGGGAGTGTTTATTGGAATAGCATCATGAAGTAAATTGGATAAAATCTCTTTCTATAGACATATTAAGTATAAAGTACTGCCTGACTAAAGGCAGTGCACGCCATAAGTCACCCAAATCATACAAAAGGGTGCATCTAAGAACAAGGAACAACCAGGCAAAACAAAAGGCTTTACACTGTCGCTGAAGGCAGCACTCAAGCCCTCAAAATCTAGTAATTCTACTCTTTCCACAATCATCAAGGCACAAATCTCCAAAGGCTTTTACAGATTTTGCTCTACAAAGTTCTCCACATCACCGACTCAATAGCACCACCTTGACATTATGAACAATGTGATGTTGCTTTATTAATTGAAGAATCGGGTGGACAAGCATCAAGTAAGTAGTTTAGAGCAGATCAAGAAACTCATTCTTTTATTATATTTATCCATTTCAGGGTGAGTTTCTAAAGCATGTAAAGCTTCATCTCAAAGGTACTCCAACTATTTCATGTAGCTACAAATTTTGCAAATCCAAACAGATTTTCTTTGGGGAAGAGGAGTCCTTGAGCAGAAACCACATATAGCAAGGTGGTATATTGTTTGGTCAGAAAAAAGAAAGAGTGGCTTAAGGGTTAGGAATGTGCTCATTTATCCTTAAGGCCTTGTTGTGTAAATGGAATTGGCATTTTGTAACGAAGAGGTGGTGATTATTGGAAGTTGTTGCTCTAGTATGTATCATATATGTTAACATATTGGATTATAGTATGTATCATCAGGGTTAACATATTGGTTTGTATCTTATTATGATACTTTGCTTATGGGATTATAACCATTGGGTGAGTAGAATCAATCTTACTTAATGTATAGTCAATGACTAACGTATATATATGTATGATGACTCAGTAAAGTTACATAGAATTTATTCTCAAGCTCTTCTTCTCTTAGTTTCTACATGGTGTGGAAACATAGGGCTCAAATTTGGAATTTGTTTGAAGAAATTTGGGGTTGGCGATCCATGGGGAGGACGGGTGATTTCTTTTGAAGCACCCATGTCAGGAGGTGGATGCTTCCATCGATGCGGGGAGGGCGTCGGTGCATAGCGAGTCTGTATGCAAGTCGATGGCCGAAGATGGGCGTGTGATCCACAGCATCAATTGGTGTGCGCCTGTTTCCCACTTGTGTTGACGGTGGGGCGCTTGGAGCTTCCCTCGATGATCATGCCTCCTCCACCTAGATTCGCCGACCAAGACGGGTCTTCCTACCCACCTGGTTTCCCTGTTGATTTTCAGATGCGCTACTTGCAGATGCTTACTTGTGTTTGTTTAATTTGTTCTAGGGTTTCTTGATTTTACATACCGATTGACTCTTTGTGAATCGATGGCATCGATAGGTGTTTTGAGGTTTGGCAGGTAAATTCCATTCGGGTGTGGAGCTTTCTATGGAATATTGAGTCCTTTATATCTAAAATCCTTTTTACTAGTATTTTTGAGTGTTAAAAAGCTTTGTTTTGAGTTAGATCTACTCTTATAGTGACATGAAACCTCAAATGGAGTTGTATAGTGTTACATATAATCAAACCTCTTGTTTGGGTTGTAGGAAGTTGCGAGAATAGAGATTAAATGTTTGGTATGCTCGTGGATGTTGAAGAGTGGCTACCTCCTAGCATTATGCTTAATAGTCGGGAGTAAACCTAACACATGTCTTATTTTCTCTTCCTCCAAATGGGTCATTGACTCTAGAGCCACATACCATATAACAAGTAATTCCAATTTATTTACTACGGTTAATAGCCCCTTATACCTCTCTTTGTTACCCTTGGATGAATTGACATCTTGTGTCAGCCAGGTGAGGGGACAATTCATCCTCTCTTAATCGAAACTTTGTATGTTGGGTTCATTTCTTCAGTTGTTCTAGAGTAAACTCACTCGTACCCTTAATTGCAGTATCTCATTCTTTCCTAATAATTGTTTATTCAAGATCTTTTGATGAAGGGGATTATTGGTAGAGGACGCGAGTCTAGGGGTCTCTACATCCATGAAACAGAGGTGTTAAAGTGCATTTAGCGATTGCGGGTTGTTCTGAATTCGAGTGCATTATCGCAGGTGGAAGTCTCTCTCTCTGCATTGAAGGAAGCTATATCCTCAATTTTCTAGTCTATCCTCATTGAGGCGTAAATTAATTGTCATATGCTAAAGTTTCGCCATTGTGCATTTGAGTCCTGAGTCAATAATTTGGAGTTCCACTCCTTTTAGTTGATCCGTTCGGATATTATAGGGTTCGTATCCGATTTGTGTCCTAACTAGGTTTGATATTTTATTTATGTTTGTCGATGATTATTCGAACAACGGCTATAATTAATGAAAACCGTTCGGGGTTATTTTCTCACTTCCATAGCACATGTCTTTGAAACCTCACACTTTCGGTTTCATGTTTTTACGATTTCAAAAATCGAGAAGTAATAATGCGAAAGAATATGTGAACAATTTTAGTTATTCATGCTTCATAATGGCATCGCCAAATCAAACATCGTGTTGATACTCAAAATAGATTCTTGAAGAAAAGCAGACACCTTGAAACTGCTCGGGCTCTATTATTTCAAATGCACATGCCTAAGCATTTGCAGGTAGATATTTGTTTCCCTGACTTGTTTTTGATTAATCGGATGCAGCCCTGCATCCAGTGGGCCACTTTATTGAGCCCTCTTTCACATAAATCTTTGTTTCCCATTGAGCCTCAAGTATTTTGGTGTACTTGTTTTGTTATTTCGTCCGCATGTGTCTAAACTCGGTCCTAAGTCATTGAAGTGTATCTTCTTTGGTTACTCTCGAGTTCATAAGGGGTATAGGTGTTATTATCCTAGTCTTCACAAGTACGTTGTTGATGTCGCGAGAATGCTCTTTTTCTCAGGGCAGGTCCACCTTGTCGAGGGAGTGATGATTTGCTCGTTTATACTCGCGCCTCGTAGAGCTCTGTACATTTCCTCGGCAAGCCTCTATCCACTGGGTGCTTGGGGCGCGGCTAGTCTGCGCCTCCACCGGCTAGCCGGCCTCGGATCAGTTCGATAATGATCTTCCTATTGCTCTCCGTAAAGGTAAACGTCAGTGTGTTCATCCAATTTACTTCTTTTGCTCTTATAACCATTTGTCATCCCATTTTTGTTTGTTTATTGCATCTTTAGACTTCATTTCATTGTCTAACAAGGTTTCTGAAGCCCTAGCTCATCCTGGTTGATGTAGTGCTATGATAGAGTGGATGGATGCCTTGAAGGATAATAGTACTAAGAACTTGGTGCATTTACCTACTGGGAAGAAAGTCATTGGTTGCCGATGGATGTTTACAGTGAAGGTTAATCCCGATGGATCAATTGCTAGAGTGAGCCAGTCTTGTTGTTAAAGGTGTACCCCGAGCCTATGGGGTGGATTATTCAAGCTGACCCATATCTGCGCAGCCACTCGGCTGGGGCCTCCTCAACTTGATATTAAAAATGTCTTTCTTCATGGGGATCTTGGGGAAAGAGGTTTGTATGAGAAGCAACTTCGGGTTGTTGCTCGGGGAAAATTAGTAGGGATTTGTCATCTCAAAAATCATTATATGGCTTACAAACAAAGTCCTGGAGTGTGTGGTTTGGCAAATTCGTTGAAGTGATTGGTGGCATACGAAAAGCAATCGATCATTACATGCTTTTATGAAAACTCTCAGCGAGGTATCTGCTCCCAGTTAGTTGTGTATGTTGATGATATTATCATTATTAGGGATGATATGGCAAGTATATCTTCACTGATCCTTTCTTGTAGCCAATTTCACCTGAAAGGACTTGGAAATGATAAAATACTTCTTAGGTATTGAGGTTATGAATGAAACATGGAATCTTCTTATCTGAAATATGTGCACAAGATCACATTATGCGAAGCTTAGGAAAGTTAGCAACAAAGTCATGCTAGTCCCACATGGTGCAAAGCCTACATCTTACTAGAGAAGGCGGAATTATGTAAAGACATGAGAGATATAGAAAAGATGGTTGGGAAAGTTGGAACTCTGTATAGTAACATGCGCGATATTGCATCTCTGCCCAGTGTTGCTAGCCCGATACATATCTTCTCAGTGGGTGATCATTGGGCAATAGTAGAACAAATTATGTGTTACTTGAAGAGACTCGGGGCCATGGTGTTTGCTCGTCATGGGCGTAATAGACTTGAGTGTTTCACGAATCACGGTTGATGAATCTAAAGAAGGCAGAGAAGATCTACTTGGGATTTCTGTGTGTTTGTTGGTGAATCTAATTTTATGGAAGGTAAGAAAGCGAGGTGTTATCTCTGATCTATTTTAAAATCAGAATTATCGGCTTGATGCGCACGGTTGCATGCGGATTAATATTGGCTCATCAACTTTTGTGAAAAGTCGATATTAAAACCTCAATTCAGCCAAAGCTGCAGTTGTGACAACCAAGTTGCCCTTAACCTAATCTTGTTTTCCATGGACCAGACTACACATAGGAAATAGATTGTCATTTAGTTGGTGAGAAAATTCAACTCGGTTTATTTTCTACAGGATATGTAAAGACTAAAAACAATTATGTGATATCTTCACAAAGGCTCTAAGTGGAGATCGGGTTAGTTACTTATGTAACAAGTTAGGCATTATTAACATCTAATAATGACTTGAGTGTTATAGTATGTATCATACACATTAACATGTGGTTTATAGTATGTATCATACATTTAACATGGTTTGTATCTTATTGGGATACTTTACTTATAGGGTTGTAACCATTTAGGTAGAGTGTATCATCTTACCTAATGTATAGCTTAACCTTCTTGTATGAAACGCGACCTCGACTCTTCTTCTCTTGGTTTCTACGGAAGCAATTCAAAGTAGGAGAAGGTATAGGAGTAGAGACGATGGATAACCATTAGGAAATATTGGATATTTTGAGTGGCATTATGGCCTTCTCTCTAGGAGGGTGAAATTCTAGAAGGATAAATGTCGTAATGATGAACTTTTCAACACTTCTTTTCTTTTCTTTTTTTCCATAAATTCGTCTGATATTTAGAACCCTTTGATTGAGAGAAATTGTTGGCCCCCTTCCAAGGCATCTCAATGATTTGGAGGTGGAACTTATGGCGTAGTTTCTTGGACCACAGCGAGGCATAAGAGTGGATGTTAAATGGGTCCAGTAAGGTCAAAGGAATAATTTGTTAATTCATATACAAGGCTTTGAGTCATAAACACAACTTATTTTTCCAACAAGTGTAATTTGAAATTCTCGGATGTCATCATAGGTGGGTTTCTTCGCTTAGGAGGCTAATTGGAATAAGGTTTTAACCTTGAATGACATTCAAAGGAGACGATAATCTTTGGCTAATAGATGCTTCTTTTGTCTGTTGAAGAAATAATTTGTGGATCACATTCTCATGCATGATAAAGTGAGGATTTTACAGCATTTAATGTCCCCATTTGGAGTGTGGTGCTCTCCTCCTCAATTAAAGAGAATGTGGTTGGGTTGACCTTGCATTTGCCTTTAATAAAAAAGAGAAAAAAAAGTTTGGCCAGGTCCACTCCTTTATGCCTTTTGGAAGGAAATAAACCATAGGGAATTTGAAAGCAAGGGGCATTCCATCCGAGGGCTTAAGCTCTCTTCCTTTGTAATCTTTAAGCATGGACTAAGTGGTATATAGGTTTGAGGCCTCCTTCCCGCTGTTGATTTAGTAGAGGCTCTGGTATAGGTCAATGTTTTTGTTGTCCCTCACTTTTTTGGTGGTACTTTTAGACATCCTTTGTATATTTTTTGAAGTATTTGAGGTTGCCCTTCAGGCATTGTCTTTTTAATTAACTTCTTTTTACCCAATAAAAGACTGTAGCTACAGATTCTGGATTTAGTCCATCTACTGCATGCAGTAATGGAAGGCAGATGCAACACCAGAGGAATCCCAAGAAGGTCATTTCAGATTGAGTTAATGAATACACCTAAAATACTACTATTGTCAGAACTCTGAAAACCTTTCTTCAATTGATTAGGCTCCTTAATGCAAGACATCAAAATTCCAGCATTATTAAAGTTGCTCTAAAAGGGACAAGAAAGAAAAGAAAATACAAATCAGACCATTATGCAGAGGATTTCCTTAACAATCATACAGAAAGAGAACAACCACCTTCAAAGCAAGAACACTAAATGCCAAAATCTTCTACTTAAACTCTGGTTTTCCATGGAGATTGCATAGATGTATAGAACTCCTATGTCTCACTTTCCTAATGAGACAACTTTCTTAATTTCCTATGATCTTATCTTCTCTTACAAAACAGAATGATACAGGAAAGAAAAGGTGTTTTATAAACCAAGTGGAAACTTTCCTCGAACAACGGAAAAATAAAAGAAATAAAACTTAAAATTACTGAACTATTCACATTGATGTTTTCCTTTTCTTCCATAAGTAAACCGTCGTCCAATGTCTTTTCCAAGAGAAAGGACAGTTGTGATGCAGAGATGGATTTTTAAGATATACCAAAAAAGGGAATTTTTATTAGTTGCAATTAGAGTCAAATTGGGGTTAGATGTCTAAGGTCAAATTACTTGATTATTAGTTTAAGAAAAGGATTTTCCAATTTAAATTAGGATTATCAATTAGAGTTAAATTATGATTCTTTTTTAGAATCGAATTAGAGTTTGAGTCATGTTAGGTTATCAGAATTTTAGTACATTTAGGATTTCTTAGAGAAGCAATTAATAAGGATCAACGATGTAAGTGAGAGATTTTTGAGTAATAATATTTTATCTTTGCAATCTTTTCAACTTTCAATAGTGACATTCAGTGACTCTCAATAGATCGAGACTCCATTGGCTTTCTGAATGAGACTCCTAGAAGACCTTAGTGAGATTCAAGGTTTCTGCTATCCCCATCTAGTACATTCTTTCTATTTTTATTATCTAATTTTCCCTATCACATCTCTTATCTATATATTTTTAATTTTACCCTAGTTCCTTTTCCCTAAACCCTGATTTATTTATTTATTTATTTATTGATAAATCTAAACCCTAATTTATAAGATACAATATGCCATACTTTAAGCCTCCATGCGTTGCATTGGATACAGAGGCCAGACCTTTGACCATCTTGAGGATTGATACTCCAAATCTTTTTTCTTTTTCCTTTTTTTTTAAGAGGGGCTTGTACATGGTAATTAATCAGTGAAATATGTAGTCACAGCCTCCAGTGATATGATCACATAATGGTAGCTTTTAAATGCTCTAGAAGTTACATGAACAAGATGGAATAGTAAGTGGTGGGTTCATGGCCAAAAAGCAAGGACTGTCAGAGGTCTTTGGCTTTCTACATTTTTCCTATGTGATTTGTTCTTTTTCCTTCGCATTTGCTTGAAGAATTCCTCATCTGTCGCTACATACATTTTTCCCGTTAATAAATGCTTTTGATTTTCAAACCCAAAGGTCAAATGATACATGTATATAAGTAATATATATATAAAACCACTGTAGCATCATTAAAAATCATTTTGGTAAAAACAATTCAGCAGAGTAATTTAATGCTTGCTCCTTCTAGTGTGAGAAGAAATGATGAATCTAAAAGAAAAAACAGATTTTTTTTTATAAGTAAAACGGAACAACATATATTAGAATAAAAGTTCAAAGTCTAGAAGTTTTGACGTCACCAAGAGCCAGAAATGCAAGCCTTTGCGTAGATATGGGTATAAATCGTTAGATAAATTTCAAGGATTCCTAAGGACCACCACAAATAGAACTTGTGATTATGAGATTGCTTGAGTCTTCAGTTGAAGCTCAGTTTGCAGTTGATCAGTAGAGACCTAAGATAAGCATATTCCCTTGGATGGAAAAGAAAATCATTGTAAAACCTAGTCTTCTGGGCTCCCAAACTTAAGCAATGGATCCAAATCATGAGGAGCTTGAAAGATTCAATCAACCCAAACTTAGTGCCCAGCCATAATCTAAGGCCATTGCAAGACACACCCTGAAGAAGGGCATTCCTAGTTGGATATTCAACTGTTCTTAAACATATCCATAAAGGCAAATTATGCTCAGCATTTATTCTAGACACAGAAAGCATTAACTATGATAATAAGCTTTTTCCCTATATTGAAACAAGCAAACAAGAAAGGAAAAAAAAAGGAAGAAGACAATTCATTTAGTTGCTATGAGCAATTTGGACATATATTGGAATTGGGATCTAAAAGAAAGAAATCAACGCATTTACTACTCTGACTAGATTCAAGATTACTTTACCGTTATAACAAGTACAAATTCCCCAGGCAGACATTATATTACTGTAGCCTCAATGCTTTGCAGCGCTAGGATCTGTTTGTTTTAGGATCAATATATTAGAATAAAAAACTACATGGTTTAGGGTCATTTACATTAACATCAAGTTGACCTCCACAAAGGACTGAAAAACTACACAAATGATACATATAAAGTTCATGATAGCCAGCAAGAAAGCTTTGAGTCACTTTGCCATATGACTCAAATGTTCTAACAAACACCGTTTATTAATTCTCTAAATTACTTAATTAAAGAAATAAATAATGAACATACCAGTAAGTTTGGCCCATATGATATCCCCAGGCTCATGGTCTTGGCAATCCATTCCAACTTGCAGCGCGCAACCATCTCATCACATAATCAATGTCATCACTGTCCATGCTTCTGACACTAAGACTCAGGTTAAATGTTGCATATCCTCCCATGATACATAAAGAATTTAATTCTCATTTGAGATAGTAATTCTTCTTTATCCCACCATCATTTGTGTGACTACATTAGATTGTGCTTTCAATCAGTAATGGCACCTTAAATGCAAATCTGATGGAAGAGCAAAACGACATTTTATAGGTAGCATTTGCAGCATTGCTGCTAAGAAAAAAAGTTTCCTAGGTAGGCAAGTTAAGAAACTCAAATTATCAAATTTGCAGCACATCATGCATAAAGAGATTTAAAAATCCATACCTGATGCGGTTGGCCTCAAATCATACCCAATAACAACCCTCAGTACCATTCATAATAAATTGGCCAGTAAACCTGCACTTGCAACATGAAATCTTTAGAGCAAAATGTCCATATTTATAGGTATCTGGCTACCTGATAAAATCTTTGAAGGTAACAACAACTGATGCAAAATGGTAAGAAAAGCCACACCTTACATTTGTAATCACAGTGAATTTTCAGATCAACATCAATCAAAGAGCTCAGTCTGTTGAAACCAAAATAAATATTACCTTATCCATCTAAACTTTGTTCTGGTAGCACACAACACACACAAAACAGAGGAGAAAGGAAAAATGGAAAATTGAACTCTTATGGTTCGAGAATTTTAGTTTTAAATTGAGGGAAACTGGTAAGCGCTACGTTTTCCTGAGCCACGGTATCAGTAGAATTAAGAAAAAACAAAGCTCCCACTCAGGTGGTGTCGCTTTACTCGTCATACATTTTCAGAAAAAAACATACCAGCCACCGCTTGTGCAAGCCAGAGAGTAGAGTCGGCCTGGAGCAAATTCTCAGAAATTTTGCGCTTTCTTCTACGCGGAAGGTCGGCAGTCTGATGTCTTTCCACCAACCCTCGGACGACGCCGTACTGAACTGCCCACTCCTTTCAAATTATCTCCCAAGTTTCTCACCTCAAAATTTGCACTTCTCTTCTTCTTCTTCTTCAAAACCCCTACGCCTCGATCTCCTCCACCATCCCCCACAACCCCCTCGCAACCCTCCGATTCACACCTCTCCTCCTTCAGTTCCACCAAAGCCCCCGACTCCGGTGTCAAATTGCGAGGCCGCTTGCGGCGCCGAGAGTACACGTTCACGACCGGAAGCTTCGCCTCGCGGCTTCGATCGCCGCCGTCTCCCTCGTCGACGAAGGGTCGGCGATCTCTAGTTTAGCCTTACCTTCTTGGTAACGACGTTGGGCTGATCCACTGGCACTGACGCAAGGCGTCGAAGTGGAGTAGACGCGGTCGAGAGGAAGATATCGGACGGGAGTGCCGGTGCCGGAGTCGACCTCCTCTTCTTCTTCCTTGAGAGAAAATGCCATCAAAGGAAGAAAGAAAATAATGAAAGAGGAGAAGAGGAGATTCCGGATTCCTCCTTCGGCCCTTCACAGGAGGATTTTGTTTTAATTTTAATATCTTATTTTTTATTTTTTTCTAAGATTTGTTGCAGAACAATAGGGTTTTAAGAAGGGCAAAGGGGGACGAATCTTTTGGAGGGATGGTTTTGGCCCCAAATAATCCGTTTCCCGCCGCTGGGAAACTGGATTGATGTTTGTCTGTTTGGCCTTCTCCCCCTCGCCTCGTATTTATCTTTCACTACCCTTCTACTCCTCTCTATTTATACCAACCCTTCTCATTTCCAACTTTTTTTTTTTTAGAAAATTAATTTCATTTATTCAAACTAACAATCCTATAAAAAAAAAACAATAATCGAAAATCGTTAAAAATCGTAAAAAATAAAAGAAGCGTTTTGGTTAATAGTTATCAATTAAGCCAAATTGTATATGTTTTATAGTTGAATCTATAGCGATTTGATATTACTTATTGTGATTATATCATCATGAAACTTTGATTTCCCTAGCAATATTAACAATGAGACTGTTTATATTTTTTGTCTCACAATTGTATATACTTTACTCATCTAAATCTCTTGATAAAATAAACGTCGCACCAAAGCGATAAAAGCAAAGCGTTTATCTTTTAAGTATGCGGCAAAACATTGCGTAGAGATAATGCTTATGCAAGCCTGGCGCAGTAATTCGTTAACCAGCTTAACAACTAAATCGAAAAATACAAATAAAAAAACACAGTATTGGAATAATGACTTTATTAAGAAAAAAAGTTGAAATATGTGAAATTAGTGATTCATCTTTAAGTATAAAATAAATAATTAACATTTAAATAAAAATAAGCTAACGTATACAAATTTAGAGATAAAATATTTATTTCCACCCTTTAAGCCACTTCATATTTCCCGATTTGATTTTTCCAATTTATGGGAAAAACAAAAAACAAATTCATGGTATTTTATCGATCCATCACTATAAGGATCTTGATCGTCGAAAACTCTAAGTATCAGCAGCCTTGATGAGCACTGTAAAGGTAACCGGCGCGGTGTGTCGGGCACACTCTACATTAGTTAAGTGTAGCAAAGATGGAGAAGAAGAAAGCGGTGTTTCTGCGGTTGGAATTGACTTACTATCGTGTTTGGGTGAGAGCGGTTTCTACACTTCACTAAGACACCCTCTACGCTTATACATCCGAATGTCTTTCAGATTCTGATGGGTTGCAATGTGCTAAACCTTCTCTACCAGTTGGATATTTCACTAGTGGATATTTGTTTTATTTATACTACTTGCAGCTTGGGGTTGGGGGTCGCTTATCTATGTCATCCATGGCCTGTTTGCAATTTATGCTTAGGCTCGGACTCTCTTAAGGTAGGCAAAGGGGTTGTTTGGTTGAGAGATGCGTGGTGGCAGGCCGCTAGGTTCTCCTGAAGCTGATTTGATTTGGAATTAGTCTCACGTTCCGAGGTTTGTTTCGGTTTGATGGAGCCAGTTGGCCCGAATGGAAGACGGGGTTGGGTCGCGTCAGCGACCTCGAGATCATTAAGAGGTGCAATCACGAGAGCTCACTTTTGTCTAATAAAATCAGTAGGAGTTGGGCGCCAGTCCCTTTCCTTACATAATCCTTATCATCCCAATCCGTTTATTGAGGAAGAGCTTCATTAAAGTTGGTGTATTTTGTCTTGTGACCTTAAAAACAAATCGGTAGCTCTTCCGCAGAGCAAGAGTCGCAAGAGCCTCGAGCTGGAGATAACGAAGCCTTGCCTACCTTTGTCGACTTTGTTCCAGTCACCTTTGGTTGTATAGGATCGAAAAGCCTATTCCCTTTAGCTATCGGATGGCGAAGAGAGAAGGGAAAGAGAGGAAGAAGGTTGGGGACGGTAAAAATTGCTGGCGAGGTTAGAAGAGCTTTGTGGATTAGGCGAATCAATTCTCTATGAGAGAGACTCGGGGGTTATCCGTCCTATTCCCTATATTACAAGTGAGTCGGCGGGGAGAGTGGGGAGAAGACATGTCTATGCTGGCTGGCGATTTTCCACGCGGATGCACAGCGGCTGCGAGTGCTTGGGGAAACTACCGGCTCGAGTACCCAGGCGACAGCGTTCAGCGGTGTGGTGCAAGTGGGGTTAAGAAGGCTAGGCGTGGTGCTTTGGACTCTCCAAGCGAGCCTACGATTGCCGATTTTAGAGGGCACCATCGAGATGCTTTTCGGGGGAGACTTGTGCGTCTTTGGCGGGGATGGGTTCGGTAGGTGAACCTCCGATCTTTGATAAAGTTATGGGCTAGGCTCCTTTCGCATAGATAGTTGTTGGTCCGCCGTTCCTGGCTAGACGGTCCGACCTCGTAATTGTCGCCTCTGCGAGGGCTTGAGGAATATAAACCAACATAGTCTTGAACTCATGTGTTCGCGATGAAGTGGGATCATCTTCGCTTATACACATATGTTCCTAGTCTAGATGCTACTGACCAATTGTGCTTAGTTGGAACCCTTCAACCAGAGACATACATCACCGATATGCATGAAGCTGGCCACCCTAACCTTGAGATACCGGTCGATTTGTTTGAAGAGTATTCCTATTCCTTCGGCTATATGGATGGAAAATCCTACCAACGTATGATTGAAGATGGAATGTATATTCCCAACCATGATTTTAATGAGACGGCTGAGCTGGTATGGATAGACTTTTAACGTTTGAACATGAGTTTCATTATGTGATTTTATGCCACCTTTTCTTTTATAGGTTGCCACCTTGTCCGAATAGCAGGCGCCGACATAGGAACTTCATTTTTCGGTTGAAGACGGCGAGAAGCTACGGATCTGGAGGTTGTTGTTTCAGGCACACGCCATAGGTGGTGTTTTGAATGAAGGCCAAACCTAGTCCCCAGAGTTGGGAGTGGAAGGCTAAGGTGGGTATAGAGAGGATTATAGGTACGGAAAAATAGAGAGATGAAGCTAAGGAAGAGTCCTAGCACCCTTGAATGGCTGTCGTCGCAGTGAGCGGTCTGCCTTGAGTAGAGGATAACTGGCTAGGGTCAGTGCCCAGTGGTTGTGGAGGAAGCTAGGACGAGCTAAGGCGAGAGGGTGGGGTTGCACACTTTGGAGGTTGAATAGACTTCAGCACTGGAGATTGGGAGGATGACCTTGAATATGGAAGTGTCTTCTATTCACTCTCGGGAAGGAATGAAAGCGACCATGGAGGAGGACTATCAGAAGGCCTTGGAGCTAATCTTTGCCTATGGTTGCATTAGATGCGAAAAAGGCTGGTCTTTGGGCTCATTTCTTTCGATGGCAGGCCGCTTGGCCCACATTGTGAAACGATCTAAGCCTACTTAATTTATTAAAACCATGCGGGCATTAGCCCGAGAGCGGAAGTTTAAAGCGGTATAGAAAGCCGGGTGTCTTGTCTCAAAGACTGCTTGTGACCTTGGCGTATATAGGATTCAAGTCCCGGTGATCATCCTACCGCATATGGGAAATTTGTTATGGATAAGCATATGAAGGCGGAAAATACTCAAAAGAGATATTTATCAGCGGATTTCCCAGTTTCTAAATCCCTGATTTATCGGAAGATTAATCCTTTATATGGAAAAAGATATTTTATCCCTAAAATTAAGGGGAGATTTGTGAATCGCGCGATCGTGGGAAGATCCCCATGAGGTGAAGGTAAGTCAATTCCAGCTATTGCTTCTTTCTGTTTCCTGCTAACTAAGTCTTGTGGCGACATCATCGAGCATGGTAGGCCTGCGGTGGATCACTTTTTGCAGGTTCACGTTGCGTTGTTGATGCTTACAGGTTCCGACGATCAAGATCCTTACAATTACAGATGTTGTATGTTCAAATACAATATCTGGTGACCGACTAGAAGTTCCTGAGCGGCATGCGGGTCTTCCCGGTAACATCGGGTTCTTCGCCAGACGAGTGCCTCACGGTTCAACGGCCTTTGAAGCCCGACATGGCGGTGAAGCGACGATAGGAGAAGCAGCTCAAGAGAATAGTCCCGTTGGGGATTTTGCTGGAACATCTTAAGTTCCTTCTTTAAAAAAAAAAAAAATTACAATAATGGACCGCGTAGTGCCAGCGATACATGCTCTCTTCCATGCCCGTTAAACGTCTTTGGAAATTCTAAAAAATTTGATGTTGACTATTTATGCAGTGATAACTTTATCCTCGCGCTTTTTATTCTATGAGTCTTGATTAGGATAGTTGCTCCATGGATATCGTTGTTATAAGTTTTTGAGAACTAGAAGCTGGTATGGATTGCACCTGAGCCAGTAGGTAAAACACCATTTATGGGCTTTGGCTTTAGCCAGTAGGTTAGGAGCCACTTTTGGACTTTGGCATATGTCAGCAGGCTATGAGCCACTTATAGACTTTGGCATGTGCCAACATGCTATGAGCCACTTATGGACTCTGGCATGTGACAACAAACTAAGAGCCGCCACAGACTTTGGGATGTGCCAGCCAGAACTAAGGAGCCACTTCCTGGGCTTTGGCATGTGCGGTAGTTGTATGAGTCACTTATGGACTTTGGTATGTGCCCGGCCGAATAGGGAGCAGCTTATGGACTTTACAACATGTCTTGCGGGCTGCAAGGCCACTTATAGACTTTGGTATGTACCAGCGGACTAGGAGCCACTTACTGGGCTTTGACATGTGCGATGGGGAATTTGAGGTCTTATGGGCTTTGGCGTACTGACAAACAGAACCCTGACTTATTTCCCTCGACCCAGTGGTTTGTAATCATGTGATCTGGGGCTACTACCGCGATATTGTCCTCCATCATTGATTACTTATCAGCCCATATGTATAATTCTTCCATTGTCGTTGGCCGGTCTAAAGATAGTGATTGAAAGAAAGAAGTAGATGGTCTAAAGCTTTTCCTAAAGTTTAAAATTTGCATCATGCTATATAGTTATACATAGCTGAGCAGAAGCACTTGAACCTCCTTGTGAAGTCTTGAATAGACTCCCCTTCATGCTCTAAAATTGTTTGTAGAGAGCTAATGTTCATATTTTATTGTAACAAACAAATCTCTTTGCGATATGAATGTAGTATAATTCATTAGGCGAATTTGTGAATTATGCGAGCTTATTGAAACCCATTCGCGTGACCACACCAAACTAGCCAAAAATACTTTACACAACAACAGGTCATTGTCGACATTTAGTATTATAATGGAGCATATGATCATAAGGGTCAGTAGAGCCATCAAACGTGGTGAAAGTTGGTATGACAAACTCGCGAGGTGGCTCATAGTCAAGAATGTGTTGCCACACAAGTGAAGAAGTCTCATCAGTCTCGGTTGAAATTTGTTGTGGCATAAATGTGGCTTTGTCTGAGAAGGCGGTATCTGCGATATACGTGGCATCGTGCACGTAGAATCTTGAAAGCGTTCCGGGTGCTTGATCTAGCTAGTTCTGTCTCTTGCTTGCCTCTCTCCTTGTCCTACGGGATGCTCCACTAATGGCATCACGGAAGGCAGGGTGATGCGAGGGCTTCTTAATGTGATTTGACCTTTGTGTTTTCCCGAGCATTATTTGTCGGTGAGAGACTCAAGGATGGGGAACTGCCTAAGGACAACTCATCATCTGTCGAGGTATCAACATTGTCATACATAATGGGCTCCTTCCCTTTATTGCGAGCGATTGGATGCATAGCTCGACTGCTATCTCGTACATATTTTCCAAGATCGCAACCTTTTTCTATTTGAATTAAGCAGCCCGGTCATTCTCCTGTGGCGTTCTTTCTTTCTTGCAACTCCTTAAGTCTATCTTACTTTGGTTCATATGTTTCTCCATACTCACAGCTGATGGAAATTGATCTTATAGTTGGTTTGTTGGATTATGACTATTCACGGCTTTGCCTAGGAGGAATCGGACATGGAAGAATGTCGATGGGAGTTCTAAGTGATGAAGGACTATTAGACAATCGTTGAAGCTAAACCCTTGCATCTTGTATACGAGACATTTTGTTCACTTCTCACATATGGCACCAATTGTAAGGACCTTGATCGTCGGAAGCTTTGAGCATCGACAGCATAACGTGAACTTGCAGGTGATGGGGCGGTTAATGCAAGCCACGCTCTGAATGGTGAGTTGTACAGATGGAGAAGGAAGCATACTATTTACAGTGGTTAGATTGACTTACCTTCACCTCGTGGGGGATTTTCCCGATTTATAGGGCGCAGTTCACAAATCTCCCCTTAATTTTTAGGGATAAAATATATTTTTTCCCTATCAAGGATTAATCTTCCGATAAATTAGAGATTTGGAAACTGGGAAATCCGCTAATAAATATATCTTTTGTTATTTTTAGCCTTCGCCTTAACATCATAACAAACTTTCATATGCGGTAGGATGATCGAATTTGGAGACTTGGAAATTCTAAGTCAAGTAGTCTTTAAAACCTCTACCTTTCTCAGTGACTGGAAACTTAAGTTTAGATAATGCAAGCCTAGTTTTAATACGATAAGTGGGTTTAAATCTTTAGGTCAACGTGGGCCCATTGAGTAGTGGGTCTAAAGATCATGACACCCACAATCATAAGTTTATTTTACTTAAGTTTAAAAAAATATCATGACCAATTTTTTTCTTGAATTTAGTGCTCTCAATCATGCAAATAGATATCATGTTTATAATAAAAAAACTCATCGATTGAATTTCACGTCATGTAAATTCCATACATGCTGATACTTTGCGTATTTTTTATTCAGCAAGTATATATTTCTACACAAATTTTAGAACATTTATAAAAGTAGATTAAATAGAAACATAAAAAAATACTGCATGAAATAAATTAAATGGATATATATATATATATATATATATATATATATATATATATATATATATATACTTCTAATTACTAAAAAAAGGTTTGATTATGACAAGAATGTTGGCAGTTGTTCCAACGTTCGAAATTTTGAAATTTTATCTATTATGGTTGTTGGTAGTATTATTCACTATACTCAATACTTTCCACTTATTTTTGTAGTTTTTTTATTGTATTAGAAGATTAATAAGGAGTTCTAATCTATAAAAATGCTATCTTTTTGCTAGGTTGATTATTGATGCAGATGAGCGATTATGAATCAAAAGATGACAGAAGGTGAAAAAATGCAAGTGACTTCGCACCAGTAATATGAAACGTTGGGATCAACGTACCAACATAACAGGAGAAAGATTCTTGCTGTGATTTGTGTTGAAGACTAGAGATTAAGAAGAGCTTTGATTCATCAACATTTGTTATTTTAAGCTCTCTTTTACTTGTTTCAGCACTTGATTTATTATTCAATTCCTATTATTTTGAATCCTCCATGTAGCCTAAGCCCATATCTAGGGTTGGTTTATTTGAATCTTGTGTTTAGATTTCCGAATTAATGATGTATTAAATTTGATTGCGAAGCTTAATTGTTGTATTGTTGATGTTTATGGATAATTTATGCATTGTCTTAATTGTGGTTAGGGTTAAGATAATCTGTCACTGATTTCAATTGATCTTGAAAGCTTAAATTGAATCATAGGTAATCCATGACATTATTTAGAATTTAGATGGACTGAATGAAGAATATATTTCATATAGTCTAGGTTCTCATCGTGTGGATTGACACATGATCGATGAATTTGTCTAGAGGGTAAAATTGGTTTAGGATAATTTATAGTGCTTCTGGATGACCAGGTGATTAAGTTCTTCGTGAGGAAGAGTTGTGACACGAAATTATGGGAGTCCGTTGATCAACCATCAGCCTACATAAGCCAGGGATACCGTGTAACCCTAATACCATCGTATGTGGCTACTCGCGGGATCCGCCGTTCACATGTGAAAAGCCCCCCTTTGTGCTAGGAGCTCTTCCAAACTACCATCCTGCACCAAATACAAGATGCAATGCTTACACTTCACATCAACATTCTAAAGAGATCAGAATATGTCAATTCTAACTTGGAATTCTAAATGTCATGCCATGAAATGAGATGAGACCCACTCATGTACGAGTCTTTACCGACTCCCATACCTAAGTCTTTACCGACTGCCACCACATAATGCGATGCCCATGTGTGATAAAAATCGTCATTGATAGATTACATCAAATAATCATTTTTAAAACAAAAGTCATGTTTTTATAAACCAAAACTTTTGGATGTCATTCTTCGGATGAACATTTTATATACAAAACCATTGTGTCTTTTGTGGATAGCGGATTTTTGGAGTCTCACCCTCAGCTTTGCATATCGTCTACACTTTTTGGACTTTCACCGTCTAGCGCAGTAAACCGGTTAGTCTTTCACGAAGAGTGTTTAGCCACTTCTTGCTATTACTGGCTGCGGTTTTGCCGTTTCATGTAGCGTGACTCTGGTGGACACCAATCCCACAGCGGTACGACTCACTCATCAAATCACCGTTTGAACATTTGATCCAGCCATACACACACCATGAAATGCGTGTTCGAGGTGCATATCATTGTCTTATTGCAAGTTAATGTCATGTCCCTATAATGTAATGAATTGATATGAATGATATAAACTATACAATAATTTACCTTGTATCCTGGACAATTATATCACATGCATATAATTTTCAAAACAAACATTCACTTCGATGTTAATACATTTTGAACTCACATATTAACATTCTTAATCACAGCAAGAAGCATGCTATCCATTTAAGCAGCAGCACCTTTCGATCCTCGAGGAAAATGTGGCATCTAGGGTTTCCACTGTATTAACAGCTAACCAGGCTCTTAAACTAGCCATGAAATCGATAAAGCAAGCCTTTTAAACATGCCACAATTTCGGCCAAACAAGCCCTTATCAGTTCGGATTAATTATTTTCAATCCAAACAGTCCATAAACAATTTTTAGGGCATATTACATACACTTTACATAACCGGGCCACAAAATGACATTTAATGTCATTTTAGCATTGCCAAAATAGTCCCTAAGGGCAAGGATTTCAACCAAACAACCCTTAAACCATGCTTTGAGCGTACCGCGGTGTATTCTGACGGGCCTGGCTTAGAGGCCACTGCAGGAACCACAAAAAGTTCCCCTGACAACTTGTAGCGAGCTTCTGCAGTTCATCCCGAGTAGAACGTGGAAGCTGACCTCGGGCTCGTCGTGGCGAACACCTTTGCCTAGGTGAAGAAAGTTGGGTTTTTAACTCAAAAATCAGCCCAAAAGTGGGAACTTAAATCAGAGTAGGAAGAATCCATACCTCTTGAGGCTTATCGTATCCCACGGGTGGGAGGCTCCCTGACTTGAGGAAATCTTCAATTTCTGAAAACTCATGCTGGGATCTTGGTTGAGACCTCATTTTTGTACCCACAGTAGCCCTCGTGAGCGATGAACAGCCTTAGCTTTCGGCAATCCGACCCAGGTAGCGTGGTCGAAGAGAGAAACATTGCTCTCTTTCTCCTATCATTCTCCCTCGGCCCAACGAATAAGCTCTCATTGCCTAATTCCCCTTTTTGTTCTAACCGCTTTAAGTTAAGGGAATTATTACGTCGTCATGTGTCAACCTTGCTTTCGGGTTCGTATTTGAGATGATTTATTTAGGTCACGGTTTCAGGATTCAAATCATTTTAAATGAACTTTATATTATTTCTCAAAATCTAGTTTTGGGTTTTTCTTGAACACAATAGCTCAAAAAAGTCGTGCAAAATCCGACCCTCTTGGTCAACGAAAATTCGAGCGTCATGATTGTGAGGCGAATTCAGCGGTGGTGTTTGTTCGTCATCAAGATCTCAAAATTTTCCCGGGTTGCAACCTATATTGTAGCGGCAATTCTTTGTTTTGCCCTTTTTAAAAATTTTCAAATTCCCCGGGTTTATTTATCCCCATACGCAATTTCGTCCCGAAATTCCACACACACATACCATGATCCAAATCACGTAACTTATGCAACAATCATTTAATCTGCCAAATGATTAAAAACATATCTTCATCATGAAACGAAAGGATAATTGCGCATACGATTATGCATGAAACCTCGAAAAATCGATTTTTTCTCTTAAAGGTAAAAATCGTAATTTAGGTGAAATCAAAAATTTTCTAAATCTCGGATGTGGCTTGGATTTCACAGATTGGAATCGTGCCAAGGCTCTCACTTAATACTTGTCCGAATTTGAAGATGGTCGAATTTACACGTTTTCGAGGAAGCGGCGTCGGTGTGGGACACTTGGCGCATTATGGTGGCACCCGCGGTTGTGCGCGTGTCAAAAACTCCGATTCGATCAGCAGGCTCAAAGGTGGGACCGCGTTGACACAGTGATGTCTTTGGATAGAAAAGTCAAAGTGGTTGGTTGAGTGGATAAGAAATCCTCTCAACTAATCATAAGGTGACATGTGGCGATGAGAGAGACAAAAATGGAGCTTATTCTCCATTTTTTTGGCTGAGAAGTGCAGTGAGTGTGGGAGAAGAGAGCAGATTCAAAAATGGTGGATTTTTAGAGAAAGAAGGTGCAACTTCTCTCTAGGATTCCGGGTGTTCGGACCGTCGGATCGCTTCGAGCCAAGAAGCAAAGTGGTTCTACACATCGAGGACTGCGTGGACATAGGTTTAGGAGTTTAGTGAGCTACGTGGGGTAGGGGTTTCATCCTACTTGCGTTTTATTCTTGGTTTAAAGTGCTTTGTTGATGTTTGTGTTGGATTAGGCGTGAGTTTGCTGTTTGATCGGTCCCAATCTTGGGCAAGAAATGTTAGGTAACAGACCCATTTATCTGATGCATGCAGTTTAAGGCCCATTTTGGGTGTTGTGTGATGATTATTAAATAAATTGTGTTTTATTAGTAGGAATCGGCGAGAAATGGCTAGGAAATTGGTTTCAAAAAGTGGAGTCGAGGTTGGACGTGTGGGTTTGTACAGACCGGCCCATGCTTTGTTTTGGGACAATCTAGGGTTTACCATGTGAATTGGACAAAGTAGTCCATATGTTGTGTGCTTAGTTGTTGAAATAGATGGCTTGGTATGTGTGGAAATAGATAGGTTTAAGACATGATTTTAATGTGTTAACCACAGTAGCCTGTTATATGGAGATAAAATTGTGTTGTAAGCAGTGGAATGATATTGTAAATTCTTTCGAGTGAGCTAATTTGGGAGTTAGTTGATCAAAGAAATTAATAGGTTAATGCTTGGTGTTTAACATGAGTTCCACAATTATGGAATATAATTGTGTATGTAAAGCGATATTAGATGGGATTTTTGATTTCTTTCAGTGAGCTAAATTGGGTGATGGTTGATGTGATTTGAATTACATGTGTGTAGTGTAATTGATTGAGAATATGCATATTGACATATTGTATAAATGGTTTGAAAATGGCATAATGCATTTTCATATACTTAACCCAGGTAACTTTAGAAGTTAGGTGTGAGTGCATGACATAGTTTTTGTAAACAAACGGACATAGTTTGCGAAGGAATTTCAACTGGATGATATTAGGATAAGTGGAGGTTGGGAAATGGGCCAATAGATCCATATCGGATGAGGACCATGGCGCGACACCTGTAATTCGCCTCGGAGGTAGTCCATATTTTCACCAGAATATTTGTTAGTATATTTTCAAACAATGAAGATTTTTGAATGATTATTTTATCATACGTGGCAGCTAGTGTGAGTGAGTGGTTGAGGACTCGTGACATGGGGTGATCATGTAGACATTCAAGTGGGATCAACGTGTTGCCAGTGTGATGTTTATTTTGGAGCATTGCATGGCACACTTGGGTGGATAGTAACCATTTAGGGTGATTCCTTTCTTTGACGATAAGCTCACCACATCAGAGAATATACTTTTCGGAGTACGGGGGGCGCTCGAGGGACAACTCATTTAAGAGGTGATTTTGAAGAAGCGGTTTGTAGAAACTGATGGTTTTGGTTTTTGGATATAACATGTATTGGGTAGTAGATTTACCCAATATATGTTTTGTATAAAGTGTAATCAACTATTGAATTAGTGGGAGATAATTGGAGAATAGTTGTGATATTTGTTTTTATGAGTATTGGTTTATGAGCCCAAGAGGCATTTTTACTCAGGTATGGGTCTCATGATACGAGACAAATAGATTTTCCGCAGGTTGACGGGTAGTCAACGAACACCTCGGATTTGGGGCGTCACAGTGTCTTCACGTTCCCATGTTGCCTCTCCACTCCTCGGTGCTTCCACAACACCTTCACTAGCCTCACGGTCTTGCCTACATAAAACCTAATCACGGCTATCATGAATACGTACCGATCCCACTCCTCCCGAAGGTCCCATCCGTATCAATAATAAGCTACTCCCAAATCCACTACAGTCGGGATCTAGGTGTACTTTTAGAGCATGGGACCTTAGATACCGCATGAACCGCTGAATAAGCTTTGGCGGTAGGCAGCCGTTGTCTGTGTACCTACCCTCTTGGTACCTCGAAGAGCTTGATATACGCTAGCGATGCTTTCACCTTGCCGAGACGACCTCATCTCTTAGGCATCACCTTTAAGAAGACATGATCACCCTCCTTAAACTCCAAAGGTCGTCGTGCGCTATCGGGCGTAGCTCTTTCTTTGGTGTAGCTCTTTTGGCTCTGCGGTGAAAAACTGGCTCCTTATCGATTCCACCTTCTTAGGGGAGTTAATGCATGTAAATCCGGACACAATGGGGATCCTCTCTCCCTTAAGTCCAATAGACCGGAGATTGACAAGGCCTCTTATAGTGTATAGGATATATCATGTACTAAGCTAATGACTATTGTGAGGCGAATTTCACTGGGTCAAGTGCTCCCGGCTACCCTTGAGATGAGGCGCGTGCTGCGTGCTTATGTCCTCAATATCTAGAGTCAGTCTCTTTGGTGATCAGATCCGTTTGGGGGATGAAAGTCGTGTTCATCATTAACTATGTCCCCATGACTTGCTGGAAACTCTTCCAAAAATGAGTCGTAAATCTGGGATCTCGATCCGATAATATAGACACTAGCACTCCGTATGGCAAGACGATCTCGTCGTCCTGACACAAATTCCTCATAGTAGAGATTAAATACGCACGACGAAAAGTGTGTCGACTTAGTAAGCCGGTCCACTATCACCCACATCGCGTCATGCCCTCACAATGTTCGTGGCAAGTGAGTCACAAAATCCATTGTGATATGCTCCCACTTCCCGCCACTTACCTCAGTGGAGTAAGCCTTCGGCGCCGGTCTTTCGACCTTTACTTACAAGCCAGTGAACGTGAAGGCAAAAATCTCGGCGTGTTTTCATCTTACTCCAGTATCTGGCGGCGAAGATCCATGGGTACATCTTCGTGTCTCTTTGATGCACTGCAAAACAGGAACAATGGAACTCCCTGAGGATCTTCTCTCTCAGATATGCTAATCGAGACCTGGCCAGTCCCACATACGAAAGTACCATCTGTGTGCATGGCACCAGTGTCGTCAGCTTGTACAACCATGCCCCCAGTCCGATGGATGATATCTACGGTATGCTTGTCCACTAAGCTAGATCACTTTGCTCACTAGGGAGGCGTAGCCACTAAAATCCCAAAGTACCACAAAGTCACGATCCTGTGGTGCGGCTGGCGTCTCTCGACCTCGGGCATCTGCCACTCAGGAAACCACCAACCTTGACCTCCCTGTGACTTCTGTTGGGTGCACTCCCGAAAGCCCACCATATTTTATTCACTGGATGTGTAAAGTGATTATAATCCCTCGGATACTCCATCACAGTGTTACCTCATGTTGAAGTCCCGCTGTGTAAAAATATACTTCAAACTCTTGTGGTAAAAAAATACCACCGAATTTCTCACCCAGGTATAGATACGACACGAGCCTTTGGAAAGAGTGATGGCCTTGACTCCGTGTCATGTGTAGGGTAACTCTGTTCGTGGTTTTTAAGCGTAGGAACCATAAGCCACTACCCTCTGGACTCATCAAAACACATCCAAATTCGATCATTCGAGCATCCTGTTACTTGTATACCTATGTCTATGGAACTATAAGAATGGGACGCGTAAGCCTCCTGCTAGTGCTTGAATCTTGCTACCCGCGTAAGTCAATTCACTCAAACTGTTATATTTGAGTCAATCTCGTTATAAGTCAAATAATCGGGAGAGTCCTCAGCCAAGACCTCTGTAATACCTGTCCGTCCTAAACTACATTATCCCAGTAAACCAGGTACCTTGACTCATAGCGCCTCGACCTTCTTGAGTCAGCGATACCGCAGGAAATTGATTACCATATGCCACAAAAATTTCACCTCGATGGCTAGAATTCCACTTCATGAATTTGGTATCGCTAATGGTCTCTAAAAACACGGAGCACAATCCTGAGCTATTATATGCTCCCTCCTCAAACGGAATTGAATCGAAGATGTCATCAGCCAAAGGTCACGGCGACCTGATATAGATAAGGTTGGGCCTTATACATGAGAATCATGGCCGTGGAGCGTTCAGCCGAATCGAAAGGCATTATTATGGTCGAAATGCCATTACCACGTCTATGACTTTGTCTTAGGGATATTGCCTCTAACCCTCAGCGATGGTGGCGGGGCGTGAAGATCTATCTTGGAATAAACCCGCACCTTTGAAGCCAGTCGACCGTCATAAATCCTCAACAAAAGAATTTGTATTATGATAGTAAACTTTATTCAACGCCACCTTGTAATACATGTGAAGGGTCTTATCCTTCTTCTTGGCAAACAACACCGAAGTGCCTTAAAGATTTGATGTTTGATCTAATAAAACCTATATGCAACAATTCACCTTAATTTGTATGAGTTCTTATAACTTCGATGAATTGTGCGTTCTATAAGGAGTCCATAGAAATAGCGATGTACGAGTGAGGCTTCAGTAGTGAAGTCACGAGCCGCTGCGGAGGTAATCCATGATGATTCGTCGGAAAAATATCTTATACTGCCGACCACTGAGGTAGACTAACCTGTCTCTCACTCATCCTCTACAGGGTAAGGCTTGCGACTGACCATCCGACTATCTATGCCGTATAAGAATCATTACCTGACTTGGGGTAAAACATCATTGCTTATCTCCTGAAACATAACCTGAAACATCATCAGGTGTGTGGTATGCTCCCTCGTACAATCTACAATCAATGGCGACTCGATGTGCCATCGACAGTCCATCAGGGATGACATCAAGCTGAGACATGTCCATGACCCTGGTCGTGTCCGTGGAATCAACGAGATCTACCAGCTCCTGATCAGACATATCGACTGGCCCTGCGCTAATTCCTGGGAGAACTCACGTCTGATGGATCTTCGATGGTTTCAACCTCTAATCCAAATTCTTTCACACATGATGCAATAATGAACGAATGAGATGCACCAAAATCAAACAATACTCTTGCCCATAAGCGAAAGAGTAGAAATGTACCCTGAATGATTATGGTGATATGCGGCTTTCGGTTTGAGTGTGATCGCGTAGACATACCCGCAAATCATCGAAGTCTTCGACTTATGATCCACGGCCCCTCGACCTCGACCATGCCTTGGCCCGTCCGACAGTTGGCCGAATAATAAGGGCTGTGCTTCCCCAAAATCGTCTGGTTACTCAGCCAGCTGGTGAATAATGAAAGTCCTGTCAATCCCATTGATGACTAGGGTGGGGTGTCCCACGCTTCACAGGATCCACACGCCCGAGGACAATCAGTTTCTGTCGGGCTGGTGGCAAAACATGTCCTCTGCCCTCATTGTGATAGCCTTGATATGCCTCCCGTCTTGGATGATTGACCTTAGCCTTGGCCACGTGGTTTTGTGGCCACATCCGCGAAACCCCGTGCGGACGAGGGTCCTGCTTCTTTCGCAGGCTGAAGAGAAGGTTGACCCTCGTTCCTCTTTATCTTTTACGCATCCTGGTTCTCCGTGCGTCGATCCACCTCCTCAGTAAGCCGCGGTTATGCGGACGAAACTCCACTTATCTTGGAAGTGCAATTTTACCTATGATGGACAATTTCAGACCATCCTCAAACTTTCTCACTTTGGCCATGTTTGTGGCCATATAATTGTTAGCGAAACGTGCTAATTCAATGAACTTAGCCACGTATTCGAGCACTGCCATCATTCTTTGTTTTAGTTCTAGGAACTCCCAAGCCTTTGCATGTCGTGCAGATGCCGAGAAATACTTTCCCATGAAGAGCTCACATAACTCTTGTGTCGGCCTTGCCCTCTAAGTTCCTTGAGGCTTTGATAGGAATCATATTTGGGATTCACCCTCTAGCTGGAATACAGCTAGGCTTATCCTCATGGCATCGGAGGTGATCTTCATAGCCTCCAAGATCTTGCCAACTTGCTAGAACCAATGATTAGCTTCCATCGGATCCCCTCCTCCCTTGAAGGTTGGAGGATCATGTGCCTTAAACCTTTAGAGGTTACTCGGCCCTCCTTGGCCCACAATTGCACTAGCTTGTGCAATGGTGGTAGCCACAACACTTGCTTACGCAATGGTAGCAGTCGCAGCACCAATAGCCTCCATGAAGGCTTGTTGGTTAAAGATCAGTGGCAGTTGGTTGTTGCCCACCACCGCCTTGTCCCTCTTCCTCCATTTAGCCATCTACATGTATGTTGAATATGTTCAGTCATAGTATTCCAAAAAAATAGGGATCAAATGTAAGCAGAATTTCTCATATCTAACTAGTAGTGCATGTGCCGGTTACTAATAGACATCTACATCCTGAACTATCCCGTTCGTTCTTTTTCCCGAACCCCTAAGGTTATGTTTTCTAACCCTAGTGTTTCACTTTTTCCATATACACTTTACCATGTATATTATTCACACAACACACAACACATAAATCATGTAGCATATTAAGCACCAAACATGAAATGCACAATGAATGCAATGGTGTAGACCCATGCTCATCAAGCCCTAAGTAATCACATACCTATGCTCTGATACTAAGCCGTGACGCCACAAAATCTGAGGGTCAGTTGACCAACCATTAACCTGCGGAAGCTCTATGGATACCGTGTAACCCAATACCACATTGTATGTCCCATTCACTGGGACCCATCATTTCACATAACCGGACATAGCCTCCTTTGTGCTAGGAGCTCTTCCAAACTACCATTTTGCACCAAATACAGTACAGCAGGAAAAACAACACTTGACATCTGTTCTTGGTTCGCCTAGGCGAACTCACCTTCGCCTAGGCGAGGCTGAGCCTCCATTTTTAGGTCAATCTTATACAAAAATCATTTTTTTGAGTTTAATTACATTCCTTTACATGAAAATACACATATGAGTTCTATTTCACTCATAAACACATCTATACATGTCAAAATGAATTTACTTCAAACATTTCGAAATGATCACAGTCGCTGGCAGGCTTTCTTCACTCTACTGACCATTGAGAATATGTGACCGTTTCCCATCGATAAATGTTATCATATGAATTGAGCCACAACCGGTAGAGAGGTAATTCCTTACGGAGGTTGCACTCCCCACTAAGCACACAATGCAATGCTTGCACTTCACATCAACATTCGAGATGTCGAATATACGGCTATAACTTGGAATCCAAAATACCATGCCATGAAATGAGATGAGACCCACTCATGTACCATGCCCGAGTCTTTATCGACTCCCATCAAACAATGCGATGCCCATGTGTGATAAAAACCGTCATTGATAGATTATGTGACGCCCCAATTCCAGGGTGTCCGTTAAACACCCGTCAACTCGCGGAATACTCGTGAATGTCGGTGCAGAGCCAGGCTCGCGAAAATGGGTAAGTCTCGCTGTCTGGGGCTCTGCCCCGAAATACAAAACACTGTCCCCAAGAAAAAGCAGGTTCAATATGGCCACACGGGGTCCACATACAATTAAAAATGAGTAAAAAACGACCTCTTGGGCTCTGAGCCAATACTCATCAAAATATACACTGACTATATTCCAATAGTCCAAAGTTATAACATTCTCTGTCTGAATACATATTAAAATATATAATTCTAATACATATTATCCAAAACATCAAAGCCACAACCGACTTTCTTCCAAAATCGGTCTCTAAAATAGACGTCTTCTCAAACGCTCCACATGCACGAAAAAATATTCCCTCGACAAGGTGAGCTATCACCCAGAAGTGGAATCACCCTAAATAGGTTACTCCCCCACCTAGAAATGCATATGTAATGCTCTAATTTAGAAACACACACTCAAGTAAATGCGTGATCTACTTGAATGTCTAATACCGTTCCCATGTCTCGAGTCCTCGCGACTACCTCCCACACTTACTTCAGCCATGTATGAAAAACATCATTTTAAAACAAAACTTGTTGTTCTTGACAATACGCTAGAGATATCGATAAAAAATATGGGACTACCCTCCCGGCGATTGTTTTGGGAACTTCTCATGCTGATTATGGTCCCTCGTCGGAAATGATGCATTGGACCGTCTCTGACCCCATTCTTAGGAAAATCATCATGTGAAATTCCTTTACGCAACCATGTTCGTTTTCGAGGAAAATTCGTGTGTACTCACACCTAATTTCTAGGTTACCAGGTGCATGAAAATGCATTATGCCATTTCAACCAATATATATATCAATATATGCAACATTCTCAATTTTGCACTCACAACACATGTCATTCACTGTTGATCAACCATCACCCCAGATTAGCTCACTTGAAGTGATTACATTATCATCTCGATGGCTATGAACCTGATTACAGATTTATATAATTATGTCATTTGTTAACATTTAAAATCATGTATAACTTATTTAATTTCCTAATACAACTCAAGCCATTCTCTTAAGCAATTTCTCAATCCATTTACACAAAAAAATTAGCTCGTGGCTAAAAATTCACGTGCATGAGCAATTCAATTTGAATCACTTTCGACGAGCACATTTCTGCCAAATATATTTCACCAACCTTTATTCATGTGAGCGGTAAAATCATCGGGTTCGCGTTCCGCGACCCTACCGACATCGGTTCCACTTTTGTGAACCGAACCATAGTCATTCCCGGCCTCATACATACCGCTAACATGGCGCAAATTATACCATTAGGCACCCCGAAGCGGTCCCGTGGGCGATCCGCGGTGTCGATTAGGTTTCAAAAAATTTTCCCACGCCGGTCCCGAGTTTTGGGGCGTTAAGCAACTGTTCAGGCCTCAAACCAACCGAATCATCAACAAAGTACTTAAATCAAGAGTAACACAAGTAGGATAAATCCCTTACCTCACGGAGTTTGTTGAAACTCCTTAAAACCGGAGTCCACGTGTAGGCCTTATCGCGTAGAACCACTTTCCTTCTTGCTCCGAAGAAATCCGACGGTCGAATTAGCCAGAAATCTAGAGAGAAGTGGCTTACTCTCTCTCTAAAATCACAAACATTCACCCTAATGATCTCATCTCAAGATCAGACGCTTTTTTCAGTTTCTTCAAAAGGAAGAGGATGACACTATTCACATTTTTTTCTTTTCCTCATTTAAAATTTCCAAAATGACATATATGTCCCTTCTTTCCACTATTTTGACACTTGCACTATCCCGCCTCATTCATTTCCACTACTCACTGATGTAACATGTGTTTATGAGCAAGGCCGTTATAGGTGACTTTTGTCACAACACACGTCGCTTGACGCAAGACCCCGGGACAATTTGCGTCTCGAAAACGCAAATTTCGGGATCGCTCCCTGACCGACGAAATTCGACATGGTAACTAGATTCGCGGAGACCCATTCCAACTGAAGTCCGTTTCATCATCCGAGATCTAGAAAAATTTCGAATTTTTACCAAAATTACGATTTTGCCATTTTTCAGAAAATTGGAATTTTCTCGGGTCTTACAAATTACATCCAATGATCATTTTTAAAACAAAAGTCATATTTTTATAAACCAAAACTTTTGGATGTCATTCTTCGAATGGACATTTTATGTACAAAACCATCATGGTTCCTTTGTGGGTATATGATTTTGAGTCTCATCAAGCCATTCCGCACACTCGCTTCCACACTTTTGGACTTTCACCATTAGCAGTAGTAAACCAAATCCAGGTCTTTCACTCCGAGGGAGGTCTTAAATTCTTCTTATTTACCAACACAAGTTTTTCTGCCTATAAATCAAGTGTTTAATTTAGTCAATTTCTTTGCACTATGAGTCGAGCCCACTCATCAAATCACCACTCTTATTTGACATCTTAACCATGCACCTACACCCATGAATGTATATGTTTCCAGATATGAATGCAATGTGCCATTGCAAGTTGAATATGTTCCATACGGTAATAGACTATTATGAACAATATAAATTCATACTTACCTTGTATCTCAGATCCTGACAATTATATCACATGCATATAATTTCCAAAACAAACATTCACTCAATGTTAATACATTTGAACACACATATTGCCATTCATCAATCACAACAACAAGCATGCTATCACATTTCAAGCAACAACACACTAACTCAAGGAAAACGTGGCACTAGATGCCCAATAATAATGTGCCAATGTTCTTTAACCCTACGGCCTAAACTAGCCATGAAATAGACCAAGCAAGCCTTTAAACAAGCCACAATTCCGGCCAAACAGGTCCTTATTAGTCCGAATTAATTCTTTTAAATTCAAACAGTCCCTAAACACTCTTTGGGACATATTACATACACTTTACACAACTGGCCACGACCGGGCCACAAAACGGCATTTAATGTTGTTTTAGCATTGCCCAAACAGTAAATAAGGGCAAGGATTTCAACTAAACAGTCCTTAAACCATACTTTGAGCATGCCAGGGACATTTCACAAACCGGGCCATAAAATCGGCCACACGAGCCACAAAGTCCCCAATAATCTCAGAATAGATTCTTTGGTTCGCTTTAGGCGAAGTAGAACATAGCCAAGTGAAAAGCCGACTGGTGGCTCATCTCTTGTCACTTCACCTAGGCAAAGCTTTCCTTCGCTGAGGCGAACACCTTTGCCTAGGCGAAAAAGTTAGGTTTTGAGCATTTTTCTTCCCAAACAGTCCCTTAAACCATTCCACAATTTTTAACCCAAAAATCAGCCCAAAAGTGGGAACTAAAACCATAATAGGAAGAATCCCTACATCTTGAAGCATAATAGCATGGGTGGGAAGCCTCCTTAGCCCGAAATCTTCAATTTCCTGAAAATTCCTCATTTGGATCTTCGGCAAAACCTCTCCTTTTTGGTACCCACATGTAGCCCTCGTTGAGGCGATGAACTTTAAGCCTTGGCCTAACAAAATCCGACCGACTCCGTAGATCGAAAAGATAAGGCTTGTTGCTCTCTTTCTCCTCTCTTTCTCTCCCTCTTGGCCAAAACTGGAAATGAGCCTCACGCCCTAACTCTTGTTAGTAACTTAACTTAAGTTAAGTAGAGGCTCACGCCGCACCATGTGTCCACCTCGTCTCGGGTCCGTTCTCTCGCCCTAAAACGATTTATTTCATCTTATTTCAAGTTCAAATCATTTTAAATGAACTTTACTTAAATTATTTCCCAAAATCTCGTTTTTGGGTTTTACTGGACACCTGTCGCACCGAAATTCGTGTAAAATCCAATTGTCTTTGACCAATTAAAATCGTCTCGAAAGAATCTGTATTTCATGAGTTTAACTAACAAAGCAGGCCTGCTTATCATATTAGTATCTAGAAAACTTATAGGTTTGCAACCTATACTATAGCGGCAATTTACTATTTTACCATTTTTCGAAAAATTTCAAATTTACTTGAGTTTTACAAGTGTGCCCAAAAAGCGACAGTTGAGGGTGCACACTCTCTTCCCTTCGACCTGCATTTCATTAATTAAGCATCTAATTACCTTGTTGGAATAGGAAATCTAAGGCACAAGAGGATACAAACCACCTCTAGAGCCTTAGTTCTTGAAAATAACCCTTGGTGTGTATGACAATTTGTGATAATTTAATCTCTAATATCCAATTCTCTTAGTTTTAGTTTTTACAATAAGCTAGACCCATGCTACAAGTTGTTTCATGTCATAAATAAACTCAAACACTTAAGAAATATGTTGGATAGATAGATTCACATCTCTTACAACCAACGTAGTCTTCTGTCCTTGGAGCAGAAGCAATTTGCTAAGCTTTACATCCGTCCTAAGGTATCATTTCTAATACATCTATGGGGCAGGCACATACACATTGAGTACACCCTGTACATGTATCATAAATCTTTATTGAATGTGACATCGGATCTAGAAATTTTTAAACGTCATAAATGTTCGATCTAGTAAATTTGTAAATGAATCATGTATCTAAACACTAGATGAATCAATGATTTACCATATTTTTTCTAATCAATTTACTTCTGGATCAACTCATGAGAGAGGGCCAAGATGCTTTGATTGATTTCTTATGTTTTCGCAAACATAATCATACGTTATGTATCATACATGCTAATTTGAATTGATGAATATTCTAATTTCTATATTAATAATACTACTTATTTAATAAATTTGATTGATTGATACGTCTGGTTATTTTTCTATTACGATAATGTTTAAAACAATAGTCAGGTCCGATAGCATTTAGCGTTACCATCACATCATTGAATTTGGTAGCTTGGATAGTGAAGCATTTGAGTAGCACTAGTACTTGTTTGACTAAATCATCTCTTCCTCATGGATTGATAACTCGGATTTTCTAGTCCACTATATTACTTTGTTAGCTTGCATACTTGCGGACAAATTTGCATACACATAGTAGAGCGAACAAGTTTTTGGCGTTTTTGATGGGGAGACAATTGGTTTAGTTGAGCAATATTAAAGTGAAAAAGGATTTTACTAATTCAAGCATTGATTTTGTTTTGCTTGTTACTGATTGACCAATTTTCCAACACGGCTACCAAAGACTAATTAAAGTCCCCGGCAACGATGCCAAAAACTTGATTGACCAATTTTTCGACACGGCTACCAAAGACTAACTAAAGTCCCCGACAACGACGCCAAAAACTTGATTGACCCGATTTATATATAGGCCGAATCTACTTCTTTTTGTTTCATTTCACTGAAATACCCAACAACAGTGCCTATAAATTTGTCACTTGTTTTGGGACTGAAATTTATGCTACTGGCTTATGAAACACGACAAAATGCGTATAGCCACAACGCTTAAGTGCACAGGTCGTATAAGTAATAAAATGGACAATTAAGTCTAAGTTATTGTTCCCATGAGGATCGATAATATAATCTATAGATCAACTACCCCAACTACTAAAAGTAGTTTAAAACAAAAAGAAATAAAAGGAATCAAAGTGTTTCACTGATGAGTAATAAGTACTGGGAATGGGATCAATGCCTTGACTATCAATTTGCAAATGGTTATAAAAAAAACAATTCAGTTTTGGGGCTTGAATGCTGATTTACATCCAAGAAAGTAAAGGTAGTATAGCCCGGGAATGCTCATGACACTATACATTTCACTCAATGCACACATTTCTCATCTCGAAGCTGCTGGGTTCAAGAACTACTATAGGGACTTGATCCTCCTTAAGATCTGACTGCTTTTCCTTCTTAGTACTTCATAGTCATATCTTAGGACTGGAAATTGCTTGCTCCCATAGATAGGGTAATACAATCCATTTATAATATAATTGGTACCACAATCTACAAATTGAGCAGAATTCTCCCTCTCCTTGATTAGAATCTTAGCTAACATGGGATCAAGATTATTCTGCCGAACTGAGATGACACCTCTAAACATTAAACTGATAACTCGGTAGATGGTCCTAGTGCCTCAGGAACACACTTTTGTTGTCACCAAGAAGGGAACCTTGAATGCAAAGGTTAGAACAATCACTTAATGATTTATCGGAGTGACGACTTAGAGTTTATTAGCTTCAGCAGATCAGTCCAATACACTCTAACTCCCAAGTTATTACTTGTGCTCCTCGTGAATCTCCATCTCTCAGGCACTAAAGAGCCTCTGAAATCGTAATGACAAAATACATCTTATTTTTAGGTATAATGCCTCGATATCAAGAACACCAATTACATGAACAGGAAATTAATCAAATCCCACCATATTTTCATCCCCAAAACATTCATTTAAATTACTAAAAAATAACAATCAAACATTAGACCCCTTCCCAACAGGAGCTTAGCTCTCCATAACTAGACTACAACTATCAATGACTAGCTTATCAGGCAAATTCATTGAAACTGCAATTGAAACTGAATAAAAATGGGTTTCTAGAATATTTCCAGATTCCACTCAAGTTCATACATAAATGGAGCTCGATATTCAATGATTTTAGCTCAATATTACATTTCAACTCAACAAATCTACTCTTAAGAAAAAGAAGTACATAAGAAAAATAAAAATAAAAGAAAGAAAAAGAAAAGAAAAACAAAAAAGTCTCCCTAGCTGCTAATCTTCTTCCTACTACGAGAGCTTAGTAGAAGCCCTCAAAAGTCGTCAAAGCAAAGCCCACTAACTCCAGGAGTCTTATTCATAAGCCCCGTAGATTCAGCCCTCTAAAAACGAGGTGGATGAATCTATTGAAAACCTCCAAATTCTCGCCTCTAGTGTTGATGTCATGGCTCAAATTTGTAGTCAGCATTGAAGACTTGTCAGAGCAATTCTGACTCGGAATCAATGTGCACGTCACACATGTCGCGACATCGAGATGCAAAGCGGTCAGATCAATATACCGTCGCAACATTACCGCTTCATGTCGGTCATCGGATCTTCTTTCTTTTTCTTCGCCACGCTACATCGCAACCCACGTCGACATCGAGTTGATGTTTGAGTCTGACGTCAATGTCATGACATTACTTATACGATAGTTGCGACATCGCTTAAGGTTATGCCCCGATATAAAATGACATCGACTGAACCCTCAGATTTATCATGATGGTCGACATCGCTTTCATGCTGTGAGATGAGCGACATCGAAGCCTTCGGAAGGTTTTCAATACTGTCATACTTAATCCTATTTGCCACACCTTAATTTGATGTTGCGACATCTCCACCCCAATGTCGGACATCAAAAGATTTGACTATTTTATGCTGATTTTTGGTCGATTTTATTAAACTCCAGTTCATAATTATTAAAGACTCCATAATTATGCAATAAAATGATCTTTAAAGCCTTAAACATGCATAAAAATGGTTAAAGTAGATGAGTTTTAATTCCACGCTTACTTGTTTAAATTTACTTTTGTTTGTTTTTTGTGGTCAAGGTACCACTGTATGCCTAAGAAAGAAATTTAATTTGTTACCACTTGATTTATAAATTGAAAGAACTTTGAGAAATTTGAGACAGTTCAAGGCTGAAAAATCATAAATGGAAGAGGATCATAATGATAGTTAGAGTGAAGGTAGAAGTGAGCAACATGAACAACATAATATGCAACCTACTTTGGGTGACTAATGGAGACCTAAGATTTATGTTTCTTATTCGATGATAAGAAGGCAACCCATTGATGCTAATAACTTTGAGTTGAAACCAAGTTTGATATCTATGGTGCAACAACAACAATTTGAAGGTCATTCTTCTAGGGATCCAAATGGGCACCTTTCTAATTTTCTTGAGTTGTGTGACACAATCAAGATGAATATAGTCAATCATAATGTCATTAAGTTGAGGTTATTTCCCTTTTCATCAAAGGACAAGGCAAGACATTGGTTCCACAATTTAACTCAATGATGCTTTGATTCATGGGAAGAGAAGGTTGAAGCTTTTTTTGACAAAATTCTTCCCACATCAGGTTACATCTCAACTTAGAGCAAAGATTACCCAATTTGGCCAGGGTGAGAATGAGACCCTTTATGATGCATGGGACACATACAAAGACTATGACAGAAGAAGTCCCCACTGTTCTGCATTGTGGTTTCAAACTCAAATGATTCTATAATGGTTGATCAATTAAGATATCATGGGATGCAACAGGAGGGTGTATTAATGAAAAAGTGCCGAGGCAACTTGCCTATTGTTTGAAGAGCTGGCAAAGAATGATTATCAAGTCCCTTCAGAAAGATCTATGAGTAGAAAACTGGCTAGAATTTTAGAATTGATAGATCGTTCACATGAAAATTTGATGCTTTTTAAGAATCATTTAGCCTACAAAGTAAGAGAAAGCACCAACTATAGGAGATGGTCATTTGCGATACCATTAAAGCTCCTTAGTGATCAAGTTTTTCAAGTGGAAGATGCTAATTTTGAACATTAGGATAAATTACTCCAAATAACTTGCTAACTCACAATCAAGGGTCCAAGACACTACGAGAACTTTATCCAATGGAAATAGAGTATCAACAAAGATACCTCTCAAAATTCTTAGTCAACATGTTCACCAAGATTTCACTACCAAGGAGCTTCGAGCTCACCTACTAAGGCAAAAAGAAGCCCTCATTCGATTTTAAAGTATCATCATTTTGTAGCCTCTCAAATGAAACAAAGAAGATAAACATGCCTATAATAAATGGCTGGAAACGTGGAAGTTAAGATCCAAATATAGATTCCCACTATGAAAAACATTGAGATTCAGATTGGGCAACTAGCACTAGCTATAAAAGATAGCTTTTCAAGGTCATTTCCGAGTGATACTGAGAAGAATTATAGCAATGCAAGGCTATTACCTTGAGGAGTGGGAAAAAGCTTGAAAATTCAACAAGCAAAGTTGAGAAGAAAAGAAGAAACTAAAGTGAAAGAAAAATATATTATGGGGCAGATATATGGTTCAGATGAATGACATTCCCTGCTAGCCCTCATTTGTTCATTTCACCCTTACCATTCCCCCGGAGATTTAGAAAGGCTAAGCTTGATGAAAATTTTGCAAAATTTCAATATGTTCAAGAAGCTTGAGGTGAAGATTCTGTTTGCAGAAGCATTTACTCAATTGCCAAACTACGTCAAATTTATGAAGGAAATCATGAATAACAAGAAAAAACTTGATGCATATGACCACTTCATATTTCCCAATTTGATCTTTCCAATTTATGGGGAAAAAAAATGGTATTTTATCATTCATCACAAGTTTGTTTACTTAAGTTTTGTCAAAATATCATGACCAAATTTTTTTCTTGATTTTATTACATCTCGTCATGCAAATGAATATCATGTTTACCATAAAAAATCATGATTTAATATCATGTAAATCTGATGCAAGTTGATACTTTACATGTTTTTAATCCAACAAAATTATATATTTACTCAAATGTTAATATTTATAAAAGCAATTGCAAGAAACTATAAAAAACATTTCATGAAATAGAAAATGGATATTTATGCCTTTACTATTTATTAAAAAAATAAGTTTTGATTATAAACAAGAATGCCGGTGCTCAACGTCTGAGATATTTGAAATTTTTGTCCGATGATTATTTAGGTGTCTATGTATAAGAGATGTTTAAACATCATTTAAAGCATAAGAACATTCCTGTAAGATCTTTTATTTGATTTTACTTCATTTTTTGTAAAAATGTATTTTTTTAATCATTTGACGATCATTCATTAAATTTGCAACAGAGATTTACTCAATATCCATTAAATTCAAAAAGACTTTTACATATACCTTATAAAATAAAGATGAGATCTAAGTCGAATAAACATAAACTGAATCAAATGTATTGAGACCACCCTGCTGTAGGTGAAATTACTTAAATTTCATCATCAAAATTCAACCAGATTTCACTTATAGCTTACCAAACCCACACGCCAAATGTAAAAGAAGAAACTCATTCATACTGCACATAAACTACTTTATCATATATTTGATGATCGTAATTTTTATATATATGGCATAGATATATATATAGCTTTTACTGCATAACATTAAAAAGGGCAAGAGGAAAATATCCTATTTACCTAAAGTTTTACTATATTTTTTAAGAATCCAATTTTGGATTAGTTAAAGTTTCATTAATGTGAATAAAGTTTGATAGATTTGTATTTATTGGAGGGAAATTAATGTTTATATTTTGGGCCGTGTTTGGTTTGGCACAGAATATGATATTTTCTGTCAGTCCTTTGTATCTATGTTTTATAATTTTTTTGAAAAATATGAATAGAAACTAAAAAATAAATAATCTAAAGCAAGTATAAAATTGATTAAGATATGGTTTGGTTCTAGTCAGTGACTCATACTTATAGCTC
Source organism: Tetrastigma voinierianum (assembly GCA_016808115.1). NCBI lineage: Eukaryota > Viridiplantae > Streptophyta > Magnoliopsida > Vitales > Vitaceae > Tetrastigma > Tetrastigma voinierianum. Next base: position 127,035 of record JAEQBH010005307.1, on the reverse strand, counting down.
TTGAAGAGAGGAAAATTGGCAAATGCTGAAGGGAGCAAGTGTGTAGTGAGAGGCACGGCACCCCCTCGAGCGGAATGGAGCACAAATATATACGGTACATGATAGTGATTTTTGTGATTTTGTCATACCAAGAGTTAATATAAATATCATTTTATGTAACTGTAAGGTCTCAGCAACTTTGACTAAGGGACAATTATCTATTCACATACATAAAGCTAAATCATATGTAAATGACATATTTAAAATTTTTGCTTATGAATCTTATTTATTCTGAATATGCTTATAAGACAAATTAAACTAATTTCGTAAAATCGAAATCTCCCAATGACATAAAACTTTTCAAAGTATAACAAAATATTATTAAACCAGCATTTTCCAACAAGATAAAATTTTCAAAACTAATTTTCTCAAAATATAACATACTAGCAATATAAAATCTTTAATTGAAATGGAAACATTAAATTATATATATTAAAAGTAATCAAACAATCTTAAGTCTTTTGAATAACAACACTTTAAATCAGTTCTTTAACTCACATCCATGCCTACCCAAAATTGCTCATTACAAAGGTTTAGGGTATTTGAAAATTATCAACAATAAGGAGTGAGTTAAAAACCCAATATGGAATGTTAATATAGTTCTATGGATCAAATATTTTAAATTCACAAAATAGATATATAATCACATTTCATTTTCCTCATAAATCTCATAAACTAAGCACAAATAAACAAGATGAGAATATTTGCCGATGTTCATCATATTTTATGTTTTTCAAACAATTCCATATTATAATCAAATCCAAAAATATTTTAAAACACATACTCTTATGGTTTTGAAAATATTTGTTTCAAATAAAATGTTAACTATTCTAACTCGTTGGCAAGAGCCATTCAAAAAATACTTATACTATTAGTTCTCAAAACATATTTGTTTCAAATAGAATGTCAACTATTTTAACTCGTTTACAAGGGTCATTTCAAAACGCTTATACTCTTGGTTCTCAAAACATATTTGTTTTAAATAGAATGTCAACTATTCTAACCCGTTGACGATGGTACTTTCAAAATGTTTATGCACTTGGTTCTCGAGACATATTTGTTTATAATAGAATGTCAACTATTATAACTCGTTGAAGAGGGAGAGGCATATTTGTTAATTACTATAACCCATTGACGGGGGTCATATTTATCAAGTTTATACCATTAACTAGGGTCATATTTGTCAACTATTATAACCTATTGACTGGAGTAATATTTATCAAGTTTATACCCATTGACATGGGCCATATTTGTCAAGTTTATACTAATTAATCAGTGTCATATTTGTCAACCATTATAACTCATTGATCGGGGCCATATTTGTCAACTATTATAACTCGTCAATTGTGAGCTATATTTCATAAACTATTATAACCCTTTAACGAGGTCAGAGTAGACCAAAGCAATATTTCCTTTATGTTTCAATTTAACAAAATAAAATTATAATTTCCATAACTTAATCTTATCATAAACATTTTCAAATCTATTTCATACAAAAACACGTATTTGATCCATATTATTTAAATAAATAGAAATTTACAAAACTCAGAATCATATATAATAACAACAAGATATTTTGTTTATATAGAAAAAATTGCATTAATATTCCTACCCGAGTATTTTAAGATATTATTAAAACCAGTAGTTTTTCCCAAAGATTCACAAACCACTCGAATAATATGCTATTAGATAAAATAATATTTTTTTTTCTCACTCATAGGTTTTATATCTTATATTTTTCTTTTCAAGGAACCCAAAATATTTAAACCTAAAATCTCAAATACTCTTTAGCTATATAATTTCAAATAAATTATGGCCTTTTCTGAAAAGCCTTAAGATCACTAATTTTTCAAATCTATTAATTCCTTAAATCCCAAAAAATGGGGGATTTTACCATAAAATATGATTTTTGGTTGAAATCTCCAAATCTCTAATGAACAAATGGTTATTTGTAACTTGTAGGGAATCCTTTAAGGTTTTAAATCTAAAGCTTGGTAACCCAATAATCACCAAAACACATCAAATACCCATTCATAAAAAAAATTATCAATACTATGCATTTCTTACATTTATAAAGTTTCAAATTTGAAAGTTTATGAAATCCCAAGTTTTCAAATAAAAGATACCAAATGTGAGAAATTACCCTAAATATATCAAATATCAAATTCAAACAAAGTTTCTTGTTTTTTTGCATTTCAATTATTTATAAGATTTCAAATATAAAGCTTTAGAAAACTTTAAGCTTTCAAATATAGACTTTTAAAAACTCTAACTACCAAATATCAGAAAGGAAAGTATTTATTTGATAATAGTTCTTGGTGGGTTGAAATCTCCTCCATTTTAAACATAGCCTCTCTTTCTCCTTTAGAAAAAATGAACAACAATGAGCCATGAGTTGAGAAGTTTGATATGATGGTAGACACCCAAATTTGCTTTAAAGCCCCTTAATCTTTTAAAATTTGTAATTTAGCCCATTTCATATTTTGAAAATTGCAAAACAGCCTTACTTCTTTTTTTTTTTCTTTCTTTTTGAAAAATCAAGGGTATTATAGTAACCCCATTTCAATATAGTGAAAGATTTAGCCATCGTTTCCACGGATGTAAGCACATTATCAAATCACATAAATCTACATGTGTGTGCATTATTCTTCCTCGTTTTCTTCTCTAATTTTAGAACTATTTGCTGCAAATGTGTTTATTCATCCAAATAAATAATTTAAGATACTCTAAAACTATTATTTACCATCAAGAATTTAAAATTTCATCTAAGATAAAGGGGAAAGGGAAAATGCATCTCATTCCATGTTTGAATGGTGTGGAAGCTTACTACGAGCTCAGATCATGAAAAGGGTCTTTAGAGAAATACTCTTAACAAACTAAGAAACATATTATGTTGGGGTCTTACGTCGGACGATCGGTTTTGAAGTCTGCATACGAGCAGATTAGACAAAATAGTAACCCACAACCCTCTCAATGTAGGAAAAAAATTGGAAAATAAATGTGCTGCTAAGAATCAGAACCTTCATGTGGCTATTACACCATAGGAAAATATTGACAAATCAAGAAAGAACATGTAGGGGCCTTGCATCCAACCCCAACTGTATATATTGCTCAAACAAGGTAAAGGATCTTGACCACCTCTTCCGTTTCTGCACTAGCAATCAACCAATATGGACACATATCAGGATGCCCCAAACTCGGACTACTTTTCGCTATCGGACAAGTCCGGTCGCGATAAAGAATGCTCATCGCGCCGCACGCCCTTTCAGCGTGCCTCACTGGCCGTGTGCACACACCCGCAGTCAGCCACCGTGCGCCCAAGCTCCATCGTCGTGTGCATAAGGGTGTCGTTGCCGCACGCCTGTGCTCGACGCAGGCGCCAGGCGCTCGTCGTCGCGCGCCCAGCCCCAGTCCGTGGCCAACTCCGCCGCCACCCAACTATGCCATGTTGCGACACGACCTCCACGTCAAGACCGAAACTCAGTCGCGACCTCGAATGTAAGGTCGCAACATGGGGACTTAAGCTTTGTCCAAGTCTATCGCGACAAAATTTCAGACGTCACGCAAATATGTGCCAGATCCCAGCGACGCGCATGCCTCGTCATGCGCGCCGCTTCACATGGGCGATAAAGCACCTGTGTCATGGTCATCTCTGTCACGACCCAAAAATCCTTTATCGCTATAGAAATTCTCCTTACCCTAGCCAACTCTGTCACGACATAATTTCTCCTTGCCTTAGCTAACTTTGTATCGACAGAAAACCTACCCAACCTGGCCAACTATGTCGTGACATAGAATTTCTCTGTCGCAACACAAAACCTCTCCATTTGGCCACACTCTATCATGACATAAAAACATTCTGTCGAGATAGAAAACTCCTAGCCTTGCCAACTTTGTCAAGACACAAAATGTTGTGTCGCAACACATGGCCCTTTGGTCTTGGCCACACTCCGTTGCGACATAGAATACTCTATCGCGATACAACTTCTTGAAATCCTGTCGCGACACTACAAATCTCTGTCAAGAACATGAAATCTCGCTCACTCAAGCTTTTTGGCCGCAACCCCGACCTCTCTTGCCTCTACTGCCTTGGTCGCAATAAGGGACCCTTTATTTATTAAAGTGAATAAACACTATCGCGGCTACGTGGAGGACCCCGTCGACAAAAAAACATGAAGAAAACAACTCTATCATGACTAGGAAAACCCTTGTCGCGAACCAACAAACACCTGCAGCCTGGGAACCATGTCGCAACATAAAGCCAGAAAGCTATGTTGCGATAAAGAAAACCTCTGTCGCAACCTAAACCTTCCAACCAAGAACCCCTTTTTTAGGCATTTCTCAGATTTACAAATTTCTTTTCCTTTCAAATACTATAAAACTGGAGTATACAACAACCTTTTATTACAAAGACAACTTAAAACCTGGAAAAACCTTGCCAAACTATATTAATCATACAAAATGAGTTTAATTGCAACTCTTTTCTTCTCACATAAAACAGAAACTGGATAAATATCCAGAGTTTTACAAAATACATGAATAAGCCATAATCTGGCCCTTTTTCACAACAAAGATCTTGGATGTGTTTCATCTCCCTACCTCCAGTACCTGAAAATATTTTCCCACGACGGGGTGAGCGATGCCTAGTAGATGAATTCTCCTATAAGGGTTACTCCCTACCTAAGTGCACATGCAATGGCAAATAAACTCACATTCATGTACAAGTATACACATTCCTACTCAAATGTCTACATGCTATGCCCCATGTCTCGAGTCCTCACCGACTCCCTCACACATCATTTGTCATGTATGAAAATATACAAACCAAGATTTTTGCTTTTGAAAACTCATTGGTCATCTTATAATTTATTGGATATACTGGAGCAAAATTTGTTGACAACCATATAATTTGATTGACATAGTCTCCACAAAATTTATTGGACAACCCTTCAATATAATTTATTCAAAATCCATGTCATGCACTCACACCCGTTTCACGCGATGTCCCCATGCATATGAAATGCGGAATGTCATTTTATGCTAATTCATGTTACATGCATGATGAGTACTACATGCAACATTAATAACTCAATAATAATTATATTTTCTACATATAATTTACATCCATCATAAATTCCATGTTAATACATCAAATAAGCATATATCAACATGATTTTTCACACAACCAACATGTTATTCATTTCAAGACAACATGACAAAAACAACACACAGTCCAAAAACAATCCAAAATCTTAATTTTGACTGCTCGAAAACATGAAGAGATTCATGGTCAGTCCCAAAATTTTGGGACTGAATAGCAAGGCCACTCACGGCCCTAAAACACTTCATGCCATTAAATGACTCTTAGACAAAAAATAACAAAAATAAGAGAGAAACCTCTACGTCTTGGAGTTTGGCGAAAACCCCAGATTCTTGTACCTACGCGAGGCTATCGTCGTGTAGATGAACTTTGCCTCTTGCTCCGACGAAAACTGAAGGCCCGATCTCCGTAAATCCTAGAGAGAAGGTGGAAATTCTCACTCCTCTTTTCTTCTTCTTTATTTTCTTTTCTTTCTTTTGATTTCCCTCCTTTTTCCTTCTCTGCCACCGAATTGTTCTAACTTGATTCAAGTGGGAAATTTCCTCCCACCTTCTCCTTGCCACATGTCTCATTCTCATTTGTTTTCTTTCCTTATCTTATCCAAAGACTTGGATTTCCTTCCTCTAAGAGTATGACACATGGCCTCCATGGGTCACCCCTTAGACTTTCCCTCTTGTTTTGACTTATCTCTCCACACAACACGTCTTAATGTGAGCCATGGATCATTTCCTTTTTACTATTCATGCTAGCTTATGTCACATAATACATGCATTGCTTTAAGAATTTCCACACCATACGGCTCACGCCATGCGCACTCTCTCCCAATCGCTACGCTGGCTACTGGCCATGCTATGTTAAGACTCATCCCCGTGGTCACGACATCGATAATTTCAAAACGTGAAATTTCGAATTATCTCTGGACCACGAATTTAATTCCAGAATTGTGATTTCGCAAACGATTCTAACTAGCTAAGTCCGTTTCATCATCCGAGATCTAAAATTCGTTTTCTAACCTATACTATCATGCAGAATTATCGCTTTGTCATTTTTCCGTAAAATTGAATTTTTCTCGGGTTTTACATTTCTTCCCTTAAATGCACTCTTCGCATACACGTGTGTAATCACACATGCATATGTGCAATTGTACACAATCACATGCATATAAATCCATTACTAATCACTAAACACTAAACTAATGACCTTCATCCTTAAACAAGAAAGGATGTGGTATGCACGTAATCCTAGCGTTCCCATGTTGCCTCCTCCACTCCTCGATGCTGCCATAACACCTTTACTAGCCTCACGGTCTTACGTTGCAAAACCTAATCCCGACTATCCATGATACACACAAGTCCCTCCTCAAAGGTCTCATTTATATCACAGCCCAATCCTCTCCAATCCATCACGAAATAGATCCGAGTATACTTTCGGAGCATGTAGATGTGCAACACCTCATGAACACCTAATAAACTCGACGGTAATGCTAACCGATACGCAACTGTGCCCACCATCTCGAGTATCTCGAAAGGACCGATATACCTCAGCGATAGCTTCCCTTACTTGCCGAACCTGACCATTCATCTCTTAGGCATCACCTTTAAGAAGACGTGATCACCCACCTCAAACTCTAGAGGTCAACGCTATCTATCAACGTAGTTCTTCTATCGGCTCTGAGCCGTAAGAAAACACTTCCATATCAAACCCACTTTCTCGTGGAGGTGTCTTAATCGTGTCTGGTCCAAAGACAATCTCTCCTACATCCATTCAAAGAACAAGACTGACATGGCCTCCTATACAAAGCCTCATGGTTCCATCTCAGATACTCGCCTCCGATAACTCGTTGTCAGAGGCGAATTCCACTAAGGAAAAGTGTTCCTCCCAACTACCCTTAAGATCCAGGACACTTGCTTGTATAATGTCCTCTAAAACCTGTATGGTCATCTCCGACTGACCATCCGTCATACCGAAAAGCCGCCATCATCAACTCATTCCTACGGCCTCTCTAAACTCTTCCAAAAGCGCATGTCAGAAACCTAGATCTTGTTCGATACTATGGACACCGGTACTCCATGTAGTTGGACAATCTCTCAAATATACAACTAGCAGAATTCCTCTAGTGTGAAGGTCATCCGCACTGTTAGAAAATGTGTTGACTTAGTAAGTCGGTCCACTATCACCCACACCGCATCATGCTTCCATGATGTCTGTGGCAAGTGAGTCACAAAATCCATCGTGATATGCTCCAACTTCCACTCTGCTATCTCAAATGGCTGGAGTAGCCCTGTTGGCCTATGGTGCTCAGCCTTTACCTGCTGACATGTGAGACATCGTTGTACAAATTTTCCAACGTGTCTTTTCATCCCGCTCCAGTAATATTGGCTACGAAGATCACGGTACATCTTCGTGCTGCTTGGATGCATAGCAAATCGAGAGCAATGGAACTCCCTGAGGATCTCCTTCTCGGGATATGCCGAATCGAGAACTACACCTGCCCTTATATCAAGACTAATGATCCGTGTGAATGACCCAACCTCGCCACCTGCACCCGACCGCACTGGGTCCTCGATAACATTATCTCGCCCGCCCAGACTCCAATCATTATGCCTGCAGGAAGGCGAGCTACCAAACCCCCAACACCCCGAGTCCGATCAATCGCATCGTATTCTAAACCCGTCCCACGATCTCAGATCCGTCACCTGTGAAGGCGACTAGCCTAGTACACTCAGGATCTCCGACTGTGCATCAAACACTCATATCACTTACCAAGATTATACAAAGTGAAATCATAATCTCCAAAGACTCCAGTAATCCACCGTTGCCCCAATGAAGTCCATGGAAAACATACTTCGACCTCAGGGTCCAAAACACTTCAAACAGCCACTATTACAACAAGGGCGCCCAGAATCTTTTAAGACAAAGACTGGGCGCCACCCGTCACGTAGGGGGTAATTCGCCAAGGATTCTTCAATTGCCGAGAACCATAAGCTACTACCCTCTTGAACTGCATCAAAACGCATCTTAGTCCATCCTTAGAGGCATCACAAAGAGAACTGTACTGTCCTCGTCTGGGTGATCATCATAATAGGGGCTAGCGACTTTCACCTTGAATGCTCTCACACAAGTCATTCCACTCCAAACTCACCTCTAGCCCGGGTCAATCTATTACAGGTACCGCTAGCTAGGAGAAATCCTCAATGAACCTCCTATAGTACCCCACCAATTCTAAGAAACTCAGATAGTTCCTGCAAAAGACTGACTTCTACCAAACTCATAAGTAACAACCTCAATATTCTGGCCCATCACACCTGCCGATACGACGTGTCCCAAGAATTTCACATCGCAGTTTCAAAATCTGTACTAGGTCAACTTAGTACATAAATTGATGGCCTCTTAAACCCGTAGACCACCTTCTACAATATCCTCATGTTCCTCCTCGACTGAGTAGATCAAAATGTCACAACGAAGACCACAACAAACCGATCCAAAAAGGGCTGGAATACCCCATGCGAGATCCATATCATTGAGCACCACAAACCTAATGGCATCACCGTGGAACTCCGAAATACCCATACCGGGCCCCAAATGCTGTCTTTATAGGGATATCTTGTAAGACCTTAAATGATCGCTTTCATGAATAGTAAATTTCGCTTTAAAGTTAAGTATTTATTCCAAGCTAGCCAAATGAATGGTATAATTTTATAAAAAACAAGCCGTAAAATAAAAATGTCTGTAGAATAATGTATTGAGTCTAAAGAAACCAAATGGATTAAAACGAAATTCATTTATACAGCTTAATATCCATGATTTATATATTTAAAATGTCTCTTTTACGAAATAGTTTTAAAAATATTCCTTGTACCCCTAGAATTTTTTCTAAAGCATGTTTATGATAGAAGGTTTCATTAGAGTATTCATTATCAATTTTATGATTGACGATCATGGAATATTTTCTGAGTTTTATCGATATGGGGTATTATTTTCAAGTGAGGGCATTTAAGTCATTTAATGAGTGTTTAATCTAAGTAAGGTGCCAACCAATAGAATGGTGCCATGTGTTTCAGGATCCATGTGATTAAAATGGACCTATGAGAGCTTTCCATAAATTTTGATATTTATCATAAATTAGTTAACTTAACTATGGTTAGTGGATGAGTTAAACTTAACTAAAGTCAAAGTTAACTTTGGTTAGTTAAAGTTAACTAAGGTTAAAAGGATATTTGTGTTAGCAAACCATGAGAGTTAGTTTTCAACTATGGTTTAAGCAGGGATTTTAAGTAGCTTAATTTGGTTGCTTTTGGACTATATGGTTACCTATGGACCAATGAGAAGGCAAGGATGCTAACCAATGACATGTTGTTAATTTAAGGACAATTAGAGGGTAAATTAGGCATGAAAAGAACTAAAGGGGCATGACTTGTCTTTGGGTGAGCATAATAGAACAAAATTTGAAGGCAAAAGGGAAGCAATTCAAGTCCATGAAGGGAGACCAATTCTACTCTTCTGCAATCCAAGAAATTTTGATGCTGCTCATTTTATGGTCTACCAGCACCATGAAGTGCCTCATATCAACCTGGTAGAAGAACTCACGTAAAGGTGAGATCACTTACTAGTCATGAACTTATTGCTAATGGAGGAAATGGTTATATGATGTGCAGAGTTTGGTATGTCTTATGTAGATAAGAGACTTATCGAATTCAAGCAACATCAAGACACCAAAACCTTAAGGTAAGTAATTAGGGTTTCATGGATTTATATTTATCTAAACCTTCAATTGAGTTATGTTAAGGCTTTAGCTACAAATTGACATGATTCTAGGTTGATTTTGCTAAGAAATTGAAAAAGAAAGAATGAGATTATAAGGATTGTAAATTTAGGTCAACCTGATGTTAATAAATAGAAGCTGTTTGATTGATTTTAATTGATTTAATGATATTACTTGAATACTTAAAGGAATTAATGGTATTAAAAGTTTAAAAGAAAATGAGATATATCATAGAGAGGGTTAGGCCAAGAGAGGGTTTAATTGAAAATGCATTGGTTTGATTTAGTTTAATTGAATCAATGACATTGGATGAATTGTTAAATATAATTGTTGAAAGAAAATGGAAGAAATTGAAGAAATAATGATGAATGTGTAACATGTAGAATTTGGCCACCATAGGAAAAGTATGGAAAAGTTGAGTTTCAATTGATTTTAATCAATTGGAAGTGATTAAAAGCCTAATGGAATGTATTAGAATTAAAGTTTTAATAAATAGAATTGATTAAGGTATAAATGTAATTTTTGCTTATGTGAAGGGCATTATGTGTAACGCCCCAAAAATACCTTATAATTTTTTTTTTATAATTTTATTATATATTTCGGGTATAAATTGAGCCAACTTGCATTTTCCGGAATTGTTAAATGAATATTGAATAAATGATTATAATGACCAAGAGCTTAAACGAAATATTATATGCTAAATGAGAATTGATTAGGACCCTAGTACTCTATGTAAAGGGCAAATTTAAAATTTGTAAAATGAGGACTTAAGGGTCATTTGTGATAAAGAATAAAGGTCTAAGAGTGAATATGGAAAATTTAAATGAAAATAGAGAAAATATGGGGGCAAGCTAGCATTTATGAGAGCTTAAGTCAAAAGAATGCATTTTGAGCCAAACATAGCCTTAAGAGAATGAGTGTTTTAAGACCTAAAGTGGTCTAAGGGGAGCTCATTTGAGCAATCCCATTTTTGAGAAAGAGGGAGAGAACTAGTTTGAACGGGAGATTGGTGAATTGTCTGCAAAAACCAGTTTTCCAAAGTGATAAAAACAAGAAGAAAGTTTACATTGAAGATTGGAAGAGATTTGAGATAAGAAATAAAAACCCAAACCCCTCATTTTGTGTTTGCTGGGGACAACCCCAAATGAGGATAAAAAGAGTTTTGTTTTGGTTGTAAATGAGTTTTGGAATTGTGTTGAGGTTGTTTTGTATTGTTGGTTGGGATTGGTTTTGTGTAGTGTTTGTAAAAAATGAAAATGTTGAGTTTTCAAAGGAAATGTTGTCAAAATTTTGTAAAAAAACCTCTATTTTTGTTTTGGCTATAGATTAAGTTATAATCCTCCAAATGAAGTGATTCCAATTCTTAAAGAACCATAAGAGATAGGGTTACAAATGTATAGAAGGGACAAGGAGCAAATTGTAGCTCTAAGGCTCCCAAATACGGGCTTAAAGGTGAGCTCGGGTAGCTCACTAGTTATGCTATGTTTTGGGTATTGTTATAGTGTTTTGACATAAGTTGAGTTTCACTCATCCAAATTGAGTGATTCAAAATTATGAGTAAAATAGACTTCTAGTAGAATAATTTACTTAAAGGAAGTGTATACAAATTATAACTCCAAAGTACCTAGAAATATGTCAAAGTGGAGCTATGTGTAAGAACAGTCTGATTCTGCTTTGCAAATTGGAGTAGTCTGGATGTAAAAAGCAATAACTTGAGTTTTGTTGATCCAAATTGGATTATTCTATTGAGAGAACTTTGAACCATAGTCAAATGAGTAGAAGGAAGCATTACTAAATTATGGAGTTAAGACCCCGAAATTGGGAATAACAAGAGTAACCTGAGTGAGTTGGGCATATCGACTCGCCTTGGCATTAAAATGCCGTAATCTGAGTTTGGGTGATCCAAATGATGATTCTAATTCTACTAAAAATAGACTCATGGAGCTCAGAATTTTCTGAAGGAAGAGAAAATATGGTCTGTGGTCCCTACAAACTTTTTCGCTAGCATCGTAGACAATAAACCATGACAAAACCTTAAAATAACCCACATATGGATTATCATCAGATCAATAATTAATGAGAGATGGAAGCTCTCTGACAAGTCGAGATTCGAAGATTGGAATCAAAGCTTAATGATTTTGGTTTGTTCTATCTTCTCCTTTTCTCAAGCCAAGATTTGAACTATTTGTTCTAAATTCATAAGAAAAGCATATTAAATTGATTTAATTGATTTGAGAAAAAGTGATTTGCGGAAATGTCGCATATAATAACGTAAGATTATTGAAAATGAACCGCTTATACAAATGTATCGATATTGTGTGACGCCCCAAATTCTCGGTCCGCTGACGCCACCACAACTCATGGAATACTTAGTGGATGCCCAAGTTACCCGACGCACTCATGAAAACCCAAGCAGAGTCTCCTTGTACGGAGCTCGCCCCAAATACAACACACCCGTATAACTTTGTTGTCCGAATATACACGACCACACAAGGTCTCATATAACTATACCGAGTAAAAATGACATCTTGGGCCCTCGTATTTACTTATATAAATATATATCCCAACTATCCAATATAATCCATCACATGAGTAAAACCACACTACTGGGCCCATAACCACTATAAACATCCCAACTATATATCATAGCTTACAAGAGTTGATGGTCTACTTATATAACACATATATTAAAATGAAAAACATTCTAATATACGCGTAAACCATCAAAGCCATATTCCGCTTTCTTCTGAACCACCTATGATGAACTGTCTCCTCGCACGCCTCCCGTAATTCAAAATAGTATCCTCGACTGTAGCCATCACCAAAAGAGTGGAATCACCCTAAGTGGGCTACTCTCCACCTAAGTGCATATGCAATGCTCCAAAATAAATACACATTCAAGCAAATGCATGATTCTACTTGAATGTCTAACTAATCATCTCACATCCCGAGTCCTCCCCGACTCCCTCACACCTGCCTAAGCCAATGCATTTAGAACCTTAGTTTTTATTTGTGGACAACTCCTCCGATATATCAATCAGCCGACCACGCATTGATATTATGTGTGTGACTACCCCAATGTATCAATCAATGACTCTGACGATTGATATTTTATTTGGACTACCCTCCGATATATTCATTATTTTTAGACAACCCTCCGAACCATTCTCTTAAGAATTATCTCATGCACTCACTCCTATCGTCCTAAGGTGCCCCAATGCATATGTGTGGAATGCATACAATCCGATCTAATTCTATAACACATGCAAATATATAATCATGCATATATTCACATAATTTAATCATACAAACATGTCATGTAATTTCACCATCAATTACATCAAATTAGCTCACGTGGGCTGATCAAACACGAGCAACTCGATTGAGAATTATCAATGAACATTATTTCGCCAAATCATTTTGTGAACACTATTCCTGAATAGTAAACCCTAAGGCCCCCGATACAACAAATAGACTAGCCTGTCACTTCAGAACCATAAATTCTACCTGAATTCTCCCACTCACAACAAAAGGACGAACACATAAATAATAATTAACAACCTAATTCAGCCAGATATCACTTGCCAAACCATTAGCTCTGTAAATTGTACATCTTGGCCCCAAGATCTTTGACTGTTCAAACGGCCCTCACGGCCTCATTCAACTCAAACATTAACAAAGTAATTTAAATAAATAATAAAACCTCAAGTAGGGAGAAACCCCTACCTCACAGAAGTTGTCGAAAACTCCCCAATAGGAGCCACGCACTTAGGCCTCGTCGTAAAGCTGACGAACTCCTTCTTGCTCGAAAAATTTGTGATCGGTTCGCGGGATCTTGAAGGTACACCTTCTCACTCTAAAACACCACAAAACCAGACCTCTGCACAAACCGTCCCCATCCCACTGCATCTCTCTTTGTCTTTTAATTTGGAGAAGAAGCACTATTGCAATTTTGTCTTTTTCCCTTCATTAAACTTTCAAAATGCCACATCACGTATCCGCTGCTTGGATTTTCAACATTTGGTACTATCTCGGCGATCCATTTTCATCATTTCTCTCATGCCATATATGGCGTAGATACGTGTTATATGTGACTTTCGTCACATCAAATATCGTCTTACGGCACCCGAATGGTGATGCCTCGAAAAACGTGCCAACTCCGACTGTCTCGGAATTCGAAGAAATTCGACGTGCTAGCTAGATTTCACAAGAAGATTCCAACGGTGAAATCCGTTTCGTCATCCGAGATCAAAGGCCAATTTAAAGCTTTTAGCAGTACAATTTATAACGAATTACGATTTGCCATTTTGAGAGAAATTGGAATTTCTCGGGTCTTCACATTCTCCCCTCCTTAAAGATTTAAGTCCTGAAATTCAAGTTAATCACAACACAACACATGCATATGCAGCGTGCTCTGTGCATGTATTAGTCGTTTAAATTTTAAGCGACTAAGCCACATACCTTCATCCCTAAGCGAAGGGGTAGGTGGCGCATCGTGTCCTCGCGCTCCCACGTTGACTCATCCCATCATAGTGCCCCCATAGTACCCTCCCACTAGCCTCATGGTCTTCATTGAAAACGTCGCGGTATCCCAAAATGCACAACGGTCCCTCTCGAGGTTCATCGGTGTCAACCTATCTCTGTTCCCGATCCAGTACATGGCTTTGGATGCGCGGCGTATACTTCGAGAGCATGGAGGCCGGTAAATACCTCGTGGACTATCGACATCTTTGGGCGAAGTAAAGCTAATCAGTGCATAGCGGTGTCTATCCTCGAGGAGGTATCTCGGAAGGCCCAATGAATCTCGATAGACTTCAGCTTCTTAGAACTGACCACTCTCTCACTTAGGCATCACGCAGAAGCGTGATCCCCGACTCTCCAGGCTCTAAGGGTCGGCGTCGTACATGCATAACTCTTACGCTGGCTCACGAGACAGTGAAGGAAGATGATGTGGTATAAAGCTCACCTTCTCGGAGGTGTCTATAATCAAATCAGGACTAGTGATGGAACTCTCTCCACCTCGGTCGACATAACGGTGATCTATGGCCTCCCGTACAATGCCACCGTATGGTGCCATCTATATACTACGCGATAATTATTGTTGGCGGAATTCCACTAAGGGCAAATGCTCCCTCTACCCCTTATGACCCGGGGCGCATGCTGCGGCGTGTGTCCTCTTACTGTAATATAATCCGTACAGCGTGTATTTCATACGCAGCCCTTGCTTGGTGTGTAAACAATGACCTTTCCAAGGTCACAATCACTGACAATCCAATGGACCGTCAACCTAATCCATGTCATGAATGACATCCATATCACAGAACCCTTACTTGAAGCTTAACAGCACCAATGCAATTGCCAAGGGGTAGCATGCAAATCTCTAGTCACTCCAGAGCTCTATCACTTTCGAGCTCTAAGTCGTGATAACGACCGTGTGTTTTTCATCTTGATTAACATGCTCTTGGCTTACATGAGCCTCTTACATTCACTCATAAATTCAGGGTATCTCCCCGGGTCTTTTACACCCTAACTATGGGATTCTCACCTTAGGGGATTAACGGCCCCCTTTGCTTTGCCAACACCTTGGTGCTCTTCATTCCCTACATCCCGAACTATGGTCTTCATTGAGCGTGTAGTCCTGAGACAAACTCAACCCACGCTCCTGAGTGGTAGGTAGCCGTACCGTGCACCCACACCCGACTCGACGCAGTATTCTGCCGTGCATGTACTTAATAATGCCCCTTCTTTGTGACACACACATCCGGGGTCCGCATGAGAAGAATCTAGGGGATCTCTGCATCATAATCCCGACCTATCAGGTCGACTCTCACCCCTACATCCTGGGAAGAACATCTATACATGGCTTCTCCTAAAGGCCTTAACCTCTAAAGCCCAATCCAATGGTGTCTAGGGTGCATGACGCTTGGGCCAGGGTCAATGACTGGCAGGTGGTGTCAACTCATCCATGTCGAGCATGACATCGACAATCGATATGTCTTTCTGCCACCTACAGGTCCCTGCCTTCATTTGCGCAACTCTGATGCGTCACGACCTCAACCCACACTGGCCCCTACGGCCTATCTGTCTTCTTGAGTGCTTGTATAACACAGCTGGCTGGTTCCTCGGCCGTACTAGGGTGTGGAGGGAATGAACCATATACTCTACTCTTGTTCTCGACTAGCGGGGCTGCGTTGTCCCGAAGTCTCGGGATCCCTTTGTCTCTGGGAGACAGTCATCTCACATGTAATCCACATTACACAGTCCACGGGAAACTCATGTGAAGCTTGAGAGAGTCTTCTGCCTCTTCCGAACTAGAAGAAGGTTGATCCTCCCTCTTCCACTACCAACACCCAGTATCCCGAGTGTTAGAGGCATCTCGATCTCTCTCTATGGTCGAGGAATTAGGTCCGACCGCCCGGAGTCCGTATCCACAGCAGGTGAAGTCCTCACGATCCTGCCAGAATGAACAACTTATTGTTCGAATCTCCTGTAATACCAGTAATCCCGAAACTACGTATCTCGAAGATTGACATTCGGTTTCTCCCAACTCATGAGTTACCTCGACCTTCTCGTGGCCGCTCGATCTTGACACACGTGTCCCAATCTCACCTCCCGATGGTAAAACTTCGCACTTATTGAACTTAGTGTACATCTGATGGTCTCTCAACAACTGTAAGACAATCCTCGAAGTGATATATGCTCCCTGCATTTGGGAGTAGATCGAGATGTCATCCACTAAGACTCTGACAGTAGTCTGAATAAGGTTGGAACACCCTATGCATGAGGTCTATGAATGCGGCTGGTGCGTGTCGATCAAAGGCGTCACCGTAAACTCAAAAAGTGCCATAGCGGCGTCCTAAACGTTGTCTTAGGGATATCAGATCTCCCTAACCCTCAGTTGATGGTAACGAGTGCGAAGGTCTATCTTGGAGTAGACTCGCACTCCTCTCAATGATCAAATGATGTGTCCTCGATAATGGTACCGATTCTTGATCGTAACCACGTTCAGTTGCTGTAGTCAATGCACGGTCGAAGGGTCTTGCCATTCTTCTTACATAAATAGACGGAGCGTCCGCGGTGAAGATCTTGAATGCGATGAACCCCTTGTCCAATAGCTTCTATAACAAGACTCTGAGTTCCTGACATTTTGCGGTGTCTCATCATCTTGAGTCATAGAGATGGGTGAAGTGCAGTGTAACTCGTCTACAGAAGTCTACAACCCTCTGTAAGGTAGTCCGGGTAGCTCATCTGAAAGCATCACATCTCACTATTCGAGGGTAGATCTAAGTCTGGTCTCTCCTCGTCCTCTCGGGTAAGGCTCGCTAGCCAACCTTACTCTTCATCCACGACTCCGGGACGCTCATTATCTTTATGCAGGGGCGAAATGTCATGTTTGTCCCCCTGAAATACCACATGAGTACCGTCCTGCGTATGGCGGTAACCCTCCTACGCTCTGTCGATAACGACCATGTAAGCGGATGTGATCATTAAGGATGACATTGAACTCGCGGCGTGTCCATGATCCTCGGGTCCACTTTGTGGTGAGTCTGAGAGATCTTCAACTGTAACCACGACATATCATCCACCCAATTCTCATGCACACAATCCTAGGGAGAACTCACATACAAAGGCTCCTCTAAGGTCTCGAGGTCCTTGCCCATTTCCACCGATATTTTGGCCTCACTCTCTAGGTTTGGAACACAACTAATTCTAACCTTGGTAGTGTCGGTAATTTCCGTATCTGCCTTACTCAATGCATGAACCAATGGTGCATACCATCGGATCTCCCATTGAATGTCGGGAGAATGATCGCTAAACTTATGGAGGTTATTAGGACCTCGCGACCTCACTCTTGCACCAGCACATCTTTATGTGACCAGTATGATACCTGGAAGCCTCATGGCACAGTTGATCAAACCTTTGGTGGTGTCGACCCGGAGACCTCTTAGCAGACGCCCTCGTCATCGTCTCGACTAGCCATCTATACGATTAAATGACAAGTTAATTACCGTCTGATTATCTACAGGCATAAACACAGCCCCGAGACCTTTGTTCATACTGATAAATCGATTAATATACACATTGTCCTTGCATTTACAAGTAATGCAAGGCAATTAATCATACATTTAAAACATTTTTATCAACAAAATTTTCATTTTTGAAAAAAAAAAAAAAAATTCAAAAATTTTGTCTCATTTTATTTGATTTGATTTTATTTGATTTTTCAAAATTTTATTTAAATTTTTTTTCTTTTTTCGAAAAAAAAAAAAAAATTGGTGATGGTGATGTTCATTTGGTATTTCGAGAGCGATGCTGAGTCAGCGAGTCAAAGTGTGTCGGGTGCACGAACACCCAAAGCGGCCCCAATTGACCCGACCCGGCGCGGGCAGCCGTAGTCGTGCCCAGCAGCCTCGCCGTGCCTTTGGCGTGCCCTGCGCGCGCACTTCCGTAGCTGCTGATGCCCCACTAGCAGCGCCCGCGCCTACTTGCCTTGCTCCTCTAGTCACAATACAATTCGTTTGTATTGCGTCTGATCAACCTCGAAGCCGACAGGCCTGGTCTGAAACAAAATTTGTATCGTGACACACTGCCTTCCCCAGCCAGCCTTCCTTCTCTATTGCAATACAAACTCACCCTTCGCTTTAGCCACCCAAACTGTTTCTGATACAATTTCTTCCCAGGCCTGACCACACCTCATGTTCTGATACAAGCCTTGTCTTTTTGGCCTGTTTCTTCTAGCCACGCTGCGCTCTCTTACTTGATACAATTTGAAGTATCCCAAATCAATTATGCAACACACTTTTTTTTTTTCACTATTTGTTTTTTTTTCTTTGTTTTTCATTTTTATTTATTTATTTATTATTTATTATTATATCTTTTTTTTCAATTCTTTTTCCAGCCACTAGAAACACCAAAAAAAAAAAAAAAAATCAAACGGTCGATTTCAGGGATCTTAGAGAAAATTACACCTTCTCGCTCTAAACACCACAAAACCAGCCTGCACAAACCGTCACATTACCCTTTGCATCTCTCTTTGTCTTTTAATTTGGAGAAAGCACTGTGCAATTTTGTCTTTTTCCCTTCATTAAACTTTCAAAATGCCCATCATGTCACTGCTTTTGGATTTTAGACATTTGTTTATCTGATCAATCCATTTTCATCATTTCTCTACTCATGCCATATGGCACATGAGTCTACGTGTTATATGTGATTTTCGTCGCGCGTGAAGAATATCGTCTTACGGCCTTTGGGAATGACGATCGCCGAAAAAATGTGCCAACTCATTTGTCTCGGAATTAAACGAAGTCGGCGTGCTAGCTGATTTCGCGAGGAGCGATTCAACGGTAAAATTCATTTCATCATTCGAGATCCAGAGAATAAATTTTGGATTTTTAACCGAAATTACAATTTTGTAACCGAAATTACGATTTTGCCCTTTTTCCAGAAATTGGAATTTTTCGGGTCTTACAATTATACTATATTTTGATATAAAGGATTTGAACGTCCTTAATAGAATATTAACCATTTATTTTATTGGGATGAATGGAGTCGTCCCATACCAATGGGGTCGAAAATAGCATCTTTGCGACGTTGTATTGATGTCGCTCGATGGCGGCGGCTGGTAGGACACCGTATCGGTAGTGTTCACTAATTGATTTTTAATAACCAATCGACAGCCGGTAGGACCGTCTTGTGTTATAAAACCGTTTTATAGGCTTGCACCCCGGTAGGCTTGTGCGTGATTTTGATATCCTGTATACCGAAAATATAGGTTAAATTCGTTAAGGGCATAACTAGATTGAATTGTAGAAGTGAATTGAATTGATTTGAGATTGTGAAATATTGGAATCGAAAAGCATGTTTGTCAATTGAAATGAAAAGAGTATTGTGAAATGCATGATTTGATTAATGCATGATTTTAATGAATATGAAATTGTATATTTGGATGATCACTTTGAACTATAAATGATTGTATATAAGCCGTATATGTATTGTATTGACATTGATCATCCAAAAAGATTTGAAAGTTTTGAATTATTAAATTGCATGATTTGAATTTTTTTAGAAACTGAAGAATGGATTTGTATAGAATCACTAAGCATGAAAATGCTTAGCGTATTGTTTTACCAATGCGCAGGTACCGAGTGATAGATAGTGATCAAAAGCGGACCTAAGATCGAGGAGCGTCGAGTCATAAAGAAGGAATTGCAGAGTATGCTTCGACTTGTGCATTCATGTCATGTTTCTTTTTAAACTTTGATATTTTTAAAAAATTTGACTCTGGTCTCCCATTTTGCTTAAATCATTTTGAAAATGCTTAATATGCGCTATAGTAATTGTACTTTGTATGAATGAAATGTAATGGAAACACCCATTTTAAAACGTTTCGAATATTTGAAAAAGTTTTATGTCAATGAAGTGTAACGCTATAGCGTGTTTTTTTATGATTTTGATAAGGTGATTGGGTGATTTTAGAGCAACCGGATTCGGTCGGACCATGAGTATGAGTCGAATTCGAGAATAAGTGCCACATTATGGGTTTTTCACTTTAAGCATGCTAATGGCTTGAATTAAGGCTTGTAATGATGTTGTCATGAGCCTTGATTTAATTGGAAGTGAATTGAATAAGTTGAATAAGGAAATGCTTAAGGGTTGCTTTCTAATTTAATAGAAAGTATATTATAAGTTAATGGTTTAATTGAATATGATTAAGGTATGAATGTTGATGGATTTTATGGATAATGTGACTTGTAGGAGGAAAGTGATTAGGACAAGGTGGAGATGGAAAGTTTTTAAATGAGGAAAAATGGCTTAAATAACTAAGGTGAGAGAAAATGTAAATATTTATGGAAATATAAATATAAATTAATGTTTACAAATATATATGTTTTCATATCCATGTTATAAATGTTTAAATGAAGAGAAGAAGAAAGGAATGTAGTTTTTCTTGACATAGTTTATATTAGTGATATTTATGAATATCTATATATATATATATATATATTTATATTTTATGAAATGTTTATGATTGAATCCATGGATTTTTTATATTCTGAGATAAAGTTTAAAGGAAAGTGGTACAAAGTGCTTTAAGCATTACGTAGTGCGTAAGAATATAGGATTTTTTATAGAGGAAGGAAGAGTGATGCATATCGCCATGCACGAGAAAAGTACGAAAATGTTACCAACGCATGATGTGATTTATTACATAGTGCAATGGTATTTAAAAGAAATACACGATTTATCGGAGGTTTCTTCGGGCCATCGGTAAGTCGTAAAAGCTGTTTCTTGGAGGGATATTTGTATGCAGTGCGATTGATTAGCAGTGGTGGTTCACATTGATATGATGGATTAAAAAAAAAAAAAAGTAAAATAAATGTTTATTGAAATGAGATATTTATATAATTGTTTTACACATTGTATTTGAATTATATCTGAAAACGTTATTTTCCTATGAATTGTACTCTCACTGAGTTCTTTTAGGCCATTGTATTTAAAATGCTTTATAAAATGTTTTGAGCGGTTGTGACGGTTGGGCATCTTAGGCCATAACCTTTGCCTCATATGGCAGCTCTTTTTGTAAATAACCACTTATTGTGCACCTTTATTTTGTAATGTATATGTTTAAGAAAATGAACTTCCCGAGGCTCGATCTCTATGTGGTAGGAGTTACGTGGGAGGTTGAGTGTAATCCTCGACGTAGAGTCGATGGTTATAAAAATGTTGTTTATATTTCTATGATGTTGAAGAATGATTTTAAATTTTTTATTTGAAATTGTTTGTAAGTGAACGATGTCCCGTAGTTATATGTGGAAGTAAATGAATATTTTGTAGTGTAAAATGTTTTTTGTGCCAGATCATGGCAATGGAAATGTCTTAAAAATAAAGGAAACTTTTCCGATTTTATGAAAAATGTTTAATCATTATAAAAAGGGTTTAATGTTTAAAAATAAAATAAAAAAATTCCTCTACATATTCATCAAGGTTTAATGGAAGCAGAATTTGTAAGCAAGTTGGCTCTACGGATTCACTTTTAAGGGTTTAAAAGAAATGTTTCCAATCAGAAGTAAGAGTCTGGGAGGATCGTTACCGAGTTAGGAAGAAGAGAAATCAGTTGGTCCTTCATGTTGCCTCTAACTCTCAGCCCATTGATAATAACTAGTGAAGGGTCTCATCTTCAGGTAGACTCGAGCCTTTATTGATAAAAAGATTATCGTCTTTCATTAATGAATCTGAATTCTTGATGTAACCTATTAATTGTTGGTAATTAATGCAATTGAAGGGTCGTGTCCTTTTTCTTTGCAAGCGAGTGAAGGATCTGGTGGTGCTGGGTCCCAGTAAAGCCTTGTTCCAACCTCTGCCAGTTCTCTCACACGTGCGGCCCGATGAATAGTCGATTACATAATAAGCGATATCCTTGCCCATAGCGAGATAGCGAAACATACCATGTGGCGGGCGATCCAGCTTAGTCGATGGTGCAACTCTCACGTGAATCGCCCACAGGTCCACGAAGTCCACGGCTGTGAGCCACATCCTTGACCTCGACCCATATCGGCCTCTGGCTTGTTTATACGTGGGCGCATGCGGCTTTGAGGCGATATTGGTTCCCTACGGCCATGGCGGGGTAAGAAGGAACATACTGCGTCTATACACGTCCCATTGATGATTAGGACTAAGGTGTCCCGTAGCCTTGGGATCCTTGCCTCTATGGGCAAACTCGTCTCACATGTCCGGGCTGATGGCAATGGAAACATGTTATCGGTCTTTGTGGCTGAGGTCTTGATGTGGCGCCAGCCACTGATAGCCGCGACACTGTCGCTAAGCCCTCTTGAACTACTGGCCTTGACCTTTCTGACTGAGAAGAAGGTGACCCTCACTCCTCTTGTCACCCGGTAGCATGCCATCTCGGGATGCTTTGTTGCATCTTTTATCTCTCTCTATGGCCATAGTGGTACATTATGAGTCCATGTCTTTAATAGAAGAAATCCTACAATCCTTTTTTGAGATCAGACAGCTTGGGCTAAACTAAGCTTCCTCACTTTGGCTATATCTGTGGCCACATAATCGTTAGCAAAACGGTCTAACTTTGTAGACTTAATACATTAGTTCCCACATCAATGTGTGGTTCTTGCTTTAACTCTAGGAACTCAGGCCTTAGCATGTCTAACGATTCTTGGAAAATATTTGCTCTTGAAGGATTCATGGAACTCTACCCAAGTCATGCCTCTAATTCCCTCAAGGTCTTATTGAAAATCCCACCATACTTGGGTTCACCACCAGCTAGAATCTTATTAGTGATCCTTTGTGCATCGAAGGTGATTCCATAGCTATCAGTATCTTCTCAATCGTAGTTAATGTTGATACAATGGGATCCCTCTCCCTTGGTGTAGGATTGATGTGCTTAAACCTTTGGAGGTTATTGACCCTCACGACCAATTTACTAGCACCATTGCAGTGTTGGTAAGCAACGGCGCCGTAGCCTCTATAAAGTGCATTGAGGCAAAAATGGGTGGCGGATTCGTGGACGTACTCAATGCACCGTCCTCGACTTATAATCCATTAAAATATTGTGGCATGATTATCAAATTTCTATCTTGGTCCCAACTAGTAGTGTAATGCCAACATTAATATAGACTTTATCATCATGAACTACCGTTCATCCTTGTCCGAGCCCTAAGGTTATGTTTTTAACCCTAGTGTTCATGCTTTTTCTATATACATGTACCCATGTATATACCATTCAGTCAATTTACCTTTTAAATCACATACAATCTGACATGGAGCCTTTTACATCAGAGCTGGCATGACATCTGTGCATTACATGCAGAAGTGATTCTCAGCGTCCAAGCTCTGGGTATTCTGCACCTACCCGTGCGAAAAGCGGTGATGGCGGATCGAACGCGCTGATGTCTTGACTGGCTTCTTTCAGCGCGGTGATGTGGCGCCAGCATTGAGTTCTGGTGATGATTTGTGTAACCGTGCCAGTTGTGACTGTACTCTGTGCGTTACACACGTGTCCATCGGACCTTGGTATTCATATACCTATGCTGCGATACCAAATTGTAGCCTAAATCAGGATTTTTTTGGCTGCCCGGACAAATCTACATTGTGAAATATGCATCACGACAATTCCTCTGTCGCCCGCACATCCCAGTCGTGTGCGCCCCTCGGCCTTAATAGGTGTGCGAAACTGGGCGGCTGTCGTAGCGCGAAACCTTGTTGTGTGCGAGCCTAAAGCTATTCTTGTGTAGCCCAAGCCTTGTGGTCTCCAGCTCTATCCGACCCGGTTGTGCCATGTCGCGACACAACTTCCACGTTAAGATCTAAACTCAGTTGCGACCTAGAATGTAAGGTCACGACATGGGGACCTCAATCTTTGTCAAGTGCATCACGATCGAATTTCCCTTGTCGCGCACCTTGGCTCATCGTTTAAGCATCGATCGGCAGCGCGCATGCACAGCGTGCGCGCCGGCTCTATCTCGTGGGCAATAAAGCACTTGTGTGGGTGGCCATTTCTGTGCGGGCAAAATCCTTTGTCGCGACTTAATTTCTCCTTACCTTGGCCAAATTTGTCGTGACCTCAAAATACCCAGTCGCGACAGAAAACCTACCTAACTGTGACTATGTCGCGACATAGAATTTCTGTCCTGATACAGAAACCTCTCCATTTGGCCATACTACGTAGCGACATAAAAAACATTACATCCTGACGAGAAGAACTCTGGCATGGCCAACTTTGTCATGACACAAAATGCTATGTCGCAACACATGGCCCATTAATCTTGGCCACACTCCGTCGCGACATAGAATACTCTGTCACGACACAACTTCGTGAAATATTGTCGTGACACTACGAATCTCTGTCGCGACACGAAATCTTGGCCATGACCAAGCTCACACCATAACCGACCCCTCTTGCCTCTCGGCGTCTCGGTCCAGCGACAAAGAGGACCCTCTGTGCTTAACATTGTACGATAGAGAACAAAACATTGTTGCGTCGGGAAGGACCCACAGCCGGGGTGTGAAAAACGAGGAAAGAAAACAACTTTGTCGCGACCAAGAAAACCCCTGTCATGAACCAGTAACCGCATGAAGCCTGGGAACCATGTCACGATATAGAGAACCATGTCGCGACCGCAGGCAGGAAAAAGCTTTCACATTGCGATAGAAGAAAAACCTCTGTCGACCCAAACACGCCCAGCGGGCTAAGCCTCTTTTGGCCATCCCCTGCGTCACAGCTCTTTTCCTTTCTTCTTAAACACCCCAAATTTGATATACAATAACCTTTTATTACAAGGCAACATGAAACCTAAGAAAAATCTTGTCAAAGCTGTGTGTCATTACAAAATGGAGATTTGAGTACTCTTTTCTTCTTACATCATGGCTTGGATAAATATCCAAAATTTTACAAAATACATGAATGAGCTATAATCTGGCCCTTTTTCACAACTAAGATCTTTGATGTGTTTCATCCCCCGATGTACCTCTAGTACCTGAAAATATTTTCTCACGACGGGGTGAGCAATGCCCAGTAGATGAATTCTCCTACAAGGGCTACTCCCTACCTAAGTGCACATATAATGGCAAACAAACGTACATTCACGTACAAGTATGCACATTCCTACTCGAATGTCGACATGTCATGCCCCATGTCTCGAGTCCTCTCAAAATTCCTCACACATGCATTTGTCATGTATGAAAACTGTTTTCAAGCCAAAGATTTTTGTTTTGAAAGCTCATTGATCACTAGATATATTTATTGGGCTGTCTACGATAAAATTTGTTAGATGACCCTGATATAATTTATTGGACATACTCCGATCAAATTTGTTGGACCCTCGATAAAATTTATTTAAAACCCGCCATCATGCACTCACAGTTTAGCGATGTCACTGTCTGCGTATGAAGTCACCGAAATTCCATTTCATGCCAATTCATGTTACATTTATGATGAGTACTACATGCAACATTAATAACCCATGGATAATTATATTTTCTACATATAATTTACATCCATCATAAATTCCATGTTAATACATCAAATAAGCATATATCAACATGATTTTTCACACCTTGACATATTGTTATTCATTTTTTTCGACAATAACACACAAAAGCGGCCTACCTGATCTAAAGCATTTCGAAAATTCGGTCGGACTACGAAAACGATTCGAAAATTCCCGTGTTCAATCCCTAAATTTTGGGGTGAACGGCCTCAACCGCTCGCAGCCACAGAAACCACCCAATGCCCAAATTAATGGCGCTCTTAGACCAAAAATAACCAAAGTATGAGAGAAACTCCTACCTTTTTTAGTTTGGCGAAAACCCCAAATTCTTGTACCCTGGCGAGACTTCACCGTAGCGTAGATGGGCTTTACTCTTACTCAGACGAAATCGATGGCGAATCTCCCAGTAAATCCTAGAGAGAATGTGGAACACCACGACTATCTTTCTTCTTCTTTCTTTTCTTTTCTTTCTTTTCTTTCACTCATTTTCCTTGCTCTCCTTTGGGTGTCTGACTTGATTCAAGTGGGAAATTTCCTCACTTCCCTATCTTGCCACATGTCCTTCCTCATTTGCTTTCTTTCCTTATCTTATCCTAAAGACTTGGTTCCTTCATACAGAATATGACACGTGGCTTGTGGGTCGCTACATGAAACCCACTCTTTGTTTGAGCATCTCTCATGCAATAGCGTATCTTTATTAAGCGAGTCATGGATCGTTCATTCTTTACTTATTAAGTGGCCAGTAAGTGTCGTGAATTTCGTGTGTCATGTCGTCACATGTCTGCTTGTCACGTTAAGTGCTTGATTCTGCGCATGTAAATGCCATGTGCACCCCTCACAAGCTGCGATGTGGTAGCTACATGGTCATACTATGCGACACCGCTCAGCTGTGTCACCCAGGCACGAATCTGTGAAAAGCGCAAAATTCCAGTTATACGCTTCAGATTTGTGAGGTCCGGTGGGTAACAAGTTTCATGAGACGATTCTAGCGATTAGTCTATTTAGATCATCAGATATCTAAAATTCAAGGTTTTATTATGCTAATACGGTAATTCTTAGTTTCTTAATTTATAGAAAAATTGAATTTTGGGTTTCAGCATGTATTTGTCATTGACAACCAAAGAAGGACACAAACCCTCACTTTCAGTGAGTGAATATGTTGGAATTTAGAGAAGGAGAGTAATCAGCCACTAAGTAAAGACTGGCAAGGAAACCTTGCAGTCCATCTATGATGGATCTGTAAATAGAGGAATGAGCTTGTTTTCAAGGGGAAGGAGACTGACATAGGCTGGAAAATCTAATTTTTACGCGACTACTCCTCACAAGTCACAAGTGAGTGTAGTACAATTGAATCGCCGCATCCTAAATGGCGGAGGGACCAAACAACAACCAGGTGGGTAGGTCGGACCCCTCCACGAATGGGATGGACAACGTTAAACATTGACAAATGCTCTAAACGAGAGACCAGTTGGGCGGGGGCTGGAGGTTGTCACTGAGATCATGACGGGAAATGGCTATGGGGCTTCTCAATCCACCTAGGGTGCTGTAATGCAGCTGCAGTAGAGCTGTGGGCACTGATCCACAGGCTCAACCTAACTTGGGCGAGAGGATGCCACCGACTGAAAGTTGAGACTGATTCATCGATGGTACTCATGAGGGTAAAGGGAAAAGGAGACATGCATAACAGTATGTGGAACCCTATAAAAGATGTAAAAATCTGCTACGACGCAATTGGGAGGTCGAAATTCAACATGTATACAGAGAAAGCAAATCAGTTGGTGGACTTCTTGGTTAACTTGGCAACGAGACTTCCTAAGGGAGAGCTCACTGTTTGGCAAACCTCCTAAGGAGAGTAGGGCACTTACTGCAGCAAAATACGTTTGGTATCTCATGGCCAAGGAGGCTGAGATATAATTGAATTTATCTGGGTGGCCCTAATTAGATTTTTTTTTAGGTGTACATTTTGTTTTTTTATTATTTTTATTTTATGTTGTTTCAAAATAAATATAAATGGAAATATTAATTAATTTTATATTAATGTTGTTATTTTCAAAATAAACATTTTGGAAAGAATTTATTCAGAAACATAAATTTTAGGGTATTTTTTAGGTGATTTGATTAAAAGACCATTTTGAAACATAAATTTTAGAAATCTATCCCTCTCGATTGATCAATTTTTGACTATATTTTGATAAAAATATCATCATTATTTTAGTAACAAAATAACTATTTCTTTTATAAACCCTTGTAAATACCTAAAAGAATAAAAAAATATTTTTGTTTTATAAAAGAGTTACTTTTAAGAAAAATTATGAAAATGTTAGACTTATAAAATTTAAATTATTTGATGTCTTTTATTTTTATTTTTATTTATTTTTGTTTCAAGGGCTGGGATGGGAGGGCAAAGATCATGTGACAGTTGGTCAAAGCAGCATAAAATACACATGAAGTTTTGGACAAATATCGTCGATTTGTTTTATTTAAATAAATTCGAAAATCAAAATAATCACCTGTAGTGCGTCTCAGTCACATCGGCATACACATAAGTTGTGACGCCCCGTCGAGGGTCGAATTTATTCTGTCGACCGATGGAAACACTCATGAATGTCGGGTGACCAAACATCTCTCGTGAATCGATGATCTCGCTTTGTATAAGGGAGATTTCTACGCTTAGTCATGCTTGTCCATGCATCAGCTGACGCGCATGGGTGGAATGGAAGTAAATGATGGTAAGCGGGCCACTGCGTAAATCGCTCGACGATATATCCCAAACCAAATACATATCTCATGGTTAAAGGTTGATAATTCACTCTTGCTCTGACGTATATCAAATTACAGAATTCTAATACATGTATACATAATAAAACGAAGCCCGCAACGACTTTCTTCTATGACCTCTATAGTGAGTGGAGTCTCCTGGAATGCGCTCCACAATGCGCGAAAATAATATCCGCCGACGGGAGTGAGCTAATGCTCAGTAGTGGAATCACCTAATTGGGCTACTCTCACGCCTAAATTCGTATCTGATGCTCAGTGAAAACATACATTCAGTAATCATTGATCTCTTGAGATATGCATATAATCGACTACGTATCTGAGTCTCTCATGAAACTCCCTCACACTTGCCCCTAAACCACGTATGAGAAACCATATTTTAATAAAGATGTTTGTTTTTATTTATGAATGACCCTAGATATAAGTATTGGATGAACTCAGATGTTATATTTAGTGGACTACCCTCAGATGTGTATAACAATTGAAATTTGATTAAACGATTTATATTTTTATATGGACTACCCTCCAGATAATTATTATTATTTAGTCAACTCTCCAAAACCATTCTCTTAGAATCACCTCATGCACTCACTCCTGTTGTTCTAAGGTACTTGATTGCATATGGAATGCGTGATGCCACGTCCGTCTGATTATATAGCATGTAAATATATAATAATGCATATATTCATATAATTTAAATCACACAAACATGTCATATTAATTTCACAATTCATTACAAAAAATTCGCCCAACTTTGGTAATTATCAAACGCGAGCAATTCAACCGTTACTCAACCAAACACATTATTTCAAAAATATTTTGTGAACACTATTCCTATGAACAACGAAACCCTCGGAGTTCTTGTTCGGCAAATCACCCGATCATCGGTTCACTTTGTGAACCGAATTCCCGTGTTCGTTTAAAATTCTTACTTCAAACCCGACACATAATTTATAGCATAAATTTATGAAATAAATACCAAAACAGCCCCTCGTCCACACCACAGTCCATGAATTGCATCCCAGTGGCTAAAAAAATTCTAACAATTCGCACAAGTTTGGGGCCCAGTCGAAGCGATCGTTCAAGGCTTCAAACCAAAACATTATAAAACACTTAAATAAAGTGCCAAAACCAAGTAGGATAAAACCCTGCCTCTCGGAGTTTGTGAAACTCCACACACAAGCCAGGAGTCCACAGTAGGCCTCGGCGTAGAGTGGCTTTCATGTAGGCTAGAAGGTTTAGACGGTGAATCTCAGAATCCCAGAGATAAGGGCGCCGGCTCTGCAAAATGCCAAAATGATTCTTGCATCTCCTCTTACGTTATACGTTTTTTGTCTTCAATTTGAGGAAGAAGATAGGCACTATTAGCTCTTTAGTCATTTCCTCATTCTGATTCAAAAATGACATCTATGTCATGCTCCACGATTTGACCTTGGCCTTATCTCGGCCGTCCATTTCCGTCGTTTCTCTACTCATGCCACATAAGTAACATTAGTACACATGTTATAAGTGACTTCGTCACATCACATGTCGTTTTAAACAATATGATACTGAAAAAGCGTGTCATTTCCGTATCTCGAATTTGATGAAATTCGACGATGGTAGCTAGATTTAAACAGAGGCGATTCCAGCGGTGAAATCCCGGTTTCGATCATCAGACATCTGAGAGAATAAATTGGGATTTTGATAAAAATTACGATTTTCTTGAATTTTAATGAAATTGGGAATTTTCTCGAGTCTTACATAAGTAATGCCGCAGTCACTATCATGACATTATTTTGATTGTCGTGGCCTTCCCTTTTAATCTCGTGTCTTCAAGGTCTATTATGACATTGCCCTCATGATGTACAATTGTGAACCTTTTGAATGAATGTTGGGACACCAATATGTTTATCGCAACACTGTGAGTTGATGGTTGGTCTTCAGGGGTGTTGTAATATTATCGTGACATTCTATTTGACCTCATTTGGATGAATATAGCGGCGAGTTTGTGAGTGTCACAGCATTGTTCGATTGTTTTATAAATTATTTCTTAGCTTTTGTGTTGCGACACAACTTATGTCATTTGACCTTCTGTTATATTGCGACATAAGTTGTAATGTCGTGACACAACTTATGCCATTTGACTTTTTGTTATGTTCGCGGCATGGTGCAATGTTGAAGAGACATAACTACGTCGGTGGGCATTGACCAAGGCGAGGAGCGAAGGTCGCGACACACCGACGCTATGCGACATAACGAGAACCGCAAATAACGTAAGTTGTATTGCGACATTCTGACTTATGCGTGACGCAACGAAGACCATGTGACATAAGTTGTGTCCGCGACATAATTGAATATAGATGACATAAGTTGTGTAGTAGGCATAATGTGAGAGTCATTCGAAGCAATTGAACATCTCGCTGACTGGCGCTGACGGGGTTCGTTGACTACCCGTCAACGTGAATACAAGTGGATGTCGGATTACGGCACCACTTTATCGGGCAAAGTCTCCTTTATGCAGGGAGCTCTACTCAAATACAACATACATTATGTAAGAGCTTTGTCCCCAAGCAGTCGATATAATCTACTTGTGAGTAAAACGTAGCCAGGCCCATAAACAATACCCATCAAACATACCAACTATGAATCGGCTATATACGATAGTTCTAAGAGTTGAAATGTTTCGCATTATGCAAACACATATATTAAAATTAGAATTCTAATACATGTATAAAATCACTAAAGCCCGGCAGGCTTTCTTGCAAACTACGGCCTCTAGGACAGCCCATCTCCTCGCACGCTCACATGCTGTAAATAATATCCTTGACGGGGGTGAGCTAATGCCATTAGTGGAATCACCACCCAAGTGGGCTGCCTCTCAGCTTAGGAGTGCGGTCTGATGCTCGAAAATAAACCTCATTCAAGCGAAATGCATGATCCACTTGAATGTCTAACTTATCGGCTTCATTGTGAGTCTCATTTGACTCCCTCACACTCGTCTAGCCTCGTATGATAATTATTATATTTATTTGTGGACAACCCTCCGATGTATATATATATCGATTGAATTAGTCTCAGGCGATTGATATTTATGGACTAGATGTATATCAATTGGGTAGTCTCAGGCGATTGATATTTTAGTATGGACTCTTACTCAGGTCGTTTTAGTTTTGAAATGACCCTCAGAAACCATTATCTCTAGACTCACCTCGTGCGCTCCTCCTATCATCACCAAGGTGTCAGTGCATATAGGTCGTGATGTCGATTTCATTACGATCATGACACATACAAATATATAAGCTTATCGTATATTAGCATCAAAAGTGTCCCTTTGTCATGTTATGTAATTTTGCATTTCATCACATCAAAATTAGCTCGCGTGGGCTAATGATCAAACACGAGCAATTCTACTTGAATTACTCGACCAACACATTAATTCACAAAAATTATTTTGAGAACACTGTTTTGGGAATAGTGAAACCCTCGGTTACTATTCTGGAAAAATCACAAATCATCGGTTCACTTAGTGAACGTTTACCGGCCATTTAGAGCCTCATTCCAATCAATACATGCATCAACACACAATTGCACAATTAATCCACCCAAATCGTAATTGGATAGTCACGAGTTTGCTCATTATGGTTTCAAGAATTATATCGGTCGGTCCCCGAGTTTTGGGACCATCATCGGCCATTCAAGGCCTTAAAATTATGAAACATTGAAAAACACTTAAATAAAGTGTAAAACCAGTAAGGAGAAACCACCTCGAGAAGTTGTCTAAACTCCTTAAATCTGGTACCCGCGCGTAGGCCTCTCCGCGTAAAGCAACTTTCCTTCTCGTCAGAAGGCTATGACGGTCGGATTGCTAG
Source organism: Tetrastigma voinierianum (assembly GCA_016808115.1). Classification (NCBI taxonomy): domain Eukaryota; kingdom Viridiplantae; phylum Streptophyta; class Magnoliopsida; order Vitales; family Vitaceae; genus Tetrastigma; species Tetrastigma voinierianum. Next base: position 94,500 of record JAEQBH010005307.1, on the reverse strand, counting down.
ATACAGAGAAGGAGGTCATTCTCTCTCTTGAAAATATAAGTTTCGTCTTCTGCAAGCTCTTTGGACCTGTTTCAGTTTCTCACCTTATTAATTTGAAGAAAAATTCTGACCGTTATCTTTATCTTTTTAGCTTAAATCAATTTAAATGACAATTTTGTCATTATTTACGATTTGACATTCGGTATATCTAGCCTTAGTTCACGTAATTAAATCCTTTCATCTACTCATGGCACATGAGTGCGTGTTATATGTATTTCGTCGCATTAGTATTTCTGGCGCCCCAGAAGAGCGTCTATCAAAACGTGTCAACTCAGAAACGTCTGGAGTCTATGAGAATTTGACGTCTTCATTGAATTCGTAGACCGATTCAGCGGTGAAATCGGATTTCGTCATCCTGAATATAGATAATAAATTACGGATTTTTAAGCGAAATTCTGATTTTATGGCAGAAATTACGATTTTGCCTTTTCGAGAAATTGGAATTTATCGAATTAACTTCTGACGACTCACAAACTTGTTGCGACATTCATCTAAAATGAGTGTCGAGCCGCGAATGTCGCGGCCTTTGAAGGCCGACCAGCGAATCATGAGTGTCGCGACCAACTATCGCGTGTCGCGACGTTCATTCTTGAGGTCAATAGTTGTATATCACGAGGGCCGATTAATGCGAAGCGGGCGCGAAAACCTGAATTGGAAGGGAAGGTCCACGACAATCTCAATTAAATCTCAAGGAAAAATTATCGGTTGGCGTCATTCTGGCATGCGTGATGCACGAACCACGGATGAAGGCGGCGATGTCGCGGCCGCGATTAGAGCGTCGCCTTGCGCGTTATCTTGTGGGTTTGCGATAAAGTCCCTGAAAAAACTATCATAAAATTACAATGCCTCAGTTAATGATTACGACATTGATTAAAATAAAATTACAATACCGTAGTTAATGACTGCGACATTAACTTAAAATAAATTATAATGTCACAGTCAATAACTATAATGTTGACTTAAAAAAAATTACAATACTGCAGTTAGTAACTGTGATATTGACTTAAAAAAATTACAATACCATAATTAGTATTAGAAAATTACTGATGTGTATGTCGATATGGATATAACGTTCAAATTTGGACATTATTTTGATTTTCGACTTATTTTATTATTATTATTTTTTAAGTAACGTATATTTTTGCAAAACTCACACACGTGCCTCTAAACCCACACGTCAAATACTGGAGCGAAGACCCTTCTGAGCATACTGCACTCAGATTTTGATGGGCGAATCAAACCAAAACCTATTCCGAAAGATTCTTTTTCTTGCCTCTCTCTTATCGCTCTCTGTTTTCACTGTTTTCTCTCTCCATCCATGGCCATTGCAGCTCTTCCTTCGTTCTCCTCAGTAATTCCATCATTTCCAATCTTATTCCAATCAAATTTATTTTTCTTTTTCTTTTTCCTTTCGTTTAAATCAGCATTTATTCATGAGCATTCTGTGAAAAGGACATATGTTTTGGGGGCATAGGAGAGGTATAGCGGGGTTTATGCTGGTTTCTGTACGTGTTTTTTGGTGACCCACGAGATACCCTCCTCCGAAATGCTTGATCTCTGGTTTGTTTGGCTGCTGGGAAAATTTGGAACAGAAAAGGAGGGAAGTTGGGCTCTTCTCCAGAAAACCGAAGTCATGGTACACCCCTAGTAAAATTGGCTTCGTAAGAGGTGTCTTTTTAATTATTTTTATTGAAAATTTACCGTCTTCTACCTCCTCAAATCTCTTGGAAACAAAATGCAAGCGGAAGAAATAGTTTCCCACTGCTGCTTGTTCTTGCGTTCTTCGTTTATTGCTGTTGTTTGGACATGAATAATAATAATTATAAGTTCTCCGTACAGAATTTTGTTAGGATTCATCTGAAAATGGACTTGGCATTGTTGCTCAAGATTCCATGTTAAAATTGGTGGGCATTGGGAAAAATGTATTGTTATTTCTAATAAAATTAACCCTTTTTTTTTTATAAACCGAATTCATCAAATCAAGATGTATTATGTCATTATATTTATATTTTGGATGTTTTCTTTCAGGTTCTTCCCATTGTCATAGTTGTCAAGGAGAAGGGATATATTGTTCAACATCATATGGAGCTATTAGCTGTTGGAACGGATCTTTTGATGGTCGATCAGTTTCCAATCTTTCTGATGCAAGGTCTGTTAATCCCTGCTTTTCTAAATTATAGCGTGTATTGATTTCTTATGTAGCATGTGGAATGTTGAGTTGGGTTTTCCTTGTTCATTGTTTTATGATTTTAGTAATTTTGGTAACTATGGGTTTTGAGAAATTGATGGAAATTCAAAGAAAAAAAAAAACTGGAATCTACATTTTTGTTAATACAACTACAATAAGAAACACCAAATTCGTTGGAGAAGCAATATATTTTTGCTTATGGGTGTCTTAATCAAAATACCAGACTGTACATGTTACATAGAACTGTTTTTAAGCTTTGAAGTTAAAATGAAGTATGGATGACACGGAATAAATGACTATAAGATGGTAATGTGTCTTGATACTATAATGTTGTTTGTCATAAAAAAAACATGGTAATTGGTCATGAATTTTTTCGTTATTTTTTATAAATTTCATGATACAATTGGTTTGGTTAATTGCAAAGTTTATTTTGCAGCATGCAACATTTCATATATGTGTTGCTTGGATTCTTGACAATTATTTTCTCATTTTTTTTCAATTTGTAAAGAAATATAACCCATAGTCTAGTTCAGTCTGGTGAAAATTCAAATTTCTGGTGCAGGAAACAATTTTTTGGATCAACAAAATTCCAATGGTCGCCTGCAGGACATAATCATTGCCTTTCAAAAGTTCAGGTTGCTGCAGATTATTCAGATTCAGTTCCTGATTCATCTAAGTATATGGGAGGTCGAGGCTATCATCCTCTTGAAGAACTGAAAGAGAGCAAAAGAATCCGAGACACTAGATTGACTGCTGCTGAAGTCGCTAGGACAACTGTCGAGGTGTGGAAGTGCATGTGTTGTTGTTCTCCATCATATCATATAACGAATTCTTCTTGCCCACTATATGAATTATGGATTTTATATTTAATATGGAAAAAAAAAGAGTGATTATCAAGTTACTTATCATTTACTGCTACTGCTAACTTCTCTTCATGTGGAGCATTCAGTAGAATTTTTCCCTTTTTATCTTAGGCCAACAGCAGTGCATTGTTGTTATTGCCTGGGATAGTACATTCAACCACATGACCGTGTATCTCATGGGCTGGATTTCAATATATCATTGATGATGATTTTGGAGGTTTGATTTTACCTATTAATCTCTGGCAATTTGTTTATTTTAATATCATTGAGAGTATTTTTCTTATTCACATCATCTTTATTTTTTCAGATATATTTTTTCAAATTTTTGATGATCAAAATATCTTGCAAGATCCTGGAGCAAGTAATCCTGTGGTGAGACCATGCATGCTTTTTAATTGTTTGCGCACTAACTTAAGAATTGTGTGTTGGAGATCCATGCATGATTGGGCAAATTTGGTGCGAGTCAATTGAACTTTTATAAGTTCTTTAAGCTAGACGTGTCCTGAAATACATTTTTAATAATAACTTTTATTGTATTTTCGTTTTCAATCATTCTCCATATTGAGCACTTATTTTATAAAACATCCCCATGCAAACCATTAGAATATGAGTTTAAAAAAAAAAGTTTTAAGAATCAGTTTTCAGCAAAACTGTTTTCTATTACAAAGAATGGTAAAATGTACTTATCCAGAAAAAAAATCTAACATGTTTTTGAGTCTGGGAAACAGTTTGCGCACATGCTTCCACTCTCTTTTTCTGGTTATCTTCATGTTCTTAATTTTGTATTATTTTGGTTATCACATCATTTGATTATTTAGTTTGTTCAGAAAGGTGTTTCCTTTCTTTTTTTGATCAGATGTTTCCTTCCTTGAAATTCTTTTGTATTACTGAGTAATAGTCAATCGATGACAACAGTTATATATTAATTTGTTTGGTTTGTCTGGAAAGCTCTTTTTGATTCTGAAAGTTATTTTACATAATATAATAATATCAATTGATGAGAACACTAAAAAATTTAATAATCTAATCTAATTGAATCGGGTGCATTCTTTATGAATCTGTTCAGTTGCTTTCAGCTGCTTTGGCTACTTTATCTTCTCCCAAGTCTGCAATGACTAGTGGGTTGTAGAAATCACTCACTCACGAGCATTTCAACATAAACAAAAAAGGATTGAGACCCTCTTAGATAGTCTTATTTAGTGTATGAAATATTCTAAAGATCAAGCTTGATTGAATAGGTTTTTAACATATTGTTTCCATAATGTACATGATAACGTTTGAAATATTCTTAATATCTCGAGAGAATAAGTTAAAATTAAATGGCAAAAAGCCATTGAATAATTTATTTATTTTTTGATAGGCAAGTAATTAACCTACTAGTTTGGAAGCATGTTGCATCAGACAGATTGTGCTTGTACTTGCTTCAAAATGTCTATATTCTTATTACAGCTATGCTGTAGACAGATTTTTTGGGGGAAATTGACCTATCAAAAAAAAAAAATTTTTGAAGGAAATTGATTTAGAATATCTATGACATACCCATACTGATGGTAGAGGTTGTGTCCCTTATCGGAAACCATAGAGTGCATGGGCAATCGTAAACCGAGGAAAAATTGATTTTGAAAAATGGTAAAGCGGTAATTTAGGTTGAGCCGGAACTCTAGATCTTGGATGATGAAAGCGAACTTTACCATTGAATTTGTCGCATGAAATCTAGTTATCGGTCGAATTTCGTCAAATTAAAGATAGTCGAATTTAGCGTTTTCGAGACGTGAGTGTCGGGTGACACTTAAAACATGTAACCCAGCGTAATGGCGTGATCGTGAGATAGTGTGGTGACACGTAGCCGTGAGGAAGAGAGGAAGGAAGGTGGGGCCCTCGGCTTTGGGATAGGAACAAACAAAAGAAAGAAAGAAAATAAGAAAAAGAGAAAAGAGACGAGTGGCAAGTGAGGAGGAGAGAGGAGGAAAAGGAAGGATGCTTCCAGCAGAACAAAATCGGTGGGAGAGAAGGAAAAAAAAGAAAAAGGAGGAAAAAGAAAGAAAGGAGCGGGGAAGGAAAAACAGGGGAGAAAAGAGGAAGAAATGGGAAGAGAGGAAAAAGAGAGGATTTCTCGGCATTCCGATGATCGAAGCTCGACGGTTTGAGAATTAAAGTTGGTCCACGCAATGAGAGCTACGTGTGAGTATTGTGAAACTCTAAGAGAGTAGGGGTTCTCTTCTACTTTGGTTATTCTTGGTCTAAGAGCCATTTAATGGCATGGGGTTCTTTGGGGCCGTGAATGGCCGTGCGGTTCAGTCCCAAAATTTTGGGACTGAATGTTGGAATATTTGGACTGTTTTCGGGCAGTCCAGGACTATGTTTGGAGATTGGTTTTGATTTTGGGACTGATGTCTTCGGTTTTTGTTGTGTATTTCTAGTTTGGGGTTGTTTTGAGTACGGAAGTGAAAAATGGGTAGGCAGGGGTAGTTCCCGAGGGTGTGGTGGATATGCTTTGTTGAATTGAGGTCTAAATCAAGGATCTGTTGTGTGTTATTGCTTGGTGGTTGAATAACATGCTGTTGTGTGAAAAAAAATTTATGTTAATATATGCTTATTTGATGTATTGACATAGAATCAATGATAGATGTGAATTATATTTAGAAAAATATAATTATCCCTAATGATTTAAGTAATGTTGCATGTATCTCTCATTATACTAAATAATAACATGATATGACATCTCCACATTTCATATGCACGGGGACACCGCATAGTATTGGGTGTGTGTGCATGGTTCTGGTCATTCATCATTCTTGGTGATGGGTGGTGAGTTCGGAAATAGGACAACGTCCAAAATTGAGAATCACGATTGCATAACATAAAAAAGGAAAAATACGTGTGTTGGGCGGAGCAAGATGGGGTAGATCCTCCCCCAGGGAGAAAGGCCCAGACCATTCACGGTTAGACATGATCACCGGCGGTGAAAGACCGTAAAAATGTTGGAAATGCGCACGGCGTCCTGTGGTGTAAACCCGGAAATCCATGGCCAAAAAATGCATAAACACACGGGATTTGATTAATTCAAATGGCCATTGGAGGTTTGTCTAATGTGTTATGAGTTTAAAAACAAAAAGCTTTTGTTTTGAAAAGGTCGGGAAAACACCACGACAGTTTTCACACTGACATTCAGACATGGCGAGCCTACGACTCTGTAAGTTGGCTGCATGATGAGTCTCATCTCATTCATGACATGTAATGTTCCATGGTAAGATTGCATTTTCTATATGGAATGTGGTATGATGTGTGTGTGTGCGCCATTGTATGTGCACTTAAATGAGCACTCAGAAGAATTCCCCATCGGGCATTGTTCACCCCGCCGCGAAAAATATTTTCTGCAGACTTGCATATAATTTTAAATGAAACACATTTAAGATCTTAGTTGTGAAAAAAGGCTAGATTATTGCTTATTCATGTCTTTTGTTAAATTCTGGATAGAAGACATCGAAGTTTTTAAATGAGGTTTTGTAATAAAACTTATTTCTTGGACTTGTTCAAGGTAGTGTTAAAAGTTTTTCCCATTTTATACGGCCTCAGATAATGTGGCAAAGGCAAAGAGAAGAATGACATGGCGAGAGCTGAGGGTATAGAAAGGCCCGTAAAGGCTATTGCATGTTGGCAAATAATGCGACAGAGCTTCCGGTTCTATGTCACAGATGGTTCTTAGGGTCAGCGGTCACAGGATCGTGACAAAGAAAGTTTTCCCGGGCTCGACCGGAAGGTTTTTCTCCCGCTTCGTCGCGACAGAACCCCATGGTGTCGCGACAGTGTTTTATTTTGTCACGACAGAGGTTCCCTTGTCGCGATCAAGACGGTCACGATAAGATATCGTGGTTGCTGCAGCTCTCGTTATACTGCAGAGATTTCGTCGCTGATAGATTTCATTTGAGCTGTGTCGCGTATTGTGGTATTCGGCTGTCGCGACGCAGTCACGCTGCCACCAAAGCCGCTTTGTGCCTTACAACATTTTGGGTACGCGACAGAGTCAGGTCAAGGCTGAGTTTCACAGACAGAGTATTTCTATGTCGCGACGTATTCGCCTCGCGTGGTTTTTGCGGCCGGATACAGGCGGCCAAATGAGAGGTTTCAGGTCGCGATAGAGAATTTTAGGGTTGCGACATAGTCGGGGTCAAAGCAGGGAAGATTTTCTATCGCGAATCGAATATTTTTAGTGTCGCGACAGTAGCTTTGATCAAGGCCAGAGTTTTGTCGCAAAAGAGTACTCAGCTCGGATAGAGTTCGCCTCGATGGGGCTTTGTGTCGCGACAGAGTACTCATTACGCTGTGACGTAAAGTTCCGTGATTACTGGTTTCCATGTCGCGATACGTCCCTATGTTGCGACAGCTGGGCACGGTGTCAAGGTCCCAACACGTTAGGTGTGCGCAAGACAAAGACGCTTTGTCACGCACGACAGCTCCTGGGTGCGCATTACCACAGGGCGCCGTGTTAAGGCCACAAGTAGAGGAGGTTTGGCTCACATGTGCCAGCGCACGATTAGCCTGGGCGCACGCACGACAAAGGACTACGTGCGCGAGAGGAATTCTGTCCCGATAGACTTGTCCAAGAGTAAAAAAAGAATTTCCTGATTTGGGGCTACACAATCAAGGCCATGCCATCATATTGAAAGACATTAAAGAAAAAGTTATATAACAGGCAATGAGAAGTATCCAAAGGCAAAAATGCTTACTTTGTGAAGTATATATTTATTATCCCCATATGTTGTATTTATTCATCCTTGTCTTTTTGCATTGGTGCAACTTAGCATTGGTTATGTAAAGTAATGGAAACATTGTATTCGTATACCATGTAATCGTATCCTCGTATTTTGTTAAGGTCATAATTTTTTCGTTATTTTTATTCACTTGGCAGAATACATCATAATAACCGCTCTTCAAGCAAATTTGTCTCCATCGGGGACTCGAACCTCGACTTCTCCTCCCTACGCTAGCATTTGTGCCTCTAACCACTGGAATGCGCCCATTTGGTTGTTATATCATTCTTTTTGGCCTTGTCTAGTTTTATCAATTCCTTCCTTCCCACCCAAATTTGTTTGAAAATCTAAAGTCCCATTTAAGACCAAGGCCTTTGCTTGGTTAGTGATGCATAAGAAGGTGAACACCAACGACATAATTGTGAAAACCTTGCAAACCCATTTTCTTGATTGGTGCATTTTTATCCAAGGGCAATGGAGAGTCAATTTTAATGACACAATTAGTTGTTCAAATTTTAGTTAGATGGATTTAGTTCCACCCATTAGTATATTTAAATATGATGGCCTTTTCTTTTCGAGGATCGACTTCTTTTGCATGTGCTAATTAATTTGCAAATCACTTTACCTCAATTTGCCTGACGGCCTTAAATAAGGATAGGAATGCTAAGATCTTCGAGGGAAAAGTGGAGGATGGTAGGGATGTTGTGGGATTTACTTTACATCTAGCTCAGGGCCTCAGACCTCACAAGATTTAAAAACATTCCTTTCAACTTAATCGACATTAAGTTTGTAAATGAAAGGGGTTGGACGATAATGAGAGGAGCTTTGTTTGGAGTTGATATGTAGCCATAAACAGACTAATTTTTGTATAAGTTTCCTTGTATAGTGAAGGAACTTACCATATTTTGATCGTATTCTCGTATTTTGTGGGAAGGTTCAATCCTTCTTTGTATTTTTCTTTTATAACCAATATACTTTTATTTCGATAAAAATGTTGTTACTGGGCTAAAAATTCATTGAAAGTAGTTTTAGTATAAGCTTCCAAACTTAAATTTGATGCTTAATATGCTTGCATTGCCATCGGAATGCTTTGATTGGAATGGACATCTCACTGCAGCAGAAACGTATGGGCAAACTCGTGAATATAACATCTCGTAAAGTGGCAAGACTGAAGGATATCTTTGATGGTACTACATCGAGGTTAGTAAATTATCTCTCATCTAGATTCAATTCTAAATCTCTTTTAAATTATTTTTCTCGCTTTCTCGGAATTAGATAGGTTAGAGCATCTCCAACAAGGCTATCTAAAATAACTACTCAAAATATATTAAAATATTGTATTATTTATTTTAGCTAACCACTTTTTTAAAGTAACTCCAACAACGCTTATTCATTTTGTACTTATCCACTTCAACTAACTTTAATTAACTTTCAAAATAAATTTTAAATACTATATAGTATGCCATGTCATCACTATATTGATGACATCACATGTTGATGTGTTATGTCATATCATCAAAAATTTTAATGAAATGCAAAATTTTAAAATTTGAATTTTTCAACAGTAATATTTGCAACGGTCATATTTACAACGGTAATATTTGCAACGGTCATATTTACAATGGTAATATTTGTAACGGTCATATTTATACTACAACATTTTTATAAAATCTCAAGAGTCAAGAAGAGCGATGTTGAGCGAGCACTGAGTGCCCAAGCACGATTTTCTATAGTATGTGGACCAACACGCTATGGAAAATTGAAGTGCTTAAAGATATTGCGAAGACATGCATAATATTACATAACATGATTGTCGAGGACGAGAGAAACTATACTGGGTTGGACTTTACTATGATACAATGGATGAGCGTCCCATCACATACAAATATACCGAATCCAGGAGTTCGTAACTACTTAAATTTATTAAATACTCGCCTACTTTCTGTATTAGAGACAAAGAAATTCATTCCAAACCCAAGACCAATGGAGTTAATTTCAAATGTGGGAAGACATGGAAATTACGAGGCACCACAAGCAAATGTTATTACAAGATTGCATCTATGGTTATTACTTATTCAAATTTTAAGATGTCTATTAATAAAAAGAATTACATCTTTCTTCCCAATATTTCCATTTGGCGTATGCTTGATAATATTCAAATTTTTGCAACTTAGGCATGCAACTTGTATCCACGACATTATTCGATCTTCCTCTTTCATTTGCTCAATTTTCATTTTTTCTCTTGTAGTAGACGTTGCTCGCAGGCAGACGCTATGTTTCAAGATAACATTTTTCCATCATTGCAAATTTCTCTCATTCGCTTACTTTTTTTCTCTTCCTCGCATCATTACACAGCGATTAACAGAGTTCAGCGATTTTTGCATCACCTCCAGCTTCTTTGCTCTTGGATTTTCGGAGTCGCGCTTTCTCAGCTTTCCTACCCAATGGTCTGTCTAAGGATCCATAGGACCCACCGTCATCTCCTAAATTTACTGAGTCCGGTGTAGAAGGCACGGAGTTGCCACGAGTATCATTATGTTCTAGTTTTTACTTCTTTGCTTGAGAATCCTCCATCCATTTTGGTTGATACCTTAATTCATTCCAACAATGTTCAAATGGAAAAGAAGATTTATAGAGTTCCTTGTACAAGTTCTCGCATCACGAACTAAAATTTGACAAACAAAACTCATTATCACGCCATTAAGAAATTATTTCAGAAGAAAATATTAACTCAACCTCGGCTTTTCTCACAAACCACTTTGATTCAGCCTTTCTATCTCGCGCAGTGACCTATTAAAATTCATTACTAAGTACCGAATTGTCACCAACGATTCATCAAAGAATTTTGACTACGACTGTGGCATGCCTTAGGGTTTGGACTGCGGAAGAACTCGCAAACCTTGCCAAGATGTCTTAGATTTTTGCTCATTTCTCAAGACAAAGATCCAACTTAATATTAAGTCACGCCGAGATTATCATAATGTCTTCCTCTAAGTAAATTACAATTCTGTTGTTTTTGCAGGGAGTCTACTTGAGGAGATATCGGGAGAAGATCGACTCTATAACCTCATCATCTGAAACGTATTCCATCACATAAGATTGGTGATGTACGCACCATGATGGAATGGATCCATGAGATGGGCAAATTTAGCTTGCAAATATATAGATGATGAGCCTATACTCGTAAAAAACAAAAATAAAAATAAATAAGGAAAGGCATTAAATTAAAACAACATTGTGTCATATTCCTAATTTAATTTATTTATAAAAACAACTTAAAGTTCGATAACCTAAAACCATCTTAATTCAATTTGATTCAATTCCCATTCATTCATAAATTTAGGGATTAATGGTGTTGATGAGAATCTGACTGACAATCCTATTCTAAGACTTCTATGTAGTTTGCTAATTCTAATTTTCACCAACCTAACTGCACAAACTATTCATTAGCCCCAAATTTCCTTTGAACAAAATAAACTTCATTAACTTAACATGTATTTTCTTAAGACAGAAGCTTCACTTCAATGGAAGTTTTAGTTCTGTGCAAATTTCTATGACCTTCATCCCATTAAATGCTCAAGTTGGGTGTGTCTTGCATTCCATCAATAAACATAAGTTTCACTTCAACTCTTGTTAGAGACTTCATTGTTTAAGTAGGTGTCTTGCATTCCATCAATAAACATAATTTTGCTCGCTTATGTCAAGGTTAGGTGCCAAAGTGAAACACAATTTTTTGATCCCCGTAATCTCTTGGGCATGGGAATTCTTTCAATAGTTTGCTCCATGGGTGAAGCAGTTTAACTTAAGGTGATAAGAAGCACTGCATACACCATTCATGTTTTTGCTTAGTCTCATAGTTCCACAAGCTATCAACAAGAAGGGTCCTACACATCACTTTTGGTCATCCGGGTCGCAAGATAAAGGCATCAAGTCCGGCAAATTCGATAAGACCCTCTCACGAACCTGCAACCACACACGAAGACTTCACAAACAACAAAGGAAAAAAACAGAGTGCTCAAAAGCACTGCATGGATTAATACCGGAGCAGAAAGAACAAACAAATAGGAGGTTCAAGAGGATATCTCAAGAGTCTCTTCTCTCTCCCAAGAATCCTCTACCAATGAAAAAACACCTCACTCCCACTCTCACAAACGACCCTCATGATAAAGCACCAATTCCACTAATAGGGCATAACTCAATCCGAAATATTCCCCAAACATTCCGCAGTATGGCTTCCAAAACAAGTGCCATCTAACACTTCTCTTCCACTTACACCTGAGAAGGAGTTGCATAAACACGTAAGATTCAGAAGATCTCCACAACCTAAACTAAAGACTCTTATCCATTACTTTAATGTATATTTTTTCCTTATTTTGCTACTCATATCGGGCCAAGTACATATGCCTCGTCTATATCAACAACTCAAAATCAAAGAAGAGAGATTAAATATTCTGGTAAAACAAGTCTAATTGCAAAGAGAGTGTATTATGTAGTACTTTAGCTGTGTTTCCTAAGTTTTTAGTGAAAATGTTCTAAAAGGGTTTTAGGAAATTCACTAACAAAATGTTTATCCTCTCAAACTACAAAATCCTATATATTTTCAAAAGTATTTCCTAAATTTCACTAAATACCTTTCTTGCATTTCAATTTAGAAGAAATCTTAAAATCTACATTACCAATAAACAACTAAGATAAAGTTTTTCAATAGCAGCTCCAATGAACTAAAGTTTCACTTTAGTCAGAGATCAGAGAGAGAGAAATCTCTCTGTAAATCAAAACCATTGGACAACATCAACCGTGTAAAAACTCTAATGTTCACAATAAAAGAGCTTCGATCAAAGCATTGTAAATTAGCTTTTTGCACAAAATCCCATTGAAGAGATATCAAACTAATGCAAATAACTCGTATGCTACGTATTAATAAATACGTATATCTGGTAAAGCACAATATGAAAAACAATGCAAAATTATTTCCCATTTAACTCCGATTAAATCGAACATAATTTCAACGAAAAACAAAGAGAACTAAGAAGATCCGGTGATACACATTTTCACATGATACAACTCATTGAAGCGAGAAGGTAGATGGGGATTACCAAACACACACACAATATCAACAATTCGGGAGGAGGGTCGGGTGTCTGGGTACAGTGCTGGATCCGCTATAAACAAGAGCTAAAATCCCTAAAGTGGGATCTGTAAAATGAAAACCTCATTATTCAAGATCGATAGAACTCAAAACAAAAGAAGCCAAACAAAAAATTATGAAAGAGTCATGGATTTGCTAAATTCAAACCCTAGAAACGGCGGAAGATGCAAATCAAAGAGATCGTAAGAAAACAACAAAATACGAGTAAAATCCAAATAGAACGTAAAATGAAAAGAAAAATAACTTACAAATATGAATAGCATGAAATTCTTCTTTTATCACCATCTTTTGCCCTCTCTTTTGGCCAAGAAGCTGTCTAATCGAAGCTTGGTCGGGCGAGGAAGATGGTCGCTACATGGCGAAATAAACGTATGGGATATGGGAAAATGGATAGGCAACACCGAGCCTCGTTGGAGTTGATTTTAGGATTAAGCTATCTAAAATAGCTAAAAGGAGAGATTTATTGAGCCTCTTGGAGATGCTCTTACACATACTTCAATTTTGAAACAGGTTGAGGATTCTGAAATGTCAGATATTCTGGGGGATTAGGAAATTCCAGATACTTCCAGCTTGTCTATCCTATTTATTTTGCCAAGTGTTTTCTGACAAAGGTGATTGCTGCTTGGTTTAATTATTTGACCGATTTTACTAGCTGCTTCTAATTATATAATACCACATTCAGCTGTTCTTTCTGATTAAAAAAAAAAATCTAGCTGTTCATCAATAAGATTAAATGGTGCATCATTGTAATATCTCTATTCCTGTTAGTGACAACCGCTTCTTTCCTCTTAGATCCATTTATTTTTATGGCTTTTAATATTAGAAACTGGTATGGAAGGTGTGGAATAAAGCCGCTGATATATGTTGATTCTATAAATTTGTTTGCCTCTCGGGTAAAAATGTTCTAACTCAGCACAGATGACTACTTCTGTATAAATTTTCTCATTTTTAAATACCTGGATCTGTTTCCTACTAGAGAACACAATGTGGACTTGGGACTGTGATGGGGAATGGTTCTTGGAAGTTGGTTGTCTTAGCTTCTAGAAAAAGTGCATAGTGCTCCATTTGTGTTCAGGAAAATATAACTGCAAATTCTATTGGTAAAAACCCAATTTATTTTGTTCTTCATTGCTGCAGCAGTTTAGTGATAATAATTCTTTGTTTCTCTACAACAATGAAAAGATGGTTTATTCAAGCTTTTGGTATGCTGTCCTCCAGTAACAGCTCTATGGAGCTGCTGATATGTTTATTCTTCACTAAAGTAGCTTAATAATATTTTAGTTGTAACAGCATGCAGTCTCAACCATTAGCATGAATCTGTTTCTTTTCACGATCTTGCTTCCACTGAAGAATGGATCCTAAATTGCAGAAATTTGCAGTATATATTTATCTGTGGAAATTTGTGACATAATTAGCTCAATTGTGTCAACAACTTGATTATAGTGACACCCAACATTTTCCTTTTTATTGAGAAAAAGTAGAAGTATTTTTAATTGATGGAAGAGAAAAGTATGTGGACTTAGCATTGGAGGTAATATGATCAACATTTTCTTATACCTTGACAATTTGTTGCATTTAATATTAAGATATCTGATCTTTGCCACTACACAAAGTAGTCATTAAGGCATATCTTTCCTTACAATGAAAAATGTATTAAAGTACACCTGAATGAACCAGATAAGAAAAGAACATTAAATAAAAATAAATAAAATATCTAACAAAACGAATTTCAATGAGGTGTAATTCCTTAGGTTTTGAGCCATACTGCCATTGCCCTGTCTAGAAACTCTTCATAGAAGAGAGTTTATGTAGCATGCATTTGGTAAGTACTTTGGCAGCACTAATGATTCCTTTTTTTTAATTTCCCATTTTACTTGAATGTAAATCATAATCATTTCTGAGGTTATCAGGCATTGCCTTGATTTATGACCCCTAAACCTCACCTTTCCTCGAAACTTAAACGATCCTCCTAAGCTCCAAAATGTTTTCTTCAAAGCCATAGATAACTGAATAGATTGTCTTAAATGCTATATCAAAAGCTGATGAATCTTATCCATCCAAGTGGCATGAAATTATGTTGTCCTCTCATGAGGCATTTGTTTGCAGATCCTGAGCCAGCAGTAGCTAATGATGTTTATGGTTTCTAGAAACTGCAGGAGAAAGGTTCTGTGGTGTTTAGTTATTTTATTCTGTTTATGCTATTTTATCAGATCTGTGTGTAATGTAGATAATAAATATCTCTAAGTATGATTTCCTGTTGAAATGACATTCCTTACAGGTGTTTATCATGGCACTAGGAGATTCCAGAAGCACAGGTCATAATATAACTGGTATCTAGAAGGTATCGAGTGCCACTGTATCATTGGTCTCTAGAGGCTATTTGGTGTCACAATGTTAAAATTATCTCAGAAGCAATTTCTGCTGCTGATTACCTTTGATGATAGTTGGAATTTTTTATATCCCTTTCCAGAAAAGGTTTTCTGAACATTTGAATTGGTGGATGTGGAGGCCTAAGGTTCATTTCAAGCCTTAGAGAGCCAAGATAGGAGATTATTTAACCTCCTTCTGTCTCACCCTAGTTGTGGGCATTTATTAGCAGACTTCCATTGGAGCCAAGGCCTGCAACCATTTAGGTTTCCTGAGGTTTGATAAGGACAGGAGGAGGTCCCCTGTGGTTTGACACACCATCATATTCTCTCTCCTGCCAGGAATCCAACCATTAATTTGAAAATTTGCATTTGTCTTTCGCCAGCAAACCTCACTCAAGTCTTAAAATCAACCTTTACATATTCTTAATGGGCATAAGTATTCAACCGAGGTTACTGATAGAACATCTAGGACTTAGATTGCAGCAGCACTAAGGCTGAATTTCAGTCAACCCTAAGGCCTCTACTTTAGGATCTGTTATTGAATAGTTTTTTAAAATACGTAGACAAGTTTGGGAAAAGTCTATTTCTCCTTGGAATCACTTGCCATCTTCTGTCCACTACAGCGATATTTCAAGTTTCTCTATTTTTTGGTCTTTAGCTTGTCTTTAGGATTGAGAGGATCTACAGAGATTTTCATTGTTTTGTTCTCAAGATTAGAGTTCCATAGGATCTATGTATGCTGGACCTCTCTCTGTCTCTCTGTCTCTCCTTCCTCCCTCTCTCTTTCATTTTTCACATGGGGAAGATATTTGGCTACAAACGTGATATTTTCACCAGGAATTATGTCTTCTAGCTAGAAGAAGGGCCTCTGTTGAATTTAACCTTGCGGGACCTTATTAACTCTGATCATTTTTCATTCTTGTATTGAAAATGGTTATGCTTTATGTGGTTTCTTGTTCTTGCTGTTTCTTTGTTAAGGAGTGTTTATCTTTTGCCTAAATTAAATTATTTTGTTTCTTATAGGAATATTTAAAAGGTGTCCAAATGCTAGTTTAGACATTGTTTGAAGTGCACAGAAACCCCAAACACTATTGCATAACTGCACATGCAAACTGATGATAATAACATTTGAGTGTGTCCAAGCCTTAATCAGGGTTCAATTATTTGTTAACACTTATAAAAATCTTTACTGCACTAGTCTGGTTGATTATGATCCATTTCTTCAGCCGCCGCCAAAGCAACCAAATGTTACAAGCAATCAAGATGCAAGATAGTTATTTCTCTTGACTAATTTTTTCTATTGATGATTTTAAATAAAGAAACATGTGACATACATACTTGGCATTGGCAATGGACTAAATACAAATGGTTCCTTTGTTATAATTCTTTCTTTGCCGTCTATCACTGAAGACTATTTGACTTCACAATCAATTGCTCATTCTCCTTGAATCATAGCATCTTATTTGTGGACTATGTAAGTTGATCATGTCTTTTACCATAAAGATCTGTTAAAAAATTCATGCTTTTCTTGTAGGCTGTCAACATGAAATATGATAAAGAAATGGACCATCCATCAAATGGTATTTCTATTGTGGGATGCCTGAGGCCTTCTTTCATTGATGAAGAACCATACTTAAGAAGGCTCTTTAGCTGTGAAGATAGTGATGGCTACATGTCAGACTGGAAAGGTATCTCATGGGTGATATTGTGATGCTTCAAATATATTGACATAACAACCTAATTTTCACTGTAATCAGTTACAGTGAGTCAGGAACTGATGGGATTACTCAAATCTTGTAGGATCATGCTAGGAAAGAAAAGCATTAAGAAATGGATTAGTGTGCATCTGTGCTCATCCAGCTACTGGTGATTTCTGGAGACTGTTCTGAATGTTTCCTTTTTCATGGATCTCTTGATGCACTTGCTGTTGTGGCTCCATTAATTGGTTGCTTTGTACAGTTTTGCCTCCTAGTTGGGGCCATCCCCGTCCTTTGAAAATGTTCCTGTTTCTATTGATTCCATCTTGTTACTCTGTTTTCTGGCACCAACCAACCATTTCATTTGATTGGAGGGTTTAATGCATTTTATCCTATATATGTGAAGATTCTTTTTAATTCAGACAATACATTGGATTTGCAACATTCTGGATTGTACAAGTCTTCAATTTCCCAAACCCTTTCTATGGCTAGTACTTGGTCAACAGTTATGTTAAATTAAAACCTTTTGGGACATGGTGGAAAGCTGTTGAGCTGAATTTTTACAACTAGAAGATGAGGAAGCTGATGGGTAATTCTTTTTTCATGGCTTCCCCTATTCCATCTAATTGGAAACTGATCACTTTTCAAACTGTTGTCTTGATGGTCTGTCTATACCACCTATCTCCTTATAATTTTCAACTAAAGGAACTCTGATTTAAACTGTAGGTAATATAATTTTTTCTTAATACAAATACTGTAACCATTCCAAACTAAACCAGTGTTTCTTGCAATTGAACATTGATTTGATTGATCTCTAATTTTGCTTAGATGAAGAAGTTATGGGCCTAAGTTCAAAAGGGGATGGATATAACACCAGATCAACTTTCTACAGATTGGAGATCATGAGAATAGAGCTGTTCTCTGTGTATGGCATTCAGGCACGTATTGATGGCCCTATCTGTGAGTTGGAATCAATTATACCGACTGTAGAAGAATTTTTAAAAGCAAATGATATTTGTGAATAATAGTTCAAATAAATGTGAAGAATTTAAAATATATTTGCTCAATTAAAATGTTCTGGTACTTGGCTTCCCAATCTCTGTTGGGGTGAAGGTGCATTGTTGCATAAAATTCTACCTTCTTATTTTATTCCTGTGTTTCTTTCAATTTTGCAGTCAGTTATTAGCTTGCAAGATTTTCAAGACGCCGAACCTGATTTTCTTGTACACTCAACTTCAGCAATTGTAGAGCACTTTACTGAGAATGGGGCATGGTGCAATGTTGCTCTTAAAGCTCTCTGTAAAAAAAAGGGTTTTCATGTTGAGGTAGAAACCATTTTCTAACGCTTCAAATTTTCTTTTGGTTTTAGGGTGCTTCCTGGTATTAGTAACGCATTTGGTGGGACTTGATGATCTGATACACATGTCCCCAACATGGTTGGTCCTTTACAAAAAGGTCCACCTTTTTTGTTGAGAATGTGCGTGGAGAAACAAAGTCAAAATACATTGGGATATTATTGCTCTCATCAATGTTTTTCTCTCTATGACTCTTCATGTATGCAAAAATATGTTGAACAAGTATGTCCTGGTATAATTCAGGTAGCTACACTTATATTTTGGTAATGCCCTCCTTGTCTAGATTTGGGGAATTGTTGTCTGTGTTTGGAACTTGATACTCATGTCTTTTGGCTCATGTTATTGTAACTATAGGATTTAAAATTGAAAAAAATAAAATTTCAGTCTAAATCATGCACTATTTAGAGTTAGTAACCATGACTGGCAGTTTTAGCTGATTGTGAATATGACCTCCCTCAACTCTGAGCTACAAGCAGATATAATCAAGGATCTAAATATATGAGATACAAATAGCTTGTTGTCACTCAATTGTTAGATAAAAACCTGGATGAGATTATTTAAATTAGCGTACCTTGAGTCTCAACTCTTCCTACTTTATAAATTTATTTCATTCCATCTCTTTGGCTCTAAATGTGCTTTGTGGTTATGTGAATGTATGATTAAGGATCTTTGCTATGGCTTAAAAACACAAGACAATGACTTGGTATGTTATCACTCATGCTGTTTCTGAGTTAATACAATACGAAGGCTGTGGTAAACTAGTTAAGATAATATATAATTCCCATACTTTTGCTAGCTTGTGTTGTGGTGCTACTACTTTTGGTAAGTGATCATGCTTTTGCATGATTGATTTGTTACTAAGAGACTGGAAGGCATCCAAATTTGGAGATTTGTGCTGGTCCAGCCCTGGACTCACACCTGTAATAGTGGGTGAATTCTGTAACAGAAGATAAAATTAAGAAGAAAAGAACTGAAGAAAGAAGAGGTAAAGTATTTGGGCTTTTGGTAGGTGCCTGTCAATATAAATCTCAAATTTGCCTATGAGAAGTAAAAGTGGAGATGGATCTTCGAACTGTGGCTGTCTTGCCGGCAGAATCAGTGGGACAGGGTTTCATTGCCAAGAAAACAGTTATTTCTGAAAAATGTAGTGAAAAAACACTTTACTGTTCAAGCTGAGCGTGAGATAAAGGAAGTAAAAGAATAAGCAAGATGAATCAGGAGTTTCTGGGAGCAACAAAGCCAAAGACAGTAGTGCTAGTGCTCTGTGTGTACATATTATTGGCTATGGGTGTTTTTGAGCTAACAATTTCTGATTTTACTCCTGTTTGAAGAGTGGAGCACATTTGATTGGGGTTGACAGCCTTGGCATGGATGTAAGAGTTTTCACTGGAGTGGAAGTGCAAACTCATCGTTTTCCCTTCAAAGTTCGGGTGAGCAAACCGCTTCTTTGTCATTGGAGCTTGATGTGGAACCTTCCACAAACCCACTCGAACCCTTTCCCATGTGATCCTTGCCTCAAGAATGAGCATTCTTGAGCAGCAAAAAAAGGATAAACAAAGTAATAAGGCACCATAAATAGCTTAACAAACCTTCTTACTCTTTCCGCCGTGAAATTTCCTTTGGAAATCAATCTGACTATGATTCACCCCTCTAGCTAATGTCTAGTAATGGTAACAAAGAATGTTGGTTTTGATTATGTTAGTTTTCTTACTTCCAACTAGCAATTGACTTCTAGGCTCTACTTGCTTGTGTCCTCTCTAGAGCCTTTTTTCTATTTTTCTTCTGGAATGACAAACTATCGAATCTTTTGACGCTCTTTGATCACCCCTTTGAGTTTCAATCCTTGTCTTTTCTTCTCCAACTTTGTAAATTTAGATCAGAAGTGACCGGAAAAGAAAATGAACTGTGTCTGTAACCTTTGAATGATTACTTGAGTGCGAAGGATATATCATAACTTCCATCATGCAGCAGATTAGTTTAGGGTTTCTTTAATTGCCTTTGATGGTCATGCTGGGTGCAAATATTATTTCACACACCAAGAATTTTGGTTGGTGCAAGGTTCTCACTCATGAATATAAATAAAAAAAGAAAAAGAAAAAAAGAATATGCTTTAAACCAATGATCATCTAAACTGGCGTCACATGAATGCATGTCCACCTTCAGGCCTATTAACAATATGTTCTCTCTCTGAATGAAGTGTCTTACTTAACAAAAGCCTTTTTTTTATCTATGCTGAAGATTTTGTCATTCTTGTGTTTTTTGCAGGCTACATCTGCAGCTGCTGCTGAAAAGCAGATCCAGCAGCTCCTCTTCCCACCATCTCGTCGAAAAAAAGTTCAGAATTCATGGCGACGGAGTTAGGGGAAGCTGGATTCACAATATTCACCTGCTGTTTGCCTGGTAAGTGGTAACTATGCCAGAGAGAATCGTCTTTTAGAAATAAATTTCAGGTCAGTTTTCTTATCTATATCGTTTTTCGGCATCCGAGCAGTCAAACTGGAAGTTCTATACTCTTAATTTTGAACTTTGGTTGATCATATATGTACATAAAAACCAGCTGAGGCGTCTGAAGAATTCTACCATAAATTCAATTGATCTGAACAATGTAGTGGCGAATTGCAGTTTTAGATCTCAGCTAATAAGCTAGCATGCGACGAGAACTGTTTTCTTTATAGCTGTCAAAGACAATGAGAGGCCTTGCTTGTGTCAGGGAGCACTACATTCATATATTTCGTGCATAAATATAGCTTTCATTTGGTGGAGAATTTTAATAAAATGGAAAAGAATATCCTCAAAGAAATAGTTAAATTTTCACATATGCTATTTCTAAACTAAGTAGTATCTATTCAAGTCAAAGTAGTATTTACATAGTTAAAAAGCTGTATGATTCTCAAACATTTTTCTTATGATCCCATTAGTGCATGAAACAATAAAAATTTTGGGTCAGATGATACCATGTAGCTTCAAATATGACCAAATGGTTCAAATCAGCATATGAAACAACAGCTTCTTTAGATATGTTGCATAAAGGGTTGGTTAAAATCATTTTAATAAGCAAAACTTGTATAAAATATCTGGTTTGGAAAATGTTTCTCTTCTTGTTGCCTTCAGATTCAAGAGCATCAGGTGCACTCATATCAATTGCTTGCATCAGTGATGGCTCCTCAGAAGTCAGAAGTGCTCTGCCATGGGAAAAACTTCCAGCCCACCAACCAATAGAGACAAAGAGCCTTTTTGGTTACAGTTTTCAAAATTTTTTTTCCTTTTTCGGAAAAATAGTGAGAACAAGTTTGGTTCAATTCTTATTTGTTTTGAAAAACACGGAGAAACGTAAAACCACTAAGAGTTTGTTTTGTTCTTTTTAAAATTGTTTTTTGTTCTAAAAAATAAGGAAAAAAAGAAAAACAGGGAGAACACTTTTGGTTTTTAGTTTTTTTTTTTGTTTTGAAAAACACAAAGAATTCAGAGAATAAGAACAGTTTTTGAAAAACACCAAAATAGTGTTTTCTATGTTTTCAAAAACTGTTCTCAAGAACTGTTTAAAAAAACAGGAACAGAATAGGCCCTAAAGTCAAAGAACAAGGAGAAAATTTAGAGAATATCAATATGATGTTCTGTGTTTTCAAAAACTGTTCTCAAGAACAGCTTTCAAAAACATGAACCAAATTGGTGCCATGTCAATTTTTTTTCCAAGTTCCTGTGTCAATCCATCCCAGGAATTGTAAGTCTAGCTATGGTGGGCTTTGGTAATTTCTACAGGGGTGTTTAGGCCTCTAGGAAAGGTCATGTGTGTAAGATCCTTCATTCAATTTGGTGGGTAGAAGAAAATAATGAAATCAGTTTCTCATTCAATTCCTAGGGCTGACATATTACAATAATATAATGAAACCAAAGACCAGAAAAGATGTGTAGAAGACCTCTCATCCTACAGAGTTGCATGGAAATGGTATTGGACTCATGTTAGCCTTCTTCAGCTCAATGGTTTTATGATGGAAGCATCCATAGAAAGGTTTCACTTCAATTTGTTCCTTGCAAAACCTTAACCTTTAGTTAAGGATTTATTTGAAAAATCATGGCACAATCCTTGATTTAATGTGCTATTTGGCACAGTCTGATTATCAAAATCAGTTTTCTTTGCTCACGTGTCACCACCCAAATCCTACTGCAGCAAGACATCTATCTTTGCGCTCACACCGTGACCTTCAGCAGTGTTCTGCAATCTTCATTTACCATTATTGGAAGATGAAAAATGACGGGTTATCGTTTCTTCTCCATTGTTCCTCTTTCGCATGCTATCTATCATTATGAGTGTGATCACTGCTTGGGAGTAGAAGAATCATCTTTATAGCTGCTACTTTGATCATGAAGCCCCCAAGCCACAAAACACTGGTTGTTCGAGAACAGCCTCCTCATCAACATGTCTCTGCTTCTCTCAGCACCTTCATCAGCAACCTCAGCACTACTATGATCATTATCTTTGTCACCCCTGTAGCAAGATCAGAGGCATTGGCAGATACATATATTAGTAGTCTGCTGGCAGATAACAGACAAACAGAAAACAATCTACTTAGCTTCTCTTAAGAATGCAATGCTTATAATTCTCTTCTGCTTTTGGTTCATATTAGCGACATCTTTTACATGTGCCCTGTCTACATTATGAGAAAATACCCAAAAAGAATTTAAAATCAACATACCCTGAATAAATAACGAGTCCAACGACAACGGCAGCAAACGCAATGAAGTACATCCAATCAACCTGAAGAAGGATAGTAGGTTTCAAATGGGTGGTTATTCTAGTTACATTTAAAACTTTTATCTTTTAAACATATGATGAATCTTTAATAATATTGTAAAGTAGAGTCTCTTATAAACCTGTTGATGGTAAGCAAAGATGCGAATAAGGACTGCCCACATATCTGAGGTCAGCAAAGACAGGTTTAACATAGCAGACCCACTGAGCTGAAAATAAGAAGGTATAGAAAAAAATAAATTCAGTAATTGGATTATTAGGAGTCAGGATGGAAAAGAAATATTCATAACGTAAATAAACCCCATATTGTATAAACATGCAAAGCATGCAGGAATATTCAATCAAGATCAAGACTGCATTATTTATCTAGACTGGAATTATTTTTGATAATAAAACAGACTTGATGTTTGTTAGCTTACAATATTTTTTGGGAAAATGGATGTGTGCACAGTGACAGATTCGTAATTTTCATAAACAGTGATTAAATATCTAAAATAGGAGATATCGAAAATTTTAGCTTCACACAATAAAGAGACATCTCAAAGGGTTATGAAATGGACATTTAAATAGCCAAGGTTTAAAGGAATGTGAGCAAGATGTATCATGTATAGAACAAAATTTTGAAATGGTAGCATCACCTAGTACGAAAGCTTCTTGATAAGAGACGTATTCTGTCACAATTAGAAGGAACACATGTAGAAGATTTTACATGAAACCTTATTGTTAAGATCCATACCTTCAACCAGACAGGGGACTAATGGTAAAACATAAATATGGCTGCTGAAAATCAAAAAATAGGCTTACAAGAAACCAAGTAAAGGATAGATTCATTGAAAGTTAAGAGTCTTCCAAATTATAAACATACCGCCAACAAAAAAGTAGGCCATATGAAATGGGATAAGGTTTTTATCTCAAATGAGTCAACAATTTATTGGCTTGTTTAACTATTCTGCAAAATATAACCAATCGTAACTTAATTTCTGAAAATAAAGACTTACAGCTCCAGCTGACCAGCGGATAGATCTGAGTTCATTACGCTCCAGTATGCTTCTATAAATATCATCAGGGAATACAAATTGACAATATGATAGTATTTTAAAAAATTAGCAAAATAGCACCAGCATTTTCTCCAAACAATGGCACTAAAAGTAAAAGCTTTGATCAAATCATGAGTAAATGCACCACCAGCAAGCTCCTATCAATTCCTTGGAGTTTTGACATGCCAACCTCCTCCCTTGGAGGATTGATTGATTGATTGAAGTGATGAGCACAAATACATCAAGCAAGTTTCATATAATGCAGAAAAAACGAACAAAATTATCGAAGCATTTAAAAAAAATCAAAGAACAATGTCAAATTGTGCTAAATAGAAACTCTCTTAACAAGGAAAGAAATTCTAGTATGCAGTAAAAATTGTAATTGATTGGCTATGAAATCAAGGATACATTTGGATGGCACTGACAATAGCACCAAAAGAACCCAGCAATGCCATGAGTTCAACTCTATCAGCGCTTTTCACGAGAAACTCCTGTACAAG
Organism: Tetrastigma voinierianum; assembly: GCA_016808115.1. NCBI lineage: Eukaryota > Viridiplantae > Streptophyta > Magnoliopsida > Vitales > Vitaceae > Tetrastigma > Tetrastigma voinierianum. The sequence goes on along the minus strand of JAEQBH010005307.1, from coordinate 69,802 downwards.
GTAGTGAAACAAGGTTTATCTGTATCTACTGTAGTTATGCCACTTTGTCACTGAGAGCTAGGCCCATAAAAGGAAGTAACATGTAGAACTCAAATGAATTATAGTAAACTATAAAAAAAATGAATTTTTTTGCAACAATAAAATAAACCTTGTTTGAATGCATAAAGTGGGGATAGTAGTTTGAAGAACAGATATTTCAGGTCAAGTTGTTTCTTGAGAGAGATGGAGAAGTACTCAAGCTGAATTTAAGAAAAATAAGCTTAAGACAAAAACATTTCCAAGCATTAGAAACCTGGGGAAAAAAAGGATCCAGGCACAACATTGCTGCCAAAAGGTGAACTTTCCAGGCGTTCAAGTTGTTGCCAAACAGCCAGTAAGTCTATATCTGCTAGGTTTAACAATTAACAGTCCCATAGAAGGTTTTCCAGGATTCAGAACCGCTGGAAAGATGATAAGGAGAACCAAATGATGACATAGGAGTTGGGGGGAGGAGAGAAACAAAAGACGAGATGTCAAGCAAAATGTTATTTATGGTATGGTGCAAATATCCCATTAGACGCATACCTATCCATAGAAAACAATAATCGAATGAAATGTCAAGCAACCAAAAAAAAAAAGAAGACTACCCCTACCTCGCTAACATTGCTGACAGCATAAAGTATAGATCCAGCAATCACAAGCAAATCTCCTTTCAGAGGGTTGCTACCTCCTGAAAGCCATATCACATAGTGCATCATAATCAGAAATATGCATATGCTGAAATCAACTTGGAAAAGAACAGCACAAAACTAAAAATAACTTGGAAATTAGTACATGCTTACCAGCTCTGTCGCTTGCATGAACATCTGAAAAGATGACAACAACAATACCAGCAATACAGATTGCCGCCCCAGTTAACTTTTTAACTCTGTACTTTGTCTTCAGGAAAAATCGAGTAAAAATTATGACACATGGGATTGTAAAACAATCTAGCAGCATGACACTTGTTATGGATGTGTACTGGTATGCTTTAACCACTGAAAATGTAATAAGAATAAATTATTTATGGTTCAAATCAATGAAAGTCAGTCCACACTCTGAGACCTGAAAATAAATGTATGAGTCCATAGGAGCAGTTCAAATCAAAGAAAAATCAGTCTACACCCTGAGACCTGAAAACACATGTAAAGACTCATCCAAAAAATACTAAGGGTATGTTTGTTTACAGTTTTTGAGAACTGTTTTCTGTTCTCAAAAACAATAACAAGGAAAATAGGAAAAACATGTTTGGTTTTCAGTTTATTTTTTGTTGTGAAAAATATACAGAGAACACTAAAAAACACTAATTTCAAACAACAAGAAGAGTTTTTGGAGAACACCAAAATGGCGTTTTCTGTTGTTTTCAAAAACTATTCTCAAGAGCAGTTTTCAAAAACAGAATCCAAACAGGCCCTAAGGCCTTGCCTGGTAGCAGTTCTTGAAAACTGTTATGGAAATCATCTTTTCTTTTATCAGCAACCAAACAGCCCAACTATTTTTTTTGTAAGAACAGCAACCAAACAGCCCCTAAGGCTTCGTTTGAAACCTGGAAAGTACTGGATAAAGAAAAAACATATTAAAAAAAAATGATTTTCTCATATTTAGTTTCTAGACAATCAAATATATTCAAAATCCTCAAAATTTTATATGTTTTAGAATTTCTTAGTCCTTGTATAATAGAAAGAAACACATAAAATGAGTTTGAATAAACATATATAATTAATTTATTAAGTTTAAATCTACCCTTGACTCAAATGGTGAAGGGATGGGATCGCTTCAGGATATTTAGATTAAAATCCACAGAGGCAGAATCTGAGTTATATAATGTGAAAGTGAATAGAAGTAAAATTTTTTTTTAAACTTATAAAAATTAATTCCTCAAAATTCTCAATCCTTTTTTTTTTTTTTGACAACTAAGCACTTTGTTACAATGTAGTAAAGCTGACCACTTGGACTCGAGCACAGGACCACTCCCTCCCAATTCATAGGATGAGTGGGCAAGATGCCTTTCTAGATTGACCACATCTTCAAAAAGTGAAAAATTGAGTAGGCTTTAAGATCCCAACCACAGTCTACAGGTTCCATTATTAACTGTTCTTTTTTTTTATTTTTTTTATTTTTCTGTTAAAGTCCTTGACAACAAGCTTTTATAAATCAAAAATAAATTAAAGAAGCTAGATTTTCATGTTCTATTTCTTTCAAATTAAAGAAGCAATCAGAAAGAACCTGTTGTGTATTGATATTCATGTCCTTTCTGAAAGGAGCCTTTAACAGCCCTGAAATTTAAGTTTTTAGCATAATTATCACACTCTTGGCAAAATAGTCTAACTGGAGTTCTCTTGTTTTAAAATCAAGCATTTCTTCATCCATGTTTCCGATATCCATGAGTTATTGGGGTTTGGGTAGATTGATGTAGTAGTAATCTAATGGTTCAGACCTAGAGCATTTGAAGTTTACTATCCCACAGATCATTAGTAGGTGCATTTTTAAAGTGAGGGAGAGGGGAGGAGGGACATGATGGATCCATATCATCCATTATATGGGCATATTCCAAGAATAAAATGTTACAAAACTCAAAGCCGCTTGCAATGATACAGAACATGCAGAAATCATAATCTATACTATTTAATCTGTCATTTTTTATGAGCATTATGTATTGTTTATGTATAAATCCCCAAGATAAATAGAATATAGGATGTAAGATAACATAAAAGAAGACAAGTTCAAAATGTTTCTTCAATATTTTGAATCAAAGTGGTTATTATTCACAGATGTTATACAGTCACCAGAAGAAGGGTCTGGAGCCTCAAAAACACAAGCATACATGTTTTGGTACAAGCTCGATACAATGCAACTCTAATTGAACCTAAATATTACATCAGATTGTGCTTTAAGCTAGTTAAAGGAGCACAGTAGTTGAACCACAGTAAATATCTATATAGAACTTAAATTGAAAACTCAAACTAAACAACATGCTTTACCTAAATAAAGGATAAGCCAGAATAACAGAATAGATTATTGGAGGTTCCAAGTTCAAGTCCCAACATGGACCAAAAAAACAAAAAAAAAACGAGAAAAACCGAACATATAATAAGGTCCAAATTTCTTCTACAATTGTATACTCACCAAGAAAATTGGCCTCTACATCTACCAAAGCAAGGACTACATAATAATACCATTTTGCCTGCACAAATTCCAAGCCAGATAATCAACATATATTTAACAATGAAAAGGATCTACCACGTATGAATTTTAACAAAATAAGAACATTACAAACTTAGTAGATAAGCAATGAGATATTACGTTTAATAAGAATACAGAGAGACTTTATCATGGAAAAACTAACTAGACGAAGAGAATCATTCTTACAGTGGACAGAATATTCATCCTCATGATAGTGTTGTAGTTGAGTATTGAACACATCCAAAGCACCCAACAGTGCGCGATTTACCCATCGCAGTGCATGTCAATCACAAACCTGGTTCCATTCCCCAGGCATAATGTTCTTTAAACATATTTGAATAATTCCCGTCCATATCACTGGGGACAATTCATAGAAACATCTATTTGTTGATAGGAAAATAACAATAGATGAATGCCAAAGAATGTCCGCATGAGAGACACGGAAAGTAAATGAATGCAAAAGGGGGTCCCCAACAAATCATGCAGAAAGTCTAGAAGTTGCACACAAGAGGGAAAAGTAAAGGAAGATGGGAAGTATATGAATGCAAAAGGGGGTCCCCGCCAAATCATACAGAAAGTCTAGAAGTTGCACACAAGAGGGAAATGTAAAGGAACACGCTTGTTTTCAATTGAACCCTAAACTGTCAATGAATTCAAAAAGGAAAACCTCCTGCCCAGTATGGGTTTTTGTAAGAATTGCAAGATTAATTCTTTTAGCTGTCCCTATATGAGTTTGGTCTCCTCCAGATTCTCTTATTCCATCCTTTCCATATGTGCCTCCCAGATGAAGGCATACCATACACATTCCTATTTATGCTAAACTCCATTTTGTAGCTCTCGATGTCCCAGTCATCAATCATCAAATCCTTGTGTCCTATGAAGTTTCTGATACTGCTGCCTGAAATAGACTTATCTTCTTGCAAGGAATGGAAATTCCCAAGGCCGCACTAGAAGCACATAGGGTACCATTAAAAGCCTTTCTCTGGTCTCTTCTAGAAAATATAGACCATAAGCCTGATGCTATGGGCTAGAACAATTGGCATCCAACATATTTGTTTTTGGCTCAAAAATTAATTCTAATCTCAAGGATAAAAGAAAAACGAAAAGATAAGAAACAAAGAAAGCAGTGTATATAGAGTTGGAATATATGCAGTTTAGATATAGAATTTTTACACCACAAAATTATGCGGTGAGTTGGAAGATAGAACTTTTACATTCAATTTGGATAGACAATTGCATATAGAACTTTTACATTTGAAATTCATGGAATTGAGTGGAATATCTTTAACTTTTCATACAGCTTTAGTGGCTCAATTTGAAGACTTCAAAACAAACCTGTATCAAACCAGCCAGCCCAAAAGGAACCTTAAAATAACCTTTACAAAGCATAGACTAATATTAATCCATCCCAATCAAGATTTCTAAGCAAAATCTCATGTTGACAGTTCAAACTAACCAAACACGAACCCGAGATATGGCCCGTTAAGGCCAGAATATAAACAGGCATAAGCTGAGATAAATATAAACAGGAGTGCAGGACATGGCGTTCACAAATACCAAGAATACTGAAATTATGAATACTGACAGTTTCATCAACAATCAATTCATCAAATAGATAAACTAATTTTAATCCAAATGCAACCAACAAACATATCTCACATGACAGAAAGAGTGTAAAAAGAGGTGAAGCATAGAGAGCAACCTTGAGAGCCTCTTTTCGGGCAATCATTGTGATTCCATAGACAATTGCCAAGAGCACATAATTTAGAAAAGACTGAGAAGTTGGGGCATTGATTCCTAACATACAAAAAAAAGAAATGGATAAATAGGTAAGTTGAAATACAATGTCAAAAGCCCATACTACAAACATGCTACATTTACAAGAAAAAATTATCAAAAGAAACAGTCCAAATATGAAATCTAACAAAATCAGAACAGAAACAAAAGAAAATTGGCATTGCATCATTGGGTGTTTGGAGAATCAGTATTACAGGCCAAAAAAGACAAATCAAAACATAGTTTGTCTAGCAAATATCTTAAATGACTCAAAAGACAACAAAAGATATTATACTGAATTCTGTACACCATATTCCAAGCAATCAATTATTAAGAAATACCTTTTGCTATCAATTTACAAAATGAAATTGAAATCACAGTTTGCAATCAATTATAAATATTAAGTAACAAAAAGTAGTATACAATCAGTTATAATATTCTAAGTCCAACACTGCAATAATGATAAAGAATAATAAAAAGCTCTTCTTGCGAGTTCCAGAAGAAGAAAATCCAGTAGAAGTGATCAGAAGAGCAGGAACTGCCCCAATCAAGACCCACTAAAGTCTTCTTCGTCAGAATTCGTTAAAACTCAACATCCTCTCTTCCCCTCCCCAAACCCCGATCCTGAACAACAATAATTCAGAAAAAATATGTTGAAAACCAAAACCCACGATTCAAAATTCTCAAACACCCTTCTCAGGAAACCCCATTTTTATCCCAAAACTCAGACGGGTCTCCCCGTTTCCCCCTTTCAAAAGCACCCCACTTCAGAAAGTATACTTTCAAAGTACGTGATGATGGCTTCGAATGAACCAAACAACAAAAAAGGGCAAAAGAAAAGGTAGCAATGCGCCAACAGCTGTGTGGAGTTCCCAAAATTCTGTGTCACTCTCCAACAACCCGTTGAATGTTGAAAAAAAAAAAAATGCTTTACTAATGTTTCTCTCCACCTCCTGCGTATTACTTGTTGACGTTTATCAATGGCAGCAAGTGAAAAAATAAAATACTTCTTACAAAAAATTATTAAAATACTATGCCGTTCATTCTCTAAGATGAGGTCAGGCACTTAAAAGGCGGGATGAACAGGGTTTCTTATAATTTAATCCGGTCTCGAGTTAAAACCCTATAAATTCAATTTTATTTTATGATAGAGTTTATTGTTCTTATAATATCTTATAACTCACCGTAGTTATTAAATATAGCTTATAGCTTAAAAATCTTGCACTTTTATATATCGCGGGCTCGTTAAATGACCCGTAATTAAAAAAAAAAGATGAGATCAATGTAGCATAAAAAAGTTATATAGTTTTGATATATCAGTTAAAACATTACTTAAAGAAAAATAAAGATTGTTTATCATGTATAACTAAATAATAAGCGTTAAATACGTTAAAATAGTATGAGAAGCGCAAAGAAAAGTGTAAAGTATCGAATGATGAAATTTATTATCTTATTAAGTGTATTAAAAAAATAGAAGATAAGAAATCAAAATTCTATATTTAATTTTAAAAATATTTTTAAAAGCTGAAATGGTAAGGATTAGGATCACTGGATAGAGGTTACATGAGATTTGAGGCTCAGCCTCGTTTACAATAAAGTACTAAAAATAGCATTGTAAGTGAATAGAAATTAATTTTTTAAGAATTTGTTAAATTTAAGAAATACCTTTTAAAATATAAAAAAATCATTTTAAGTAAAGTATTTTCTTTGTTTATTACTTTACACATCATATTCTAATATCATATATTCTAATATTATGTTCTTAGAAATATCTCACACTTTTTCCGCTTAAAGCTAGGCATCAACAGAATTGTAAATAAGTACTTTTTAAAATCTCCTAAAAATAATTTGTAAATGGATACTTCCAGTAAAATATTATTAACATCCTCTCAACATACACTCCATATATTATATATTGATATTTAAATAAATAATAATAATTAAAATTATAAACTTAAACAATATCATTATATAAAGATATTTAAATAAAAATAAATAACTAAAGTTATAAATTTAAATAATATTAAGAGTTTGTTTTGACATTATTTTTACTTAGAATTACTTTTTTATGGAAGCGTTTCTTTAAAATACTTTTTCAACATATCAAAGTAATTTTCTAACGACCATTTCTTTTCTTTTTTTAAAGAAAAAGTGATTTCTTTTTTTATTACGGCTTTAATTCAGGTAGTAAATTGTGGACAGAGGTACAAACTTTGAACACTCTCACTATGCCTTTTTGTTTGAAACAATAAAGTTCTATGATTTGATCTAAGCAGATGAATGAAAGAAATGGCTTCTTAAATATTGTGCATTACTAGTCTTTTGTTTTGTTTTTTTTTTTTTTGTAACCGTTTTGTTTCTAAAAGTGGTTTTTTGGGATAAGGAATGAGAATGAAAATATCGTGTACATTAACTAATTTATTTGAGGATTTTAATTAGAGAATGTTACCATATTCCAGAAGCGAATCTAGGAATTGATTTATTTTTCTCTTTTTATGGATAACTCACACCATCAACTAAATTTTTTGAGAAAGAATCAACTGCATTTTATTTCTTCAAAAGAACTACACATTCATTTTCATTTGACATACCAAATGGACAAGATATTTTAAGTTTGGCTTCACAAAGATTTTTTAAAGAAAGGTTAAGGAAAACTTAGGTCATATAGCAGAGTGAAGGTCATTGTGATTTGTAATTAGATAGATAAATATCGTATTAATATTTACTTTGAAATTTATTGATAAAATATTATGAAATAAGGAAAAAAAAAAGTTCCAAAGGCATAAATTTTGAAAGTTTTAAAATGGGAACTAAATATGCCAAAAAAAATTGTTTATAAAAAATTGAAAATAAGAAAGAAAAAAGTCACCTCTTGAGCCAGGTAAGAGTTGATTCTGATTTGTAATAGAAAGACAACTATTATAATTATAATTAATAGTTGCTTAAACTTGATGAAAAATATTATGGAATAAAAGGTTTTTAATAGCATTTGGTTTTGCCAATGAGATATGTCTTAGTGGTTAGAGTGGACAGATAAATGGAAGAATATATTAAAATTAGGAAACCTCAATTGGGAACAAGAGAAAAATTGAAAGTTTTATTCCAATAAATTAATTAAAATTACATAATAAAGGTCTTTATATATTGATATATAGGTAATAGAAGAATCCTAAATGACAAAATTTAGGTGATGAAAAAACATCCTACCAATAATAGGAAATAAATAATGAAATAAGTTTAATATAATTTAACATCCCCTCAAACTCACAGATATGAGGTTGTTATAAGCATTGAGAGTTAGTCAACTAGAAAGTGAAAATGGAAAACAAATGTGACTTGGTAAGAAATGCATAGTGTGAAAATGAGGCAAAGTGATGGTGCCGGGCTTGAAATGATCGTGTAAGGTGGCGATCGATTTGATGTGTTTGATTAAATTCGTGAAAAGATTGAGTTGTGACAGATTTGAATCTTGAGCTTTGTTGTCATGATAATACATATGAGTGGGATGAGAAAGAAATGCTCCCATATCTATAAGTAATCCGCGTAACCAAACAATCTCGCATTAGTGAATCTTTATAGCATAATATTCCGCTTAGTTGAAGATAGAGAAACAATGAGTTGTTTTTTACTCTTCCAAGAAATAAGATAATCACCTAAAAAGATATAAAAACCAGTAACAGATTTGCGATCAGTGGGACCATTGCCATAATCAACATCAGAGTATGCACATAGCTCCAAAGAAGAGGTAAATGAAAGTAGAAGACTCTAAAAGACTGTACCTCGAAAATATCACAAAATCACGAAAGCGATTGCTTTAATAATTTACCGTGGAGAAACAACAAATTATTAACAACACCAGACAACATATGTGCCAAAGACGAGTAATAGTGGAATATAACAAATAACAATGGTAAGAGTGTAAATGTGGGAGATAGGAGGCACATATGAGAAGATGAATACTTTGTACAACATGTGAGAATATCAACAGTCTTGTGCTCCAGTAGAGTTTGGCTTCGCTTAAGAATATCTACAATATATTTTGATTGAAGAAAACCTCTATGCAAATAGGCTACCTCAATACCTAAATATTGTAGAGGACCACAAATCCTTCATTTCAAATTGTTTATGCTCTGCCTTCAAAGCCGAAATACCATCAACATCATTGCCGATGTAATCATGTCATCAACATATCTGAAAGAAAGATATATGACTGCATTAGTGCACTTATGAAGACCAGTCATAATTATTGTGACAAAATCCCAAGAGGAGATCACAAAAGAAAATTTGCCTCAGGCCCAATGCGAGATAGCGTTTTGAGGACTATGTAATGCAACTATGTAGAACTTGCAAACATACCTAAAATCATGAGAAACGCGGGAAGAACCACAGCATAAGATTCTTTCTTGAAGATCTCATTTTAAGAAGGCATTTTTAACATCAAGTTGAGAGAACTTATTTGTTGGATGCCTTCTACTCCTGATAAGAGTAGAGCTATCCAGTCATTTCGCAACAAGAGCAAGTCTCTCCTCATAATCCATCACCGTCTTATTTGTGGTCTCTTTACAACCAACCTAGCTTTGAATTGCACAATAAATCCGCCAGAATTAGTCTTAATCTTATACACCCAACGACAACCCAACAACACTGCAGGAGTAGAGGAACAAAATTCTAAGTACTTTGTGTAGACGAGAAAGTTCCTCATCCATAGCTTGTTGCCAGCATGGATCAAGAATTGCCTCTTTATAGGAAGAGTTGAAAACGATGTGAATAAAAGCTGAAGCCAGTAAAGATAGAAAAATAACAAGAATAGGCCAAAATCTAGTGATTTTATGGACTTATAAAAGCATGTAGCCAAGCGTAGAGGTGGATCTGATACGATGGAGCTTGAGGGACCATAGGAAGAGGCTTTAGGTGTCCTAGAGCAGAGTGTCCTTCTGTAGACTATTAATAACAAGCGCATTGAGTATGGTCTGCAAAGGAAAAGGAGGAAGAACATGAGAAAGAGATTATTTGAAGTACTAGGAACACGAGATGACAAGTTATTAGAATCCTCGAGAAAAGGGATCAATATCTACGAATAAGATCGGGTCAAGTGCTGAATAAAGATGGAATAGAAAAGAATGTGTTGAAAAACAACATGGCGAGACACATAAAGTTTTTAGATGGTTTGGATCAAAACCCGATACCCCTTTTGACCTTCACTATAACCAGAAAATGAAATAACTAATAGTCATTTTAAGCATAGCACGAGACTTGTTAGTCTGTGACGATAAAAAACTTGATAGGCGTTTTGCGTGATTGTATATATAAAATGTGCAATAAAATGTGTAAAGAGCACCTATTTGCACAAGTATACACTTGTCAAGTAATACAGTGTATGTAACGTACAGAGATCGATCCATAGGGAAATGGGTGATGCTAAGCACCAAAATTAGAATACTTTTCTAATATCACAACGATCCTTGTTCAATTCAAAATTTAAACTAAACTAATGAAGTTTCAATCTAACAAATGAAATACACAACTAAGGGATACCAAGAGATGATTCTAGGGTATTTAGTGCAATTAGGCAATCCTATTATATCTATGCCAAATTTCTATCATATTTTCTCATGAAAATACTATCCAATGGGACTCTTACCCAATTTAATTATAAGCCTTTCTCGAGGTCAAATAATCTACCAACTAACACTAGGTTTCATACTTCTCAGCTGAACCCCAAGCATTAGAGATGCTTTAAGACACAAGAATCTCACAAGCCTCCTAATTATTGCTAATATCTCTATTATTCAATCAATTAGGTTGATTCATCTATGTCAAATTCTTCATTCATGTATATCTCATAAAGGAACCACTCACCATATTGAGATTAGCCCCAGAATTGATATGTAAATAGCATCAGAGCATGAATCAATAGTGAGCAATAGAAAATATTAGAAATAAGAAAATCAACAATTAGATATAAGATTAAACTGTCCAATACAACCAAAACCTGAACTACGAATTTAGACACCAATAAATTTATGGTGCACCACACAAATTTAGGATAAAACATGAGAAGAGAAGAAGAAGCTCACAGTATTAAGATGATGGTGAAGCTTCAATCTTCTTCCCAAATCCGAAGAGCCGGCTACCAAGCTTCCTCTTTAGTTACAAGTGGACCTTTTTACCAAATTAGGGCATTATTCATATATGACTGGAAGAATTGCCTCAGGTGCCAAAAGAAATGGGACAGGACTTTGAATAGCCCAAGTGGCGTTGTGACATGAGGTTCGGAGGCGTTTGGACTGCGAGGCGTTCTTGGGGCCAACATCTAGAAGTTCTCACGTAGCGACGTTAGGACGTTGTGATGTTGGAGCAGGATCTGCATTCCTTCATCGTTTAGTCTCCAAATTGCCTCAAAATGCCGTAATTTAACCTACAATGCAAAATGAAACTAAATAATCTTAATAATGAAGCGGCATTCTTATTTATGTATAAAGGGATAAAACACACACTAAAAACTAGGTATTGTAACACCAGAAATATACCACACTAGTTTGGATATTGTTTTGGGTTTAATAAAAATTAAATATGAATTTTTGGGAAATAAAGCAGAAACAGTTTGCGAGGATAAAACAAAGTACATATGTAATTTGCAAAAGGGCACATAAGTAATAAGATAAAGAAAATTTATGGGTTAAAATAAAATCTGCTGCAGTTTGCAAAGAGGAACTTGGGGACTAAGTGAAATAAATGAAAACTTAACCCAAAATGGGTTTTGGGAGCGAACATAGCCTAAGAGCAGAATCATTTGATTTAAAGATAGAATTTGGTCTCATTTTGGAAAAAGCCTTGGAGAAGAAGAAGAAAGAAGGGAAGGGAGAAGAAGAGAAAGAGAGGAAAGAGAAGAAGCCAAGTTTAAAGGTATGGAATCTAACATTTAGGGATCTTTGGTTTTTGTATGAAGTGCCGTTTTTGTATGAGATTATGTATTTGGACCATGGTAGGGATATCATGGTTTTCAGGCCTAGGGTTTGATAGGATTTCATCATAACCATAGATTTCTTGAAAGTAGGGTTGGTAAAACCCTAAATGGTACAAGAAAAAAATGGAATCCTCCATTTGAGGTTGGATTCATGGTTTAATTGCAAAGTAATGGAGTTTGGGTTAGAACAAACCCTAACTAATCCTTATGTTTGGTTTGTGTATGGGTTTATGTTATATTAGAGTTGTTTAGAATGTCTGAAAGGTTTTTTGAAGTAAGATAAATTGTTTGAGAGATGAATTGGGTAGAATAGAGGTTACAATATGATGTAGTGGTTTTGTTGTATATTGATTATTGAGTTGGTTTGGGTAGAAAATTATGGAAAAATGGGAGAAAAACCACCATTTAAGGCATTTTCGAGGGTGAGTGCAAGTGCAACAGAGTGGTATCGATTATCATGTAAATTACGTCGTCTGTTTTGGACCAGCTTTAGTATTTTGGCGCCAGCATTATTTGCTTGTATCGAATTGAGTGATTCGAGTGGCTGGGTTAGCTAGGCTTCAAGGAAAACAAAGCATATACCGAATGGTGCCTTCAATTCTAACTCTATTTGGTCTGAAATTCACTCAAAGTGGAAGTACATGTTCAAGCCAATTTAGGTTATGTTTTGAACATAGAGAGGTCAGGACATATCGAGGTTTGATTACTCCGATTTAGGTGATTCCAGTTGGAGAAGAACCCTTAGCACCTTAGCTTCAAATGAGTACAAAGACCCAGTGTCAAATATGGAGTTAAGACCCTTGAAAATGGGTATTTTCAAACTGTTCCTAGTGTAAAATGGGCAAAATGACTAGTTTGGCATGAAAATGTCATAACTTGAGTTTGGATGATTCAATTAGAATGATTCAATTTCTAAAAATGAAGTAGATTCGTAGAGGAACGAATACGTGATTGATGTTGTGAATGCATGGGTGTCATCTTTGTACAAATGTGAAATACCATATCTGACGGGCATGAAGCGGGAAAAATAAAATGCAATATGTATAGATGTGTTCGCAGGAAACATTAAGTTGGTAGAAATAGGAATTAGTATGGAACTAAGTACAGGGAACTCGTTTTGGTTAGTATAAATTTATCCCCAGACTACAATGGATTAGGCCACATGTAGGGTCAAATCACGACTGTGTGATGAAATTGGGTTAGAAGAACCCCATTTATTATAATGAATGTTTGTTAGTTTTATATTAAATTTATTTGTGTTTTGGGCTTGGGTTGATTGATTGTGCTCCTCGATTGAGGAATATTTGTATTAAGGAAATATTGGGGTTTTTAGGAGAGATCTTTGTCAAATTTCTTCAAAACTATGATTTTCTGTTTAATAAGCTTGAGTGAAGTCACTCATCCAGATTAATTGATTCAAATTTTGATAAACTAGACTCCATAGGAGAACATATCTTCTTGAAATAGGTATATTCAAATTCCGAACCCTTTAGGCTCATAGAATTATTCCAGTGAGCAAAACTACGCATGGTGTGCGGCAACCGAATTAACCTTTGTTCAGCCGAGCAGATTTTCTGGTTGTGTCCTCCAACGGTGAATGACACCTTTGTAATTCAAAGTCAGTTTTGGTGTTCTTGGACTCTATGGAAGAAGCCTTTGGTCTAGAATGCACGCATAGCTTAATGCAGCAGACTCGCTCAGATTATGTCAGCGCGCGAAAATAGTAGGCCCCTCTTTGGTTTGATTGCACGGTTTCTTGTCATGTTCTCAGCAGTTGGCTACTCTTCTTCTTCAGTTCTTTTGAGTGTTCTTGGACTCTATGGAAAGCCCTTTGAGTCTCGAATCCACCCATATATAGCTTGATACCATATTGAGTTTATACTACATCAATGATAAAAGCAGTGGGTAGCTGCTTTGCTGCCCAAGTCTTTGCAAGTTCTTGATTTTAACTTCATGGCTTTGCAACTTGCATAACTTCATTCAAAGTTAGGATTCGCTTTATGGGAATTCTTGGACTCTATGGAAACTCATTGAGTCTAGAATCTAGTCTGCATGCTGACCCCAATGACATTTTAGTGTCAATTTAGTTCTAAAAATTGGATTGTAGTACTAAAGCGTAGTAATCGCTTGGCTACGATTTAATAACATACATGAATTAAATATCAGAATGATAGAAATAACAATATCGTGAGTTGATATGTAAAGAAATATAGAGAAGAAAAATAAAATGGCAGTCATAGAACACATATAATTGTATGATTTTCTAAGGCCCAGGATATTGAATGACAAGACATATGATCGGTCTTGGCGCTCGTACTGAGATCTTCTGACGACGCGTGCGTGGGCGAGCACGTATCGCTGACCGATTCGCCCGGCTCTCACGCTGGTGTTTCGACACTTTTTATTACGTGGCGGGCTTTGTCTGTTGATCTTGTAATGTACCTTGGGTATATAGTATGTAGAGTCTAACTCATTCCTTTTCTATCTCCAGTCAGCAGCCAAATACTTATATGTGTGTATTTGAATAAGAAAGATAAGAAAAGGTAAATATACATTACGAAGGAATTTTCAAGGTGTAAAGAAGAAATGCTCTGTTACTAGCAACTCCTCAGGAGATAGGGCCAGTCACGATAAAATCTAGTAAAACATACAGTATAGAAATGTATAAGTATATGTCATGAATACGATAGATACGATAGAGTACATGAAGATATAAGTTAACAAGATATAAGATGTTACAAGTAGATGGCGGAGATATGATGGAGTTATATGCAAATGTTATGCTAATATGGGAGATGAATATATGATAGAACATGATATGAATACAAAGTGAATAGATGGGGATGAATAGCTAAAACATGAGCGAGAAATGAGAATAGACATATGAAATGATATACATGTATTGTAAAGAAAGAAATATGAGAATGGTAGTATGAAGCTACAAATATGAGAAGCGGGATTCCAGATTAAAGTAATCATAATAATATATATGATTACGGATAACAATAATTATTCGGAGATATGAGATATGTACGGAAAATGGAATAAATACTAGATTGTTTGTAGAACTTGGTAGAGGGATAGATGGGCATGCTATTAGGGAAAAACAAATTACTGCGGCCATCTTGATCGGTTGGCCTGTTTGGAACTCATTGGCGCCTTCGAGCCCTTATAGATGGTCATTTGTCGTACAATGATAACGGCGCGCCCGGGCCCTTATAGACCTTTGTTTTACCGTGCAGATGCGAGCAGGCCCTTATAGTTTCCTTTATCCACTTCTAAGGTTTATGCGAGGGCATGAAACATAAAATAAATGATTTGAATATGACATGGCGAAAGATATGATATGGTTGAAGCATAGCCTTTGCTATGTGATGATAGGATGCAATAACATGAAGTTATATGATCGGAGCATGATATATGAAAATGTATAAGAATGTAAAATAATACGAAAGTTAACCATGATATCTGATTATATGAAAAGTACATAGTACATGAAGCGATTACATGAAAGCGATTGCGCGAAAGCGGTACATGAATACAGGTATATGAAGTGAGTACATGGAACGCCGTACATGGGCGAATTACATGATAACGATGCGTGTATTTTACAATGGCGGTACCGCGATAACGGTACGCAAAATAGAACACTTAACAAATGGTATAGTATATAACCATGAAAGTAATATATGTATCGAATATGACATGTCTGAGAATAGGATATGTAATATGAACCATTAGAAAGATAATAGATTAAATGATAAAGTACTAGATAGAAATAGAAATGATATGAAAGGTTATTTGTCAAGCGTCACATGATAGAAGTGTATGTTATGTGAAAATGATAAGATAAGTGTATTTGTTGAGACGATCACTTATAGTTATTGGTCATCCACAGCATATGTTTCCCATTGGCGTAAAACAGCACGGGTTTAATCAGGTGTGTAGGTCTGACGAAGACAAGGATAGAGGACATGACATCTCACATCGTGACGGGCTGACTCAGAATGGTGCTCCGCGCCACTGGCTTGCCAATCTGTATTTTTGGAATAGGTATAAGTTTTGTATATTGAGAAGTAAGGGGACTCAGTGTATAGAGCATGAATACCACTACGATGGTACTATAGTATAAATGTAAATGTTTTTATTTGTGAAAAGGCGGTACGGGTTAAAGAGTCGAGTTCAACACGGTCCCGAGTGTGGGCACCTCGCTTGACACACCCCGGCCAGTGCCCAGGGTTGGCGAATCACGGAGTATATAATGAGTGTTTTGGACACTCATCAATAATATATCGAGAGGACAACTTGCTACGCTCTACATGAGGTTTAAGAACGAAGAAAGTACAACTAAAGACTCTAAAGAAAGAATAATCTGGGGCATACCCGTATAATTTCTTGAAAGGAGAAATACCTGAAATATTAGAGGAAGGAATAGTATTAATCAAAGTTACAGCAGTAAGAACAACTTCTCCCCAAAATTCACTAGAAACAGAAGCCGATAATAAGAGAGATTGAGCAGTTTCAACAATATGCCTATGTTTTCTTTCAACAACACCTGCTCAGGAGTATCTATACACGAAATTTGTTGCATTGTTCCATCTAAGGCAAGCAACCCAAGAAATTTATTAGGGAGTGTACTTCCCTACCTAGTCACATAAAACTTTTAATATGACGGAGATGTTGGACAAGGCATGAGGCTTTGTATATCTTAAAAAATTTAGAATGATGTTTCATCAAATAAACCCTAACAATAGCAAGTATGATCATCGATAAAAAGAAACATAATGTGGACATATTTTTATCAGGAACGAGAAGAAGGCCCATACATCGAATGAATCAAATCAAATGGAGAAGAAGAGACAGAAACACTTCGATTAAAGGTAAAACTAAAATTTTTGTTAGTTTTACATCCCTTCTGTCGAAACATCGTGAGTTTGTAACTTTCTAAAGCTCATTTTGTGAGATGCTAAAAATTTCAAACAAGAAAGAGCTAAGTAACAAAGGAGAGAATATGTAAATAAAAACTAGAAGAAGGACTGAAACAAAAGATGACAAATCAACGGTGAAGGTAGCGGCGTGAGAGCACTTTTATCATCAAACATAATTTCCACTGCCTTAGGCTTGTCCCGTCGACCGAGAATGCAAATCCTGCACAAAACAATAAGAAGAAGAAAAGGTGACTAAATTACTAGAATCACACAACTGACCAACATAAGCAAAATTCAATGTGAGGTTCAGAATATGATAAATATTAGAGAGAGGGAGAGAGATTAGGGGTAGTAATAGAACCAACACATGCTAAAGGCATATATGGTACCATTAGCGGTCATAAGGAACATAAGATGAATGAGACATAGGAAGCAAAGAAGAATCTAGGGTATATGATGAGAAGCACGAGTCCAAGATCCATATAGAAGGCGACATACTGAAAGAATTGTGGTCAGCCAGGACCTATGGAAAAATGAGACCTTAGCTTGTGGTGAGATGAGAGAAACTTACGAGTACTCAAGCGAGTATAAGGATTAGGGAAAGAACTTGATGTGGCTACTGTTGTAGTATCAAACTGTGGTGGTCTGTAACCCTGAGGTGGTTTGTTAGCATTAGACTATGTTTGGTTGCCATGCTTCCAAGCCTAAGATTGTTGCTGCAACTGATTTTAGTTTCTTAGCTTAGAACACTAAGCCTTCCAATGACCTTTTTGCTTACAAAACCTGCACTCATCGAAGGCAACCCTTGTGGAGGTCCTGTCGTTATTCAGAAGATGACTTAGAGCGTGTGCCAACCGGAAAGAGTTTGGTGAAAGAATTATCTTTTAGAATGGACTTAAGACGTGTTTTCTTTGTGATAACTCGTTAACAAATGAGTCCAACAAGCGGAAGTGGAGGATGCTTCATTGAACTCTAAGTCTTTCCAAAATCAATGAGAAGAACCATTCAGGCGTTCAAATCTTTGTGTTACTCTCTACAGCAATATAGGCACCATATGCCTTTAATTCATTCGGTCTGTAGAGCGATTGATCATAAAGATTTGTCATAGCAAGATAAAACTCTTGAATAATTCATATTCCTTCTTTGAAAGTAGCTAACATGTCAAATCCTCCCATTGATATTTAGTGTAAATTGCAGATTAAATATATAGCCCTTTGTAGAGATGGATCTAAACCTCCTTTGCTTTGTCTCATACTTTGCCAAACGTGCACCTATTGAATGCTCGACCTGTTATTTAATCTAAGTAAGCAAATTTTTGAATTGTTTCCCATTATCTAACCAATAACATGATATTAATAGTACTTTTAAGATTTTAATCACAGTTCCGATGGCCATATCTTACAATTTTTTTCCTTTAAGAAGGTTTCTATCTTCGCTCCGTACAATAAATTGTTTCAATCAAGTCTCACTCTGAGATTAGAAATGAATAGTCTATTTATTAGCTATAATTAAAAGCAAATAAATTAGAACTAAGCAAACCTGATTAACGAGATGCACTTCTTCTTTAGCATAAAAAAAAATAAAAAAATCAAGATAAGTGATTAAACATATTGAATAGTCCTTTATATTAAAAATTATGAAACATCAAAAAAGATATTTCATGACCTGTCGATATCAAGTTCAAAATTTGGAAACCCCACCGATTGGGAATAAGAAAAAGCGAAAGTGTGTTCCAATAAATTAATCAAGTACATAACAAAAGTCTTTATACAAGCATAAACTCCTAGAAGAATCCTAAAAGGCAAGAATCTCAAGTGCTAAGAAAAAAGAATCATACCAATAATAGGAATAGGTTTAGTTAAACAAAATAAAGGTTCAAGTCTCCATGATAACATAATATTACTTGTGGTGTTGTAAAGTGCAAAATGTTTATTAATTTAATATTAATGATGACTGGTTTAAGAAAAGAGTGGAAATAAATAAGAAAATGATGCCATAATATTTACTAATTTAATATTCAATAAATGTTTGGTTTAAGAAAAGAGTGGAAATAGAAATAAGAAAAATGATGCATAATATTTACTAATTTAATATTAATGATATTTGGTTTAAGAACACTTTAAGAAAAGAGTGGAAAAAGAAGTAAATGATTTCCCTTGTTTTTTTTATCATACAAATATGAAGCCAAATAGTAAAATGAGTTAAAATAGTTAACGTTTATGTTATATTTCTTAAGTGTTTTGTTTTATACAAAAATTGGACAAATTAATGCCAAATAATAACCAAATTATTTCACTTGTTTTAATCATGTAAAAGTAAATTATTTGATAAAAGCCTATTGTTCATTTTTTTAATATTTTATGTTTTTTTACTTATAATCCTTTTTGCATAGCACGTTCTAGTATTAGTTATTACAAGGATTAGATAATTGGGTTACCCAGCATATACCCCATCCAACGTCCAATCTGTTCTTGAAATATAAAATATCGTGTCTTTTTAAAGAAAATAATTTTATTGATTAAAACTATTAATATATCGGTAGCTAGATATAAAATCGTTAAAACTATATTAACATAATAATAGAGGTCCAAATCCTATAAATTTGATAATACTATAGTATTCAAATACCGACTCTAGTGTGCATTGTATTGACCACTATAGTATGATATGTTGTCTGTTTATCGAATATATTTTATCGGTTTAGATTACCGCCTGACAACGTTGTAATAAGGCGATGAAAATAAAAGCGTGTACTGACAGCGACACAAAAACCATATGCATGATAAGGCGATAAAATCGCAGAAAAGAAAGCAAAGTAAAGCACATTTATATGAAATAACTATTTTATTAAGAAATAGATTGATAGAAATAGGTGTAGAGGGGTTGTAAAACCCGGGAAAATTCGAATTTTCTGAAAAAGGGTAAAACGGTAATTTCGGTCAAAACCCGAAATTTTTTTAGATCTCGGATGACGAAACGGACTTCACCGTTGGGGTGTCTCACGAATCAATAACATAGAATTTACCGTCGGTCGAACTGATCGAATTTAGTTTGAAGCCATTGAGTGTCGGAGTCTTAGTAAAATGGGTTTGAGAGACATGTGATGTGACAAAAGTCACCTACTACATGTACCCATGTGACATATGTTGCATGAGTAGAGAAAGGATGAAATGGACTGCTTAGATTAAGTAAAATTAATAAATGAAAAGAACCTTGAAGTGGAATTAATGAAAATGTTAATGAGAATGAGATAAAAGTGAAATAATTGTCTTCTCCATTTTTGAAAGCAAAATGGGCAGAACGTGCAGTGGCTGAGATTTGGGATTTTTAGAGAAAAAAAGAGCTCATTCTCTCTAGATTTCAGGCCATTCGGACTATCGGTTCTCGTGACGAAGCAAAGTCGATCGTCTGATGAAGCTGTGTTCTGGGTTGGTAGAGTTCGACAACTTTCAAGAGGAAGGGATCTTTTCCTACTTGTGACAGTATTCTTTGACTAAGATCCATGTTTATGGATGCAGGGATATTATGAGACTTGATTCAGCGTAAATTCGGTCATGAAACCTTTGAGCAAGTGGAGAAAATCCCAAATTTGGTGGCGTGACGATTTAACGAGGTTTCTTTATTCCGTGAATGTCGATGTGATTTTGGTGTGATTTTTATGATGTCGAGTGATTCAAAATGAATTGTTTGTGTTTTGTTAATTAATCCATGAGCTAATTTTGGTGTTAATGATTGTGGTGCATAACATGATTTATGTGGATTAATTATGTTAGTATATACATGTTTTATATATTAACTAGTTTGGTGGGATTGACATCATGCATTCCATAGCCATTGGGCATCTCAGAATATTAGGAATTGAGTGCATGACATGAAATTGAAAGAAAAACAAAAATGTTTGTGAGAGGAATTTCGAGGAAGATTTTTCGAAGAATTGCCTTGGAGAGTCGTCCAACAGATTACTTAAGATGAGGACCATGAGTGTTTCGGAGCGTTATCTAGCAATTCGCCTCGGAGGGTAATCAAATATTTTACGAAATTTCGATATGGGTTTCGAGAACAAAAGCTTGTTTTGGCAGGATCTTTGCACATTCGGCTTAGGCATATGTAATTGTGGAAGGGTCGGTGGGGACTCGGGACATGAGGATTGAGCATGTAGACGTCGAGATAGGTTCATATAATTGCTTGAGATGTGATTGTTTGTCTTAAGCATGTGCACTTAGGTGGGGAAGTAGCCATGTAGGAGTACTTGATGTGGGTTTACTCACCTTGTTGAGGAGTCTCATTGAGTCTGGGTGTACGGGAGGATGTCATCACTGGCCATTTAGAAGAAAGCCGGGTTGTGGCTTTGGGTATTCGTTTTGTATAACATGTATTAGAAATTGTACATTTTAATATATGTTTGGTAAAGAGTAATTTATTAACTCTTGAACTATTGTGTATAGTTGATGTATTTTGTGAGTATTAATACGAGGCCCAAGTGGCCATTATTTTACTAAATGTGGACCACAGTAATAGTCATTATTATGTAAATTATTTGGGACAAGTTTGTACACAGGTAGAAACTCGTCTGAAAGAGGAAGCTGTCCAGATTTTCATGAGTGTCGGGTTGCGACATCCATAGTCTTACGCGAGGTTGTGGGTTGTCTTGAGACACCCGATTTTGGGGCGTCACAGGGGTAGGCCAAGAATGCCCAAATTAAAATCACCCATCCTTAAGATATAAATAGCTACAAGATAAAGTTAGAAAAGAGGCTAGGTTTGAAATTTGATTTTAGTGAATAACTATTATGATTTAAAATATCGTGCTTCTAAAAAATATATGCCATTATTTTCATTTGTTGTCGGATAACCATTTCATAAAATAATCATACATGTAGAATGATTAAAAACAATCACAAAGAAATAAAAATATTTGTAAAATAAATTTAAAATTATTAAAAATAAATGAAAATGATTTTAGGATTTGAAGCATTTTATTTGTATCAACGAACAAGTTTTCAAAAAATAGTTTTTAGAATTATTTTTAATAAATAGGTTCTAACTAATTTTAAAGATAATTATTTTTTATTTTGTATTTTTCATCACAAAAACCAATTTTTTTTTTACATCTATTAACATTACATCGTTTTAGAACATTGTTCTTATAAGAACTTCGAGACTAGGACCTCCAGTATAATTTCCCTTTTCCACTTGAGTTAAGGCTTCAAAAACAGACATGCTAAATCAAATATAAAAAAAAAACCCATTTTTTTTTACCTTTTTTTTGAAATACTTTCAACACCAAATGTAACATTAAATTCTCAACCAATGTGGCATAAAAAAAGCTATATAATTAATTCTCACATCCTACCGTTACAACTATGCAATTTTTTTTTAATTTTGACATCTATTCACTTTACAATTCTTATTTTTTTTTTACTTTGTAATATAATGTTGCAATTCTTATTATATTATAGCAATAATATTTTAATATTTTTGAATATTAATAGTTAGATAATATTCGTATTCTATTGGGGGCCTCTCACAACTCACCACCCACCACTTACAAATGGGCAAATCATGAAACTTGTTGGCATTTGAGTTCTATATATTATATCCCTATATTTGGAAAAAAAAAAAAAAAAATCTTTTTGCATTTCTATCATCATCTTTCTTATTATTAATTCAAACAAGTCAACTTATTAAAAATATTTTTTTAGTACGATCATGTAAATTCAATAATTAAAATTTGAATATAAATATAATAATTAAAATTAGTCATAGATATTATCAATTGTTCAAGCTGTAACTAATTAGTGATTTTTTAAGGTTATATTCGGTTCTTACAAGAATTTGATATCGTGGTTCTCTCATATACTTGTCTCACCATTTTACGATTTAGGACGACTTTATTTTCTTAAAAACTTAAATTATGCTTGATTCTCAGGAAAGCCTTCAACCAACACTTATTATATTAAGTCACTCTAATTGAATATTTTACACATAGTCAAACTTTAGAAAGAAAGAGACAAGCACTTTCTTTATTTGTTGCTCATGGTAATGATGTCTGCAATATCAACAGCAAAAATGTGAGGTTCATGGTTGTTTCTTGTCAAACTATTATTATTTTTTTATTTTCTTTTAAATAAATCTTCATGAAAAAATAAAGAAAATGCGAGGCTACAAGATAGGGGACTTCAGTCACTATAGAATAAAAGGGTTTTAGGTAGAATTTTGCCTACTTAAAGATTCAAAAGGCTTCACTCTAGGAATTCTTTTGTTGATATTCACTTTTGTTATCATTGGTATTATTTTTTGTTTTTTAAATGTCATTTTCCACACGAAAAACATAGTTTTGGATTTTGATGGATTCAATTTTGGAGGTGTGCTGAGTATGATGGACATCCATATTTAATAAAAGAGTTATGAAAACATTAAAATTGGGTCCAAACCTATGACAATAACTAAAATTAACCAAAAGGATACAAAATTTTAATTTTTCAAATAAATTAAATTGCAACTAAGATTTTTTTAATAACCGAATAATTAAAATTTTAAATTTTAATTAATTTTAAAGATAGTATTTAAAACAACTGTTTTAAAGGTACATATTAAATTTTTATTTTAAATTTTCATTTTCATTTTTAATAGCTTTTGTTTTGTGTAATAAATGTAGTAAGTAAATTAACTTTTAATATAAACATCCACCTATAGTAATAAATAATTTAATAAATATATAAATAAGTACTAATATTTTAATAAAATGATTTTAATATATATATGTTTTATAATATGGTGTGTGTATGTTTTATAAGTACATATTTTAAACCTAAATTTTTCAACAAAAAATTAGTAGAACTAATTTAGTATTTAATTTTAAAAGTAATATTTGAAAGTGAATGAAATAGAAAGGAGCAACATTAGTAACTAAAAGTAACAAAAAAAAATATATTTTTCAATAAGTAATAAAAATATTGTTACTTTTAGTTACTAACATAATATCTTTTAAAAATTTAAAAATATAAAGGCAATAATTACATTTAACTTTATGTTTTACGCAGAGTGAGACATTCCCGCGGGCGTCATCAAAAGTACGAGTTTACTTCCACCCATTCATCAACGCTGATGATGAATGACCATATCTATACACACACACCCAATATGTTGATGTCCCTATGCGCCTTGTAATGCTAATGTCTTTGTAAATTCTCATGTTGCATGGCAGCAGTGCACACTATGGAACATTCTATTAATAATGCTTCAGTATTCAAGTACCGTACAACATAAATACTTAAAGCATATAGTTTTATATTTCATGCCAATTTTAAGAATAACGAAAGCAGAATCATTGCGTTTTAGCATTCATCAATACATGACTAAATAAGTAATGTCATATAGCCTTCCTTAAGGCTAACTCATGGCAATTCATACCCAATACAGCGCTACGACTGCCATGCAATGGTCATGTCAAAACTTGGAGCTATTCATCGACACAACCAAATAACCTACATACTTGGTGCAAAACATAGATTTTCAGCAAGGTTGTGGACACTCACTGCCTTCCACAGGTACATGGAAAGAACCTTGACTCAATGGGCTTTCCATAGAGTCTAAGAACACTCCAAACGGAGTTTGGACGTGAAAGAGATGGTCGTCCGAAGTTGGAGGCAAACAAAACAGGAATGGACCCCTGTATCCCACTTGCACACTTGGTACAAACACCAAATTTCAGCAAGGTTTTGGATACCAATTACCCTCCACATGAATGGCTGGGTTTCTTGGGCTCAATGGTCTTTTCCATATAGTAGTCGAGAACACCCGAAGCGGATCAGGACTGAAGAAGTTTTGGCCTTTTCATTCAAGGCGAGGTCGATTTACTGCTGCTTATGCGGAAATAGTGATGCTGATTTCAAGGGTCTTAATCCATAATTTGACACTGGTTCTTTGTACTCATTTAAAGATACGGTTCTTAGGGTTCTTCTCTAACTAGAATCACCCAAATCGGATCAACTGAGGCTTCGAATATGTCCTAGCAGCGAGAATTTTCAGTTTTCAAACATATTGACGTACGAACATGGCCTAACTATTTCAGGAAATATGTTCTCATATAAGTCTAGTTTACCCAGCAATTGGAATCATTTAATTCAGATGAGTGATGGCCAAAACTCAGTCATGGGGTCTCAAAATAGAACAGGAAAGCGCTTTACTGGTTTACGTAGCCGAACCTTAGCAAATCTTGTGATTTCGGTACATGGCGTGGCTAACATGCCGTCGAGTAGCTTTTGATTTTTAGATATTTCTTGTATTTGCCGCCCATGAACCGCATTAGCTCACATCGCCCGCGTGTCCACGCTTCCTAGTCGTTTAGTCGAAACAATTTATTTAGATTCGAGTTTCGGTTAATCCTCTTAAATGAACATTCTTTAAATATCTGACATTTTTAGGATTTTCTAAAAATCTCGTTTTTCGGTCAGTGGCAGCCCGTCGGCCAGTGGTAAGAGTCATTGTCTCGAATTCAACGAAATTAAGGTAGATTGACTATATTTTGCGAAGACGATTTCAGCGGTGAGTTGGTTTCATCGTCAGGGACTAGAGGATTAAGATAATATTATCATTTTGCCCCCTTCCTAGCAAAAATTCAAATTTCTAGGTTTTTTTTCCCGAGTCTTACAAGCGTGCATTTCTCATAAAATTTAAATATTTTTTTTATCAGAAATATCTTTC
Organism: Tetrastigma voinierianum; assembly: GCA_016808115.1. NCBI lineage: Eukaryota > Viridiplantae > Streptophyta > Magnoliopsida > Vitales > Vitaceae > Tetrastigma > Tetrastigma voinierianum. Next base: position 44,224 of record JAEQBH010005307.1, on the reverse strand, counting down.
CTATGTCGTATGTTGATACATATGGTACAAGGAGATAACACTAAGTGTATAAGACAAATGTACTATTTGTACAAGGTGTACAAGCTTGCATTTCTCATAAGATTTAAATTTTTTTTTTTAATCCGAAATCTCTTTCCTATGTCCTATGCTGATACACCAACCTAGGATGTTCTTTATATACATTGGTAGATGTCATAATGATGAACAACCTAGTACATGTTTATGCCATAAACTTCCATAATTAAAAAAACATGAAAAATATAGTTGATGTCATTTTTTTTATTATTTTCTTTGTCAAGACAATGGACATATGCATATGTTACTCTTTAATAAAATAAGAAGGTTGTTATTATACACTATACAAGATGATTATACTAAGCGAACAAGACAAATACTAAATGCAAGGGGTTTACAATTTCCTTACATTTCTCATAAGATTTGAATATTTTTTAATCAAAAATCTCTTTCCTAGGTCGTATGCAAATATACCAACCTATGACATTCTTTATACGCATTGATAGATGTCATACTTAGCTCATACATAATAACTAGCCTAGAATATGTTTATGCCATAAACTTCTACAATTAAAAAATATGGTTGATTTCATTTTTTTTCTTACTTATTTCACCAATACCATGGAGATATACATATATTACTCTTTAACAAGGAAAAATACAAGTTTGTTATAATATACAAGGTAATTATACTAATTGTACAAGAGGTGTACACACTTGCATTTCTTATAGAATTTGAATGTTTTTTTTATCCAAAACCTCTTATGTAGGTCATATGCTAATATAACGCCAGACATTATTACATGATATTGTTTTTAGAGTTTGAGTATATATGTTAATAGACTAAAGCTTGAATGATATGCTAAATGATAAATACTATATTATCATTTTTAATTCATATTTTAAAATTTAAAATTATAGGTTAACATTTTTGTATTATACTTTTAAAATCAAATACTAAAATAATAATAATTGTTTTTGTTTAATAGTTAATATTGCATATACTTTTTATTTTTATCAATAGTTTAACTTGTGGATATTTTTTAAAAAATTTTTAGGTTTACAAAAATTTAAAACATAAAAGTATAAAAAATAAGATTATAATATGATAATTATAAATATTTAAACATTATATAGAAAATATTAGTATTTATTTTTATATTTATTGCTATGGAGGAATGCTTTTGTAAATATCAAAAGTCAATTTACTTTAATATATTTATTACACAAAACAAAAATCCAATAAAGAAAATAAAAAGTAATGAATAATTAAATTTCAATAAATAAACTTTTTAGTTAAGTAGATTTCAAAATAAGTGAAAATAAGATATTATCTTATAAATTTAATTAAAAAATAAAATAATTTATTTGACATTTATTCATTAAAATAATGCAGATTTATAATAAAGAAAATTATAAATAATAAATAAATAAAAATTTAAAATAATAAATAAATAAAATTTTAAAATAATAAATTTATTAATTAAGGCTAAAATAATTGAAAAATAAGAATATCATGCTATGAGTAATTAAAATCATAAAATTTAATTTATGTAAAAGCAAAATAAAAAAATAAAAACCTGAAGACTAATTGAAAAAAAAAAGACAGGGTTGCGTTGGGGGGTGGGGGGGTTGAGGGTGGGCCACCCGGAATGAAAAAAGAAGAGTACTAAGGCTTGGGAAAGTTGGGCGCATGTAGATTTAGATGGGAAGATGTGCATTTTGTCTCATCAAATATATTTCCTTAATTTGAGTGATTTGATGAAATCTTTATTAAAAATGAGTTCCATCTAACCTAAAACGAACATGTTTCCATTAATTTTTGAGGGATTGTGTTGGGAGTTTTGGCTTTTCAAAAGTTGAAGCAAGTGGGGTTTCCATGGTAGGTGCTTTTGGGGTTCATAGTTATTTCTTTAATCAGGGAAAGAATCAATGGTAAAGGTTTTGTTTTATCATGAATTTTCTAGTGAGGTTGCAATGATTTGAGTTGGATTCAACCCCATTAATTTATTTTATAATGGGGTTAAAATATGTGGAAAGTAGATGTTCACCCAAAAAAATATATAAAAAAAGATATAGATTTTTGTTAGGGCTGGTATGGTCAATTTCCAAAGAATCCTTGTTTGGATCATTTTATTTGTGTTTTCATTCCTTTTAATTTTGCGGGGATATATATATATATATATATATATATATATATATATATATGTATATATATATATATATAATTTTATTATATCTGTTTTATTTTATTTTTAATTTTTGGCCTTATATTCATTTTACATTATAACATTGTAGTATTTTTTTTATAGAAACTCAAACCTAATTAACTTTCTACATGTAATACAGCCTTATGGCTAGACTTCATTTACGCTTAACCACTAGATGAATATAGATAAGGTAATATATTAATGTTTTACCTCTTTTTTCATGTAAAATTCTTGTTGTTGATATTGGTAGCACAAGGATACGAGAAGAACAAAAATGAAAATCTTAGCAAAAATATCAAAATAACAAAAATGAAAATGAAAAATCTTAGCATGACGGCTCTTCAAAGTACCTCACTTTTCCTTATGAAATGTTTGTGCGTGGAAGTGGCCGTTACTGTAGACCCCGGGCCCGACACCTGACGGTAGGCCCGGACGAACCTCAAAAAGGGAAAGACGAACACGAGGCGGCGACCTTGCGGCCAGGCCCTCCGTCAGGGTACCACGAGGATTAGGCCCCGGGACTAGGCGCGAGGAACGCTCGACCAGTTCTCGCCGAGCATCAAGGTATCCTGCTTGGGCCTTAACCCAGCAAGCGCTTATTTTGATCAGCGGCTCTCCCCCAATGAGATTCTCATGGCTCTCCACTTTACAGCGTGAGTTCCTCCCATGAGAAGGCCCGGCCCTAGTCGCCTCGACAAAGTAGAGAAGTGCCTGCCGCAGCGGGTTCTATCGGAAGAAGATAGTTACGTATAGAGAATAATAAGTCACCTTTCAGAAATAGGCCATCTTCCCTAACATTATGGGAAGAAATCGTCTACCCTCCGAAAAGACGGATCCTCTTTTTCTTCCCTGCCAAAAGAGGCGAGTCACACGAAAAGGTGCGAGATTCCTAATCGAACTACCCCTATTGCTCCAAACTCTAAGTCTTCAGGAAAGGGCTAACTTTGCCATCGAGGAGACGGATCCTGCCGTCGTCTTCGGTGTTTGTTTTGCGGGTTCTTTGTCGATTGGTGAATGCCCGCACGGCCGTCCAGTGATAAGTCTAGGAGACCACAATTGGTGCCGTACGCCCAGAAGCGTCGAGGCGAAAGAAGTCTCAAAGATACATGGGCGGGTACACCGGCTCTGGGTGACCTCGATCTTGAGCCACGAAGATAAACCACGAAGTCAGCTCCTCCTGCAGCGCAAAGAGATGGAAACAGGCAGAGGCGGGGCCAGGCGAGTGGCCCAGGAGTACGAGCAATGAACTGATCGGGAGGAAATGGCGCGCAAACCCAGTTGGAAGCCAGCCGACCCGAGTAATCGCGGGAACCTCCCCGCTCGCTCCCTCAGCTAGTCTAGGAAAGGTGGTGCGTGGACGATCATCGATCTGCCGGCGGATGATGAGCTATCCTTCGGCAGTTCCCCACTCCTGCGCCGTTCACCATCCTCGAACGCCGCGAAAGCCCACTCGAGAAAAAGCCCACCTCGTCGACCCAGCATGTCCATTAGTGTAAAAGTATTCGGGTCTGAAGGAACCGAGGGACGGCGGCGCTGGCACCGGCTCACCGTATGTGCACGACCGGGCACAGGGCCTCCACCGGCGGCGCCATCCATGTACCTGCCTTTCGGGGCTGCCCCCGCGCCACAAATGTTTGTTCCCTAAATGCGTTCGGGACCGCGGGACTCTCTCCGCACTCCCCTTGGGCGGTATATCACGGACTCCTCCGCTGACTTTCCATACTACCCTTTGCCCAATACGGCGGTTCTTAGATCCGTGCGATCATATTACATTACAACGACAATGATCCTCACTTATTTGGGGATGATCGACTCTGTGGGTGTTCCCGGCCCGGCTCGAGGCCACCTTTGCTTTGGTTTCGGCTCCTGAAGGATCGACTAAACACGTTCGGCGAACTGGGTACGCGTTCGTCTCTCAATATTTATGTTACGTCGAGACCAAGGGAACATCAACTCCAGTCCATCCTCGAAGCGAGAAAATGAGTCCTCAGGGACTTCACACGCGGGTTCGGGCAAGCGATCCGACGGTCGATGTATCTGATATGGATCACGGTCTTGCAAAAATTTGAGAAGAAGCTTTAGGTAGGCCCAGTTCTTCGGTCTTTATCAACGGACCCTTGATAACTATGGAGAAATTGTGCAATGATGGACGAAATTCTCGTGGAAAGATAACATCCGGGCCGCTTCCTGAGTGATAATGACGGAGAGCGACGCCATTACGAAATTACGTCTAACATAAAAGCGGCTAAGGCAAGAGCCGGAAGCGCCTGGCCGGGCAATAAGGAAGAAAGATCCCCCGAGTTCCACGACTCTTAGCATTGCCTCGGCCAGGCACCTACCCATCATCGGGACCTCACAGATTTCAAGTGGCCCCTTCAATGAGGTGAGGTGGGATAACGGTCTGCAGTGCGATTATCACGGGGACCGTGCAGCCACGAGACCCAATCATTGCCGGAGCCTCAGTTTCTAGTAGAAAGCTTGTCGGTAGGCCGCTCGGAGCGGTGCGGGGAGCGACCGTGAGCGCGATCGCTCCCACGGCCAAGCCCAGGGCCGTTGTAGAAATCGAACATGCTCCAGGACCTCAGCCGACCATCAACTTCATGCGGGGGGCCGTGAGCCCAGCCAATATCAATCGAGAAAGCGGTGGAGAAGAATGCTCGGGACGACCTCCGTTAGAGCGGAGTAGAAACACCATCGGCGATCGAGGAGATGTGCGGCAGTTCTGCGGTGGGCGACCTATATCCTTTTCACCTAACCAGCACGGGTCTCATCACACCACACTACGGCGCTCGTGTTCTTGTATGTATTAACATTTTGGCGTGCACGGGGTTCCTCAGTGGTCGGGGCAATAGGCGAATCCTGCTCGTCTCGATAACTCGCGGATGGGAGGTCAGATTGATCATCTCCATTACATTTGGTAGGGTTTTTCGGGACTTTCACGGGTTACCACCTTTGTCGGTCGGGGGATATCACCTTTTACGTCAAGGGCAAGTCCGTGCTGATGAAATGCTTGTTTTAGTGGTAGAAGACTTGAGGCCGTACAATCGCATCTTGGGCGATCACGGTGCTGCATGAAGCGATTACCATCCACATACCACCAAACAATAAGCTACTGTGGGTTTGAACAAGTTGATGATCTCAGAGCTAATTGTTGCGGCGATTAACATCAACTCACTACGGGAGCCTTGTATGGCCATTTGCTTTCAGATGAACCACCCGCGAGACTGACCACGCCATAAGTAATCACGATCATCATTCAAAAGCCCTTCGGAGATAGAAACCAATTCGTTGATCCCTTAAACCGTGTCTCATTGGCCAGGACCGGATGCATCTATTTTAGCCCGCTCCCGAGGAGAAAAGGCACAATACCGCAGGGTTATCTGACTGTCGCGTGTATTTTCTTGGACTCCTTTCCGGATATGCCGGGATCGACCCATTCATGCCTCCACCTGACTGGCGATTTTGCCCCCTTGGTGGTCGAATAGTGAGACGGCTTTCACGGACTATGCAGTTATCGGGGCCAGAGGTTGATAAATGCAGCCAGAATGGATTTATCGAGAGGAGAAATTAAAATAACCCGGATGGGTGCTGACATGGTGGTGTGGATTCCCGAAAGAAAGGGGGAACAAACGGAGGGTATGTGGATTACACGGACCTCCAGCGATGCCTATCAAAGATGGCTACCACGCCTCGCATAGATCAGATTGTGGATGCCTCGGCCGGGCATGGTATGCTATCCTTTCTGGATGCTTTCTCGGGATACCACCCGGATCTGCCTTGGATGTACAGAAAAGACATCTTTCATCACGCCCCATGGACTCTACTGTTATAATGTGATGCCCTTCGGATTAAAGAATGTTGGGGCCACCTATCAGAGGTTGGTAACGAAAATGTTTCGGCCCTTACTCGGCAGCACCATGGAGGTTTATATTGATGATATGCTAGTAAAGTCAAGCATGCTCGGATCATACAGCTTCCATCTCCCGACAAGCTTTCTACACATATAAATAATATGGTATGAAACTAAATCCTCTAAAATGTGCGGAGTCGATTGCCATGAATTCAGCTTTATATGGTAACACAAGAGGAATAGAGGCCAAATCCTGCGCAACTTAAAAGCCATCTTGCAATGTCAGCGGCTCAGAAGCTCCAGAAAAAGAGATCAATGATGGCCGTCGGTTCTTTGCCCTCGAGGCGTTTTATTTTTTGTTCAATAGAGCTGAGCACTTCAACACTACCAGGGGCGCTAGTCGAGGTGAGTGGAATGAGGAATACGTAGGACATTCGTAACAATCCAAACAATACGATAGAGCCCACCGATCCTTGTGAGCTGGCTTGGAGACACACTCTATCTTTACCTGCTTGACCTCACGATGTGATCGGCGCCCATGTTTAAAGAATGTGAGGATGCAAAGTTGAGGCTAATTTTCTTTGTCAGCAAGTCCTTGACCCGATCACGGAGACGTTACACCCACAGCAGGCAGTACACGCCTTGGCCTACGAGCAGCCCAACCGCCGTACTTCCCGAGCTCATCCGTTGTGGTGTTGACTGACCTTCCACTCTCGGGCACGATTCACAAACCCGATATGTCCGGAAGGATGGCCCGTTGGGTAATGGAACTAAGGGAGTATGGCATCCAGTACAAGTCGAGGCTATCAAAGAAGGGGAAAGTCTTAATTTGATTTCCTTGTAGAATCCGCCCGGCGACACTTGCACGCGGCGAAAGAGTGGACCTTTGCGTTGATAGGGCTTCAGTGTCGAAATCCCGGCGCCGGATCGTCCGATTGGTTCCTCGAAGAAGCGAGTTCAGACAATTGAATGAAGCCCCGCCTCAACGGCAGATGAATCTTGTGATGATTAGCCTCCGTGTACTCGATGATTAATCGGTTGGATGATGATCGATGATCTGAGGGCCGATGCGATGTGCCTCTGATTGTTGAGATTCGATTATCTGCTGTTGATTTGTTCGGACTCGTGTAGCGTTGCGTTTCTGCGTGCGTTGCGTGTTAATAAGCGGTCGCCATTACTCTGTATCATCACGGATATTCTCTTACTGTACTCAGATAATAGATCAGAAGAAATATTATCTTGGATGGTTATCAAATATCCGTGTACCGATCTTATGATGACTCATTTGTGCCCATTGTTTAAAAATTGATTCAGTCGCAGTTACTGTTAATGAATCTCTCGTCTTCCAGACAATGTTGATCTTAGCTCTGGGTGGTTCGTATATGCTCGTTGATTGATAAAAAATCTGGGAGAACACTAACATCTCGAATATTGCAGGATATTATTCCCAGCTGTTCATGATGATGTTTCTGGTATGTTAGAAAGATGCTGTTCGCAGCTGAATCATCATCTCGTCCGAATCCGGTTAAAGATTTGATTAATCTGTTGGCGGAAATATATTGTAAACCGATGGGATCGATGTTATTGAGACGGTTCCCCACGCTTTATTACGAAAGAAGTGACTGTTGTGGTTATTCGGTTGTGATGAGGCTGGTTGGACGTGATGTGTCGTCAAAGGATAGAGATGTCTTGTTATTCCCGAAAACATTATCTGCAGGTTGACGTTCCGATCATTGTATGGATAATGGGCGGGTTAGCCGGCCGAAATTCTGTTGGGTTTTGTGAAAAATTAAAATGCGGAAAGCTTGTACTCCACGTTCCCCGTGGATGGCCCGAGCGAAACATCTAATCAGACATGTTTGCAGTGACCCTCGTGATCATTCAAAAATGGTGGAGTTTGATATTTGGGCCTGCAAGATGGCGGCGTGGGTCTCCCTTTGCTTTTTCTCACGGGATGGAAGTTGTTATCGTGAAATGGTCTACTACCATCCGGACGACTCGGCAGAATGAGAAAATGAAGGATCGCTGTGATGGGGTTAGACCGCGGTAAACTGTGAGGAGCGTGTGATCAGTGGCGATCACTACCCGACAAGCTTGACAGAGTTTTATTAACAACGGATGAAGGCCTCGGGTGTTCAGTGAGGCGATCTCGATCATCTCGAAGGTTTTGAGAACACAGCGAACCACTACGACGGGAAGGTTCCAAACCTTCAGGAGGATGATATCAGATCATGGCCGGGAATCGAGATCTAATAGTATGAATAAGCAGATTGGATACATTTTTAGATAACCAGATTCCGTACACTTGAAAGGTATTATCAATAAAAGATGTAACATTATCCACTCTGGCATAATGCGCATCAATCTGATTCAAATTACAAGTCGGGTGGCGGGTCCATTGACATAAAGGCGACATGATCAACATTACATTGGTGAGAAGTAATGAGTAAAGGTCGTATGGGTTCTTTGACACCTTGAATGTGGCATCAGATAACATCGATGGTCAATTCAAAGATCAGATGGCATGGATATTAAACATGGTTGTATAGATAACATCCGGCTAGTCAATTTCCAGGTCCCGACAGTGTGGTTCTTGTGAAGCTTTAACTGGTATGGAATGTTATCAGATGGTCAATTTCAGTCGAGCGCAGTTCTTGACCTGCTACATAAGCCTTGGATAACGCTGGTGGTCAATTTCAAAATCCGGCGGAGCGGTTCACTAACACGCCCCGGCCAGCGTAGATAACGTTGTTGGTGGTATAAATCAGGGTGGCGCGGGTTATTGACACGCCCTTTAGCATAGATAACGTCCAGTGGTCATTCAAAGTGCGGGAGCGCGAGTTCAACGACCCTGCCCGGCCGGCATAGATGCGTCTAGGTAGTGAAATTATGATCAGGTGGCGCGTTCTTGACTGCCCGCTGACATAGATAACGGTGGTCGATTTCAAAGTCAGGGTAGTGCGGTTCAACGACACGCCGACCGACTCAGATAACATCGGTCATTTCAAAGTCCGAATTGGCGCGGGGTTCTTCGACACGCCCGGCCTAGCACGGATAATAACATCCGACAATTGATTTCAAAGTTAGGGTAGCGCGGTTCATTGACACGCTTCGACTGGCGTAAATAACGTCTGGTGTTGATTAAGTCAAGATTGGCGCGGTTCGCTGACGCCCGGCCTATAGATCGCGTCCTAGTTTGGCGGTCAAGTGCCACAAGTCCAAGTGGCGCGAGTTCAGCGACACGCGCCCGATCTAGCATAGACCGCGCGTCGCGATCAGTACCAAATGGTGGCGGATCGCCCGACTGCAGGCCAAAATAGATAACATCCGGCTGATCAATTTCAAAGTCTGGGCGGCGCAGTTCATTGACTTGCCCGTCCTAGTGATTAATGCCCAAAAAGTGCAATTTTGAACCCTATATTAGATAGGTTTTTGAGTCTTTGCGGGTCAATAAATGTCATTCTCTGATTGAAGTGTTGAGAGTCTTCTTAGGAAGCAGCTTATGCCATTTAGAAGTATTTTTATTTTGTTTTGCGGGTGTTTGAGCACTTTAGAAGTTTAATGCTCCGGGATGTATGATGAATCATGAAGTTTGAACTCAAGTGTCGGCCGTCAACTTGGCCAGAATCAATGAAAAATGAAGCGAGTGAAGAAGAAAAATTGATCTGCAGTAGAAGACGGAGGCCGCGTTGAAAATCGGCAGCGGCAATTTCGCTAAGCTGCGAAAATTTATTGGGATTGCGAAAATTTCGCGGGGACTAGCGAATTCGCAAATTCGGTAGCGAAATTGTGGATTTTAAATAGACACCGGGAGTTTAAATAGGCCTTTGTTCCTAGCGAAATTTCATGATTTAAGCTACTCTCCGCGAAATTTAGCTAAATAGCGAATTTCGCCTAGCTAAGCGAGAGTGCCAAGCTATAGCGAAATTCCTATTTTGGCTATGCCTTGTGATTTGGCTACCTATGAAATTCTTCATCTAAGCGAAATTCACTGCCTCGATCATGTTTTTTGTATTTAATGCTAACCGACTCAATTTGGTGTATTTACTCTCTGTCTTAACTTAGCCAAATTTAGGCTTTTGGTATTTTCATGTATTGAGGTGGCCTATATAAACCCCTCTCTTTTTGTAATAAAGATAGAAATTTTGGGAAGCAACAATTTGGGGAGAGAAAGAAATTTTGTAAGTTTTCATTTTAAGTCTATTATTTAGTTAGGGTTTTGCTTTTATACTCTTCCTCTCTCCTCTTTCCTTATTTTCTTAATTTATAAACACCCCTCTTGGGGATGACAACTCAAGAGATGCTTGGCTAAGCCTCTTTTCTTTGAAGAGAGGAAGGTAGCTTGGTAGTGGGGCGTATACGTGTTGTCTCTTGTGTTAAAGCTACAGTCTTGTATTTATGGCCCTCGTCTTCTCAAATTAGGGTTGAATAAAACTTTGAATGTTGTTGATTTGTGATACTCTCAAAGCCTTTAGGATCTGATAGCATACTTATTGCTAGATGCCTTTGTGGTTCATTAGATGGTCAGGCCTACGGGAAATGATATTCCCGTACTAGGGTTTCAAGCGAAAAGACCGTAAATCTACATGTTATTTCGAATAGGAGTTATTATTTAGGGTGAGGTTTGTTAGTTAAACATAGATCCGGTTATGCCGGGGACTATAGGTTGCTTGTCTGCGGGGATAAAACCCGAGGACTTTTGTTTAACACAAGTTAGTGACCTAAATCTTCAAAGTTAACTTTTTCACACTTCATTTTTCGATTTTCTGATTTGTGGTTTTAAACTCATCACCCTGTTTTGAAACAAAAATCCAAAAAGTCTAAATAGAAAGCCTTACCTTCTTGCACTTATGCAAATCATTCTTAGGATGAAAACCCATCCGATCGTTGGGCTGTTACTATCTTTGGGTAGCTTGACTACGGCGGTAGTAGAACAGGTGTATATAAATTTTGTTATTTTTAGCTCGGCTCATGACGAATCAAATGGCGCCGTTAGGGATGGTGCCAAACTAGTAATGATAAGTTGATGTACTTGTGATCAACATCACACAGAAGTGAAGGTAATCTTTTAACTCTTTTTGTAACTTTCGGTGCGAGGCGCGATTTTGACACTGCAGTAACTTCAACATTTTGTTTTTTTTATTATTTATCTGATCAGGTTTTATTTTAGCTAACCCTAACCTTTTTGCAAGTTGGTTTGTGCTCTTTGTTGTATCTCAGTTTGTGTAACAGTTGTTGTATCTTGATCTTGGGACGAGAAGAACTCGGGAAAATTGCATAGAATCGATACACAACGACCAGTCGGTGAAGTCGGTCATACCTACTTGATACCATGGATCCCTTTACGAGGCAGCAGGGTGAACTGGAACCCTATGAATCATGACCTATAGAACCATGAGGGATCACATCCACCCTCCTAGAGTTAGTGCCCCATCCTGTATCATTCCTCCTCCTGAAGATGTAGCGGTGAGGCCATATTTTGGTACCCTACTCCATATCATGGTATGGAAAATGAAAATCCATACACATATATTGAGTTTTGAGGAGGTTTGCACTACCTTTAAGGAAGGTATGATGGACATGGATTTGCTAAAGGCCCATTTCCATTGACCCTAAAGGACAGGCCAGGTCGCTGGCTAATTCACTTTGAGGCCTAGAACCACCATTAGAAATTGGGCTGCGAGCGAATTCTGAAGAAGTTCTTGATGCTCATAAGACTAATAATTTGAAAAAGACAAATTTACACCTTTGCATTCGGGATGGTGAGAGATTTACCGGTGTTGGGAGATTTATGGAAACCATCGGTGTGCATCCACATCATGGGTTTGATACTTGGATGTTGGTGGAGCCACTTCTATGGTGGGTATGTCTCTGCCATGAGGCGACTTTGGAAACCATGTGGAGGGACTTAAGTAAGCATCGGGCCGAAGCCATGGATTTTTAAGTGCATTAATTTACAAAAACTTCTACAAGGGGGATGAGCCCTTTAGAGAGTGGAAGGATGAGACCCACAGGTTAACCCAAAGTGGATATGCTGCGGAAAGAAGTGGGTATTTGGGATTTCAACCTGCGAGAAGTGGAGGCTTGAAGGCAAACGGCTCAAAGGTGCATGCGATTCTTGAAAATCCTACAGTCGATCCTTGTACCAGGCTCAATCCACATTGCACCAAATTAGAGAGACCCATCCTATGGCCTATGATGAAAGGGTTTGATGTCGAGGAATGTGCAAACAACATGTGGACAGCCTGAACCACATTAAATCAGTGCTCCATATAGTTAATACCTACAATTTGATCCAATTGGAGGAATCACCTAACCTTGCATGGAGACCAACTTGCAGCCTTTAGAAATTCCAAACCTCGAGTTTGGTACCCCTCCTATCACAACAACCACCATCCTCTTCTCTAGTGGAACAGGCCATAGTTTGAGTAAGGTGGTGGAAGCTTGTTGAGGAACAAAAGGAATCAATGTGCAAGCGCACAAGGATTAAATACGTAGAAAGTACGAATAGGAGAATAGATAGGCTTGAGGCAATCTGCTTGAGAAAATTGACAACCTACGATTATTCAATCTACTTGGAATCAATAAGTTGCTAAGAATTCTGAGAGAAAGGGAGGTTTCCTTCACGAAACACTTCGAATCCTAAGAGGGAATTCGCGAGGTAGGGTCATCGACAATTCGGGAATGGATGGAAGTTAAGGCTATCATTACAGGGAGTGGAAAGAAGTTGATCCAGCCCATGCCAAAGGCACATTGAAGAATCAATCAAGGAAGAGTGCGATCACAGGCATATTCTCCTAGGAGGATTGAGTGATCTGCGAGACCACCTCGTTTCCTGAAGCACTTAGAGGTAGAAGAGAATATCAGCAAGCAGGTATTTTAGAGGTCCTAAGGCAAGTGAAGGTTAACATACCTCTGTTGGACATAATTAAACAAGTGCCTGCTTATGCAAAATTTTTGAAAGATCTTTGCACAATCAAGAAGGGATTAGGCATTGAGAAGAAGGCATTTCTCACTGAACAAGTCAGTGCCATAATCCAAAGCAAATACCCTGTCAAATACAAGGATCCAGGATCTCCCACAATTTCAGATAATATTGGTGGGAAGTGCATAGAAATATTTGCTTGATTTAGGAGCCAGTGTGAACCTAATGCCGTATTCAGTATACAAGCAGTTAGGTCTAGGTGAACTTAAACCTACCAACATCACACTCTCATTGGCCGATAGATCAGTGAAAATCCTAAGGGGATAGTTGAGGATGTCTTATTGAAGATAGACAAATTCTACCACTATCCGATCAAGATTTTGTGGTGCTTGACCATGAGCCAATTGCAAGTGAACCTAATCATGTACGATCATCTTAGGAAGACCATTTTGGCCTGACCCGATGCAATCATCAATTGGGAATGGAGTCATGCGACTTACCTTTGGTAACATGACCTTGGAGTTGAACATCTTTCATTTGAACAACAAACATGAGTTGCTAGAAAATGAAAATCATATAACTGGTGAAGTTGTTTCAAATGGTCAATGTGGGAAAACAAGGGTAACAAAAGAGTGCGAGGAGTAATCAATGGGGAGATGAAGAAAGTTTAGTCTTGCCATCAACACCAACTACAAGCCAATTGCTCAATTCATAAGCCATCACAGAGGAGCAGATCAACATTTAGTCACCCAACACAATGGAATCGGCCAGACTCTGCGAGGAGTTGAAGATCCATTCTCCTTGACCCTCCTTGAGTAATTTTGAGATTAGGCCCAGTTTCGGTGTTTTCAAAAACCAGTGCGGAGTTCCATAATTTTTACTTTACGTCTTAATTTAGTTAATTTTGATAATTTAGGTTATTTTTAGGATTTCCTAAATTAGCCGGAGTTTGTTTTTTTAGTAATTTTGTTTATATATATTATGAGTAATTTGTATTAAATTTCTAATTATAGTATCATCTAATAATTTTTATCATAATCTTTTATTTTTATATATTATCGATATTAAAGCTAAATTTTGAAGTGTAGGAGGTGTAGCGACTTTAACAAAAAATTAAGCTAAAATGCAAAATATGAGGAAATGACTCTTCGGTTGCTTCAGCTAGGTATAAGAAGGGGGAGGGTTGTGACAGTCTTCTTTCTCATTCTGACGAAACCACAGTCTCTGCCGCCCGCAGTAGCCACGAGCTTTCCAGCCTCTGTCGCGCCGTGGTTCTGTATACGCTCCTTTGCCGCGTGCCGTGACCAGAGCCACCACGTGGTGAGGCCCACCTCCAGGTCTCTGCTTGATGTGGCGAGGAAGTAGCCACTCTGCCACTAGCCGCCAGTTGTTTCTTTTGCCGGAGTAGCCATGGCGAGTGCCCTCGACTCGGTCGACCTTGCCTGCCAGGCGGTGGTCTGAGGCGACTGCTGCCAGCGCGCCACGAGCCTACTGGGTTTCTGGCCTGCCCGGTGGCACGCGCCCGGTGAGCCCTGATTCATGGCTTGATTGATGACTGGTGTGCCGGGGAGCCACCGGTTGGAGATGCAGGCCTCGGGCATTTTTCGATTGAGTTGAGCCCTTTTCCAGTATTTTATTTCGATCTCAATATGGTTCGTACTCGGGGTGGAGTCGCGTCGGCCGCGGGTTAGGTTGATGAGAGAGGCCCGGCTAGGTCCCAGCTCGATGCCATCGCGGCAAAGTCCCCAGGGAGCCCGTACCTAAAGGCCTCGGGGATTAGCTGGGGGATGGACATTTGTGCTTTGCTCACTGCCTGGAGGGTTGGGGATGGGAAGGCGTCGAAGTGTTGTGTGGTTGGGAGATATCTTGTTGGGCGTTTCAGTGCAGATCTTATCAGGATTGCGAGTGATATATCACGGTTATCATTTGCTCAAGTTGTGACCGTTGTTTGTCAGATTTGTTAGATCATCAGACTCAATCGAAGGTTATGGGTGTTGCGAGTCCGCGCGGGTTTGATCACAGATCTGGGATCGTGAGATTGATCGAGGATTATTTGCTGTGCCTTTCATGACCAGGCGATTATTACTACCCGCAGTGAGTACTGCCGGTTCTACCACTCGATGACGTCTAGAGGATCAGCTAGTCCGCGTGAGCTTCAGTTCAATATTGATGATCGCCGCGGAGTACTCGACGGCCAGATATTTGGTGAGTGCGTGGCGCCTCTCACGCGGCGATCTGGAGGGAGTTCTGAGAGATTGGGCCCACCACCGCCTCATCGGCGAGATGGTTCGAGCCTTGGCGAGAACACACTTCTTTGGACGTGTTATTTTCTGAGGAGAAGGCGGCTCAGCCTCGAGATCTTTGTTGCTGACCATGCATTTGGGCCGAGCTTATTTGGCCGGCGTGCGTCTGCGGAGGGGCCATCTTGGAGGCTCTTTACCGGATCTCGGGGGGATTTTAGTTCGATCCCTCTTATTTGCAGTGATAGCCTCTGTTGCGGTTCGAGGAGAAAGGTCCATCGGAAGAAGGACTAACACGAGGCGAGCATTCCACTGCGATCTTGAGACTACTACCGGGTTAAGTGTTGGGATTCCCGAGGACGGAGTTGAGAGGAGGATTAAGATGCCCCCTGGTCATGTGAGGTGGGCGAATTTGATGACCATGCGGGTGTCTTTCCACCTCAGGCCAGGACCGGAGGGAGTCGATGCGGGTCGGGTGGGCGAGACTCACGGGGATGTGTGTCACACCCTTGCAGGCAGAGTCTGGTGATCCAGGTTCCACAGATGTACCTTCATCCCTCCTCGACCTGCCATCGGCTTGATGCGGTGTACGACCATCTATTGGCACACCATTGCGAATGCAGTCATGCGGCGAGAGAGATAAATTTGGTGTGATGGATGCTATCACATTACCTTAGCGGCCACACGGCGACCCGTATACGGCGGATGAAGCTGCCCGGTGTCACTCTATGCTTCAACGAGATCATGGCGCGCCCAGGTCTTCCTCGTGTTCACGATGGAGAGGAAGCCTGCGAGACACAACCCTATTTGGATGCAGCGGCGACGGCAGCGGCCAGACCCACCACGCCCGCAGCGGTGAGGTGGTTAGGTTTCTTTACATTTTTTGTATAGTTACCCGGCTTTATCAGCGCCTACTAATTTTGATTAGGATTTATGTATTAGCCATAGCGGCGGTGATATTTTGTATGTTTAGCTTTGATATGCATGTCGCAGCCACTTTGGCTGTAAGCTATTCGGTATATATATATACAAACTTTTGCATACCATGTTTTGTGCACTTTACCATGTATATTTGTTTTCTTTTCAATTGAACAATTGAATTGCTACAAATGGACAATTGAATTGCTTTATCTTGGGAAGTTCAAATATTGTTTGTCACCTTTATGTTAGAGCAAATTCCATGCTTGAATTAATTTTGGTGATTCAGTTCAAAATACCAACTTGAACATTTCTCACTTATGCTAATTCACACCTTGCACTCCAGTTATTTCAATAGGTGGCCGTTATATCTCTCCTTCGATTTGCAAAGTTAGGCATGTTAGCGCCTAGGATAGGTTGTGTTACCCGTATTTGAAGACGATGTAGTCTTCGAAAGGAAAAGAAAAAGAAAAAGAAAAAAAAAAGAAAAGAAGAAAAAGAAAAATAAAGTCGTGAAGTTTTGCCTTGAAACCGAGCGCAGTCGGGGTCGTATGGCGCGAAAACCCGAAACCAGATGCCACTGGCCTTAAGCGGTTTAGAAGTCGTGATTTTGTGTTCGTTACATGGGTGGATAGGTAGAGTCTAACGAATTGTAGGTGCTTGATTTTCGAAGTCATACGGAGTCCGGGGTGAAGCCTGTGGAGTTAGTGGTCATTGATCCTTTTGACTTGATGCCCTAAACCTTAATTGGTTGGGAGTCATCGGTGAATCCCCGTTACACGGACTTTGGTGAAGTCGAATTTTAAGCATTGCATCCTATAGTGTAGTTGAATAAAGAAAGAAGTGCGTAACTATCCTTATCTAGGTTGACTTAAGGCCATGTCGGTGCTAGGTTGGGGAGAGGGGACAAATTTTGCAATTTATCGGGTTTAACTCGGGTTATATAAAGAACCATTAGACTTAGTGGAAATTCAAGTTGAGAATCGTGGATCCAAGATTGACCCAGAATTGCCTTTAATGGATTTAGTTCTTTCATATCACGCTTACAACTTTGATGTCAATTTTTCGGGCTTTAAAGGCAATGTTTATATGTACATACATATAATTCCTTTAATCATAACCTTTTTGAAAATCACCACATGCATCTCCTTTTAGTTTTCAGATTGCTAAGTGGACTAGCAACGCTTTGGTTGGGTGTGATTAATGCCCAAAAGTACCTCAACCCTATATTAGATAGGTTTCTCAGTGCTTTGCTGCGATTAATCAGTATGTCATTTATACCAATCAAGTGTTCAAGTCTTCTTTAGTAGCACTATGCCATTTGGGATATTTTCGGGTCGCTTGTGTACTGAAAGACTTTAAGTTCTAATATCGGATGTATGATGAATCATGAAGTTTCAACTCAAGTGTCGCCCATCAACCACCAAGAATCAATGAAAATCAAGGCAAAGTGAAGAAAATTGATGCAAAGAGGAAGACGAGGCAGCAGTTGAAAATCAAGAAACTAGCTACGCTTAAGCTCGCGGTGGCCTCGGGATTGCGAAAATTTTGCAGTGTTTAGCGAAAAATTTCTAAGCAGGCTCCGCGAAATTGCGGATTTTCAAGCAGACACTTGGGTTCGCTTAGGAGACCGCTCCTAGCGAAATTTCAGATTTCGCTTGACACCTAAAGGCTAAGCTTTAGCGAAATTCCCGCTAGCCAGCGAAATCTCGCTGCCTTAGAGAAATTTCCATTTTCGCTATGCCTGTGATTTCACTACCTAGCGAAATTCTTCACTCCTAGCGAAATTCACTGCCTCGTCATGTGTTTGTATTTAATGCTAACCGACTCCAAATTTGATGTTTTACTTTCTTGTCCTTTAACTTAGCCAAATTTGTAGGCTTTTTGGTATTTTCATGTATTGAGGTGGCCTATATAAACCCCTCTCTTTTTGTAATAAAGATAGAGAATTTTGGGGGAAGCAACAATTTGGGGGAGAGAAGAATTTGTAAGTTTTCATTTTTGTAAATAAAGTCTCAGATTTTAGTTGTGGTTTTGCTTTTCTTCTTCTCTCCTTCCTTTATTTTCGCTGCCAAACACCCTTTGAGGATGACAACTCAGAGACAGCCAAGGTTCCTTTTCTTTGAAGAGGAAGGGAAAGCCTAGCTTGGTAGCTGGGCATATGCATGTTGTCCCTTGTGTTAAAAGCCACAAGATCGTATGATTACCATCTTCAAATTAGTGGTCAATAGCTTGAATGTTATCGATTCGGGGCTAACATGTTAGGATACATGGGTGGCTACTTATCACTAGATGCAATCGTGGTTCAATAGATGGTCTTTACGAGCCTCCGAAATGATATTTAATGCTGTGGTTTCAAACCGAAAAAGGGCCATACTTGCATGCTACCCGGTTGACCAAATGTGAGTCACGTTAGTGGTGAAGTTTGCTAGTTAAACATAGATCCCATATGCCAGGGACTATAGGTTGCTTGTCATAACGCGAGGATAAAACCCAGGACTTTGCTCTGCTCCACCTTACCAAGTTGGGTGACCTAAATCTTCAAAGTTAACTTTTCACACTTCATTTTCAGTTTTTTACGAACGCTTTTTAAACTCATCATTAATCGTTAAACAAAAATCCAAAAGTCCAAATAGAAAGCCTTTACCTTCGCACTTATGCAAATCATTCTTGGGATGAAAACCCATCCCCGTGTTCGACCCTAGACCACTATACTGCAGTAGCTTGACTACGGCAGTAGTAGGAACTTAGGTGTATATAAATTTTGTTGATTTTAGCTCAGCCTACTGTGGCACGAATCACCTAGCATAGATAACATCCGGCTGGTCAATTTCAAAGTCCGCAACACAGCCACTCACCGCCTGCACCCAAACAGATAACATATGGTCGGGGTCAATTCAAAAGTCCCAAGCACAAGAAATTCACGACCATTCCTACTTCAACATGAACATCTAGCCGGGTCAAATTATAAGTCCAAGTGGCGCAGCTTCACCGAATTTACCCTACTACATGAGCACCCACTAGTCGGGTCAAATTACAAGTCCGAGCGGTGCACATCGACTCGCCCGCCCAAAGACATATCATATCCAATAAGAACATAAGTCCGGCAGGTAACATCGACTGGCCTCGACCTAGCACAATAACATCCGGGTCGGTCACCCGGTTCCGTGGCCCAGCTGATTAACGATCCAGACAAATGGCTGCTTACCACTTTCAAAGCCTATGATTTCTAATCAATGCAATCAAAGGAGGCACTCAACAAGAATCAAAGCAAACTCAAATAATATAACCTTAAAGCATATCCAAAGTTAACGAAAAGAGGAAAGAAAGGAAAATTGTTCGGTATACAAAACACTGATAAGACCGGGCTCTGTTTCAACCAAGCACTTAACACTCGCCGAGGGTATCTGCCTCACCCGAGGGATCCATCTAAGAATCGCCTCTTCTCCTATTAAAGAATCAGCATCTTCTCGATGCTCCTCGCCTGGTTCCCGGTTGCAATGGCCGACAAGACGCTGGGGGGCACGTTGGCAAAGAATCTAGTAAGTGAGCGACGTATGATCCGACATTCCATCAGAGATATGAGGCCTACTCCCGCAAATGTCAGGCATGAAAACAAGAACAACCATAGGCCGCACTGAATAGTGTCGCCACTAAATCGAACTCGGTCCCATCATTCTCCTCACAAAGAGCAAACCTCCTCCCCACCCTGACAAATCCCGAGCTCCATGACCAGAGAAAGTCTCTCGTCTGCCAAACGACCACTCTCCTTCCTCCGCCTTCCTGCAAGCTTCCCCCGCCAGGGCCAATGCCTCCCGAGTGGCTCCATGCTCGGACTCCGACTTTTGGCGGGCTTCTTTCGCAAGCGCTAGGGCACGCTGAACCCGAGTAAGCCTCGCACTCATCTATAAATGCATTAACGGTCCTTCGGGTCGCTACTAGCCATCGCGCCAAACGGGCGCGCCGCATCTCTCTCAGCTTCGGCCCGGATGGCTCTCTCAGCAGATTCCCTAGCCTCCAGCTCCAAGCGGCGTGCACGCCCGGGGCTCAACCTTCTTAATGAGGCTTTACATCTCCCCGCTTTGGCCATTCGCCTAAACATACACAATCTTAGTCGCCGGCGTCCCCGCCTGAGCTCGACCCTGGATGTCATAGAACACATAGTCATAACAATGGCTACTACCGTAAAGATCCATTAGCAACTAAAAAATAAGCAATAGTGTTAAAACCGCCGGCGAACTCCGCCATCTTACTGTGCTCTGCCGACCGGACGGTTGCGTTTCGACCGTATACCATCGATGATCTCGTTAAAATCCTTCTTCTGTGGTGTAGGCGGTGGAGGGTCACCGAATAATCTTCGCAAAGGCCCATACCCCGGGCGACTACCGGCACCCGATATATGTGTGGATATAAATTGTTTAGCCAATCGACCGTGGACGCACCACAATGAAAGAGCTCCCAACTGGGCCAAGCAAGATGTCCTTCGGGGGCTCCTCCACCCCTGTGGCCGACATCCCACTCCGGGGCCCCACGCGGAGGAAGGTAGTTCTAGGTGATTACCCGGGTTTACCGGTGGGTCTTAGGCAAACCGACCGCTGGGTGCTCGATCTGCCTGGGTGCTCCCCGCCCGATCTAAAGCGGTGGATCACTCAGCAAGCAGCTGCGAGCGGATCTTCCTTGATTCCGACCGGCCGGGCCCCGTCCGGCTTCGCTCTTCCCCGCAGCTTTGGGCTTCGGGAGAAAGGGTGGATGATGATGGCCCTGTCCTCGAACTGGGTTAGTGATGGCCGACCACTCCAGAGCCTAAGACTCCTGGCCCCGCACTACGGACGGCGTGGATCCGACTGGCCGCCGGAAACCACCCGCCGTCCCTCTCACGGGCAAAGATAGCGATCAAGGCCTGGCCATTTTCTCCCGCCTCGCTCCTTCCAAATCCCGAGGCTCTTGGCTTAGCAGAACCCAGTGTTAACGGTCCTCCCCTCGGGATTCGGCCACACGTCGCCCGGTGCTCCCCCTTCCTCTGATCCTAACTACTCGAGGGGCTGTCCGCACCCGCACAGCAAGGGGCCTCTCTGATGACCTCTCCCACTTCCGAACGGAGCATGGAGGAGACGAACTAGAACTCCCGATCGAGGAAGTAGATGCCCCGAACGCACCTTGCACCGACTTCGCCCGACCACTGATCTCCTGGGAGGAGTTTCGCGACCACGAGAAACTAAACAATCGCAGGCCTATACAACGGTGCTCCCTTCAACCACGTCCGACCAGAAGGCGTGGAATGATCTCATAAGAGTATAAGGAGCCGGGTTATGCCTCACGACAGATATGTTCTTTCAAGGTCGCTGTAACCTCAGAGTGGCGCTCTCACTAAACCTCCGCACCTACGATCTTTCCTCAAAACCCGGCCACCCATTTTACCAACCTTCCTCGCCAAGCTTTCCTACATGAAGCAACCATAGTTAGCGCTTTAAAACAACAAACATCGGGGGTATAGTCGGTAACTGATCCGCAAACCTACACAACTGGAAGGATCGAGACCTAAGCACATTAAATCCGCAGCCTGGGAACCCGGTCTCGTCCCAAGGACCCCTCACTAGCAACGCCCCTTTCACCTCCGTCTTAGGCGAGTCGGGGAGCCCATTGACAATCTGGAATCGAGGACTCAAAACCGACATGGACATCCGGCCCCCCGACCCTATGCTCAGGAAGTAAATAATGAAAATCTCCACCAACAAGAGATCAAGCCCGTACAAGTGATTCAGCACGCAGCTGCCTATTAGGATACGAATCACGTTGGGATGGATGAGGGCCGGGGGCGCCCGTAAAAATGCGTAAACTATTTAACTACGGGACGACACTCCGAAAGCATAGCCCGATCAAGCGATGTGCTCCCGAGTAAAGAACACACCATGGTGTTCTCCACCCAACGTGGAATCGTCCGCCCTCTCCATCAACCAAAGGTCGATGTCATCAGGCACCTCGCAGTACGCCTTTAATTCCTCCATCGCCGTGACTCAATGACGCCAAGCCGCAGAAGGCTTCGCCGCAGGGGTGCCCTCCAGATGACCTTTCACTTGCAGTTTCTTCCCGACCTCTCGCCATTCTACAAGAAGATAAAAAAGAGAGGAGAAGACGAATATTAGACCCTAGGCATATACCCAATTGGTACAAGAGTTATTTTCTAGCCCGGCAAAGAGCCGCATACCGCCTCGCTGCATTGGTATTAAGACACTTCCTTCTCTTCCGTGCTTTTTAACTAATGGAACCCGTCACCTAACAAGGACTAACACTACTAAGGAGCACCGAGCAAGCACTGGGTGAAATGAAAGGGGCGAACGCCTACAACAATGACTCACGAATGAACGCAAGATAGAACTGGCCTATTCGTAGTGGTTGGTCGCTAAGAGGGAAGAAGATAAACCAAAATAACACGGAAAGGAAGACGGTACGGTTTAATGATGCCTATCTATATATCGCCGCCTAGGGTCTGTAGCCACATTTAATGCAACAACGACTAATCGACTGCCAGAGATCTCAACCAACGCGACGGTTCGCGCTTTAGGGCACATGCACTACAGGGCTAAGCCTAGGAGCCTTCCTCCTGATGGTTAAACCGGCCCGCTAACAAGTTTTATAATGATCAATCGCCTCACTAGATAGAAATATAGAATATCCACACAATTGCAATAAGGCAATAAAAAGTGATAAAAAAAACTACAATTTTATTAATTGCACCAAAAAGGTGTTCGACGTTACATAGCGATGCTTGTTGCCAAGCAATCGTAATACAACACGACTAACTAGTATTCATAACATCCGAAAGACAAAAGAACAACAGGCAAGGCATCCGCCGCCGGAACCAAAAGAGAGGCCACTACCAAGAAGAAGGGAAAGACTCGAGACTCGGGAAGCTGAAAGAAGTCGCAGGCCAAGAAGAGCGGAGAGACGGTGATGGGCCGAATGGAGAAGAAGCCCCCTGGCCGTCAAGCAGAGGCTAAGAAGGAGGAAAAGAAGAGGACGAGGTCAAGGGAAGCCAGAGTAAATCTCATGATCTAGCAGGGGTGTCCTCTGACAGAGGTCGCCATTCAAGTTTTAGAACCACCCAAACACCTCCCCGAACATTTATGACTCCGCTCAAGCCATGCAGTCTTTGACCGACCCATACCCGGAGGGCACGCCCAACTAATCGATAACAACTGTCCCTTATCCCGCAATCCCTTCACTTCAGAGTGTCCACCAACGATCTATTGTCATTCTTTGCCGAATGAACATGGATAACCAATAAGATAACGAACCTCGTCATCCTTGCCTTTTATAGCTGCTCCTATATCTCAAGATCGATCCAGATGATCCAATAGCATCTAATGCAGTTACAAAAAAGTTAAAAAATTTACGTTGAAAATTAAGCAGCATTAATGGTAAACTGTTCCCTATAATATGACGATCAACCTTGTTCTTTTTTCCGACCGGGGATGGTCTTCCTCCCAGGGAAAATTGGCATCAGGTACCCGGGCCCAGCCCAAGACTCCTCGGCTAGCTGGCCGACTCCAAGAGCCTCAAAGGGAAAAGGCCCGTACACCGCCGGCCCAGAACGCGCCCTCGTCGACCTCCCGCCCGGTACCCCGAGGGGATTAGGCCAGGACACTAGCCGGCCCAGGAACACCCGACCGATCCTCCGCCCGGGCGCTCGGGTATCCCATAGCCCGGACGCCTTGTTTAGTTCAAGCACTTATTTTTCCGATTGGCAACTCTCCCAAGTGAAGTTGCCAACCGGCTCTCCACTTTACAAGCGTGAGTTCACCCATGAACTGACCCCGTCACCTTTGACAAAATAGGAAAGTCCTCTTAGTAGCGGTTCTATCGGGAAGGTAGTTACGTAGAGGGAAGAATAATTCACCCTTCCCGAAATAAGAGCCATCTTCCCCTAACATTATGGGAAGAAATTGTCCACTATCCAAAAAAGACGGATCCTCTTTCTTCCCTCCATAAAAGAGAAGCGAGTCACACCAAAAAAGGTACGAGATTCCTAATCGAGACTACTATTGCTCCAAACCCTAAGTCTTCCGTAGTGCGATCATCTTACACGGGGAGGCGACTTTAATCACCACCGTCGTCTTCGTGTTTGTTTTGCAAGTTGCTGTCAATTGGTGAATGCCATGACGATCAAATGACTCTGAGAATCCAGGAGACCACATAGAGAATAAAAATGAATCTCAAGTAGTAGAAATAACAATAACAATAATAATAATAGTAATAAGGGGTAATTGACATGAATAATCCATATTTTTACCGGTATTTTTTAATTAGTCTTACCTACTGATTAATTAGGAATAATTCTAGGTTTGGAGGGTCTCGTATTGTATTGGTCCATCATTGGAAGTGACTGGTTTAATAGGTTAAAACTACCACAAGTCATTATCTAATTGGTCGCCAATATTTATTTATTTTTTAAAAATTGAGTTTTATCTACCCTCTCTCTCTCCTCTCTCCTCTCCCCACCTCTCCCTTCAACCCACCTCTTCGATCGACAGTAACACGAAACTGTTGAAGTTCAATCAAATTCTCAACTTCCTTACTTCTTTGTTTCTCTCTTTTTCTCTTTCTCTTTTATCTCTGTAATTCAAGCTCATCAATGGAGGTCAAGAAAGAGGGGAAGCCGGAGTTCATTTTCCGGTCGACGGGGACCTTTGACAGGGATTGGAAATATGATTGTTGTTTGTTTTTATATTCAGTACTTCATCAATTGTGGACGGTTCTAGTGTGACGCCCCGATCTCGGGTAGTCCAGTTGACCAACGTCAACCCGCGGAAAACCTATGTCTCATGTCATGAGACCCATACATGAGTAAAAATGGCCACTTGGGCCCATACATCAATACTCACCAACAATCTAGCCAACTATATTACCATAGTTCAAGAGTTGATTACATCACTCTTAATACAACATATATTAAATCCTAAAATTTTAATACATGTTTTACAAAATAAATACCAAAGCCACATGTCGGCTTTCTTCTCAAAGCGGCCTCTAATGAGCGCCATATTCCCGAACACTCCTTGTACCTGAAATAATGATCTCTCGACAGGGTGAGCAATGCCCAGTAGTGATAATCTCCTACATGGGTTACTCCCCACCTAAGTGCATAATGATTCATTTAAGCAAACGCATTCAAGCAAATACATGGTTCTACTTGAATGTCTATATGATATGGATGAGAATGTGACTTACCCTTTCCCACTTCTCGAGTCCTCACTGACTCCCTCACACATGCCTAAGCCAAATGTGAGAAAAACATCATTTTCGAAACAAAAGATTTTTGTTCTTGAAAACCTCATATCGAGTTTCGGTAAATATATTGGACTACCCTCCGAGGCGAATTGCTGGATCATTTTTCCGAAACAGTCATGGGTCACCGAGATGAACTATTGGACCACTCTCCAAGTCAATTCTTCGGAAAATATTTCCTTGAAATTCCTTTCACAACCATTTTCCATTTTTCATTTCTTTCATGCCATGCACTCACACCTAATTTTTCTAGGTTGCCCCTGTGCATATGAAATGTATTATGCCATTTCCAAACCACACATGCCAATATATCAATTATGCATATATTAACAAAATTTACATACCAACCACATGTTATTTAATTCATATCAATAACATCAAAATTAGCTCACTTGAGCTAATTAACAATCCAATTTAATTCCCATGGCTTACACACAATTATATTTTTATATAATTCAACAATATGTTAACACATTTAATTTTTATGCATTAACAATTTCTTTTTCACACAATTCAAGCCATCTAATTCAAGCAATATTTTGCTTACAACACACATGGACCATTTTCGGTCCGATCAAGCAAACCGGGACTGTTTTTAACAGTCCCTAACTAGCAAAGGTCAGTCTCGCTAAGTAACCTTCTCTCCTAGCATCCCGAATAAATTCATGGCCATCACTAATAACACTCCAAACCATAATTTATCAGATAAATTATCACACAAACCACCA
This sequence comes from Tetrastigma voinierianum, assembly GCA_016808115.1. NCBI lineage: Eukaryota > Viridiplantae > Streptophyta > Magnoliopsida > Vitales > Vitaceae > Tetrastigma > Tetrastigma voinierianum. The sequence continues at coordinate 18,053 of JAEQBH010005307.1, read as the reverse complement.
AAACAGTCCCTAAACAATCCAAAACGGGTTCCAATTATTCCAACAATTCAGTCCCAAGTTTTGGGATTGTTGCCACCGCTATCGCTTTCCTCATGAAGTCTGTTAGAGAGAGACCTGATATCTATAACAAGATCTTGGAAGGTAACAATGGTTTTTCTTTAATAATTTTTATGTTCGAAAAAGCACTTAACTGATTTCTTGAAAATAAGAGCAATCAGAGATTGCAGCTAGGATATTTTCTAGTATGGGATGATATGCGTAAGATGCAAAGTACTCATGAATAGTGTATGAAGTGATGATATTCATACCCCATTTCAAATGGAACTTTCATAATTGTTCTTCAAGACTTTACCTATGCTTCGAGATCTGCTTTGTAGCTATGTGGATTGATATGCTTTATAGTTATTTTGATCCCATATTGTCTTTTAAAAATTGTGATTGTGGCTTCAGTTTTCATGAAAATCCAAGAAAATCATACCAAATAGGGCCTAATGAGAGGAGAGACAAAAAGTAAGGTGGGGGCATAGCTTAGGTCACAATTGGTAGGATGGTGAGGAAGAAGAGGAGAAGTTGTCCATAATGGTGGAGATGGAGAGAGGGATGGGGATAAAAACTGATTTTTTTTTAAATAAAAATTTTGTGGGTAATTAGATAGTGACATGTGGCAATAGAGGGGAAAGGGAGTGGGGAGCAAACTGATTTTTTTTAAATAAAAATTATAAGGCCAATTAGATAGGACATGTGGCTATATAATATTATTTTAATTTCCTTAGTCGGTCACCAATGCCTTGGGACTAATACAATATGAGATCCCCAAAATCTGGGATTATTCCTACTTAATCAGTGGTAGGACTAATTAAAGAAGACCAACCAAACTATGAATTATTCCTGTCAATTACCCATGATAGTAATAATAGTAGTAATAATAATAATAATAATAAAACATATTTTTTTTTTCACATCTATTCACTTTGTATTTCAACATTGTATTCCGTTCCTCATAAATTTGACTCCATTGGGACTACCCCTCTTCATCTTATGTCAGTTTGAACTCTTAACCACTTAAGCGAACATATTTAAAGGATGAAAAACATTTCTTAAAAGAAGGGACAATACATGAAGCTTCGATGATGCTTTTTCAAACTAATCGGGCCGAGCTATTTGGGTCATGGTCGGGACTTGGACAACACGCTGGGCCGGGTCTCGCGGCTCCTCGGGATTGTCTCGAGATGGGATCTGCCGGCCGGGCCGGGTCTCGTTGTGCTCTAGCGTGGCACCTCCGCAAAAACAAGAAAGAAGGTGGTCGACAGGCTTCGCCCATGGTCATCTGCAATGCCTAAGTCGCCCTCACCGAGAGAAAGATAGACTCAGGCTAGAGGGCTTAATGTTTTTGCGTACCTTCACCTGCACTGGTGGCCTCGGTATTTATAGTATATGTTTTCCCAAATGATGGTGATTGGGATTCTTCCCCATCGACTGATATTTCCCCGTCAGGACAAGATTCGATTCACAAGTGGATATTGAAAAGAGCGCTTTCTTATCTCGAATTATCTTTCTTCCTCATCGTGGGATCCATTGGACCAAGCAGATTGTCGTTATATCGCGAATTATCTTATTTTCCCCTCACGTGAGATTTAGTCGATTTGGCAGGATAATATGTTATTTGGGATTATTCTATTTCATCGATTATTGGATTTGGGCTTTAATTCGTTGCACGCGGGCTTTCTCTCTAATTACTCCATAACTGCCTTTAGTCGAGCTGACCGGGGCTCTACTTCCTTTGGGCTACATAAAGGCCTCGAGAGTGTTTTAATGGGCGCGCCTTTCTTTCAAAGGCTTCAAGTAGCGGCCTCGCAGCTTCATTTTTCAAACCCTATCACTGCCCCAACCCTTGCAAATTTGCAGGCGAGGGTAAGGGTCAGAACGCCGCATTGGATGCATTTCCACGGTTTCGTCTGGGCTTAGTTAGTTAGGCTTCGGGTCGCCGTTGTATGTCTGTGATAATGATGACTCTTCTCGCCAGTGCTCGCTTCTCCCACTTCTTTCGCCTCTTTTGTTTCTTTCATGCATCCTCTGCCTTGTGCGCCCGATCTTGAAACTTTTTCTTCGCTTTTAACGAAGTTCTATTTCTCTTCCCAGCTTCCATCTCAACCCAGTGTAGTCCTTTTCTAGCGTCTTTCCCCAGATAGCTTTTTCAGTTTTATTCATGACCACGCGCTTTTCTCTCTTTCGTGTCTCGCTCAGCACACAAGGCGCTAGGTTAGGTCTACCAAGTTTCGTTCCCATTACCTGCTATCACTATGGGTCCAGCCCGCTTCTTCTCTCGCGCATTGAGGTGACTCTTCTGGCCGGGCCGCCGGCTTGGGCGAACCCGTGGCGCCCGAATCGCTCGACCGAGGTCGACCTCAAGATGCCCGGGCGCCCCTTCCTCGACAAGGGTAAGGAGAGTAGACCGACAAGTATCCTCGTGGTCGAATACCTAACATCCGCCGCTCAATGCTTTCGTCAGGGGCCTAGCAAGGTTGGTCCTCAGACGGCCACTTTCGCCAGTGTTACCGGAATTTTCAAGGTCCGAACTGGGTTCCTAATGTTCACCTCATATGTGGCTTCGCATCTAAGATGGTATGCTTCTTTGAAGTAGCTTTCGATAATTGCTCACTTCCCTCTACATCCCTTCATAAAAGCGGGTTTTGCAAAGACTTCAATGTCCTGTGACTTCTCAACTCTCGCCCAATGGCCAGTATTTTGGTTGGTCTATCAAGGTTTTCTTTAAAATGGGGCCCTGTTCCCAAGATAGTTTCTTTGCTCCTTTATCTTTTTAGCGCCGAAGGAAACCACCGAGCTTCTCTATTTCCAGCGCATCGGCGCTCCTCTGGTGATTTTCGATCTTCCCTCCTCTCACAGGCTTTGGAAGGAACATTACTTTTCATACAACGCAATCGGGGAGTATGACCCCTCTTGACAAGGATCTACACTCTCGGGCTGCCCGCCAAGCTGACTACCACCCCGAGAATCTATGTAAGTGTCGCTTTGTTTTTGGTATAATCTTTATGAGGTCATTGGATATCTCTAATTCTTCATTATCTACGTGCCTCTCAGGTACTCGACCCGATCTCAGCCCTGAAGATAACATCATAGCACAGGCGTTGGCTGAGTGTCCCCCGCGTCCCTACGCGGAGTTGATCAAGTCGGATATTCCTGGCCCTTCGAGCTCGAGGTCACCGCTTTGTCGCTTCGAGGCACGACTGATGCGAAATCCCATCGGCTCTCGTCGCACGCGAGAGCTCGCTCCTGGTGGAGATGTCGCTCCTAAGTCCCGGGCCGTGAAACGAAAAACCCTGACTCCGGGCTGAAAGGCGATCCGCTGGGGGGGCAAGGTTCAACCGGGGCGCCTTTCCTCTACCCATGCTCAATGCCGGGCAAAGTCGTTGCTCCCACGAGGTCCCTAGCTTCTCGAGCCCGCAATCCCGTCTGGCCCCGCCGCTAAGGCAAAAGGCCCCTCCCGGGAGGGTCGGCCGGCGTACCGGCGCCTCATGCCCATCACAGCTTGAATCCTCCTAATAGAGTGTTGCCACCTTCTTCGAGGTCCGAAGAGTCAAGAGGAAGGGTTCCCGAAACCCGGCGAGGATGGTGACTCCTCGTCTCCTCAACATCGAGCCATGGTGGGTGCTGGGCCTCATCCATCCTTAAAGATTCCGACCTCAAGAGGCTCCGCCCGCTTCCCCGCGAGGAAGCTGGGCTCTATCCCCCTCCAGGCTGCTTCAGAAGTTCCCATCTTCGCCACAGGTCTCGATCCCAACTCAGTCAGTCATGATCTTGTGTTAGATGTTGATCTTGCGCTTCGGTACAGTGGCTACTCACTCAAGAGTTTCGGGCCAAAAAGCCAATCTAAATGAAGCCATGCCAAAGTCAGTCCGAAGCCATAAGGCGAGGGTGGCTTCCTTGCTTCGAGCGACCGAGTTACTGGATTCGGGTGCAACAGATGACGAGGAGGCCGGTGTGGAAACTTAAGTATGATTTGAAGCATACTACGTCGGCACGTGCTCGAGCCGAGGGTAGAGAAGATGAGATTAGAAACAGCTTGAGAGCTACGATGGCGAAGCCGGAAAAGAGTCAAGCAGATTTACAAAATGACTTGCCGATGCTAGGACGAAGCGGTGGGGTCTCGCCTGCATGAGCTTCGATGGTTGTGGATGAGCTTCTTACATCCCAGCCAAGGAAATAAGAAGGGTCCAAAGAAGAGCTACGCGGCGCTCAGAGATCTAACTACTTTTGATAAGATCGCCGCTAGACTGAGCTCTGGCTTCGTGAGGCTTTCGAGGCTATAAATTCGGCGGACCGCTTGATTGAGGAGTGTCATGGGCTGCGTGGGGATCTTCACTAGCACTCCTCGTTGCTCACCGGGACGGTTATAGGAAGATCGAGGATGAGGCCTCGTACTCAATGCGGGCTTCGGGTGGCTTGCCTTCGTGAGGAAAGTTGTTAATGTCTACCCAGGCCTGAACTTCAACTTTGACATCCCTGTACGACGGAGGAGAGGCCGAGAAGCCTCACTGAATATTCCAGAGAACGTAACACCCCGCCGAAGCTCCCTCCCTTTCTTCAATCTCTCTCGCTCCTCCCCGTATGCCCGATCTCCCGCGCACATCTTCACTTGCATGACGTCGAATTTTATTTTCTTTTTTCCTTTTTTTTTTTTGTTGGGCCTGTGACCCAGGATGCATGTAACATTTTTCTCAATAAATGTTCATTTTTTACTTCACTACTCTTACTTGTGCATTTCGTGGTCAGGGTTTCACATGAATCGACCAACTCCTCGGGTCGCATAGCCGTAGTCAGCGCTCGAGTCACCGAGCGTACCTCGGGCCGCATGGTCTCGAGTAAAGTAGCTGGAAGCTCTCTCGAGATGCTAGGACTCCGTGGGCCGAGGCCTTACGGCCGGGACACCGAACCGAAGCAACTTCTTAGCTAAGCAATGCCTCGTGAAGAGAGTAGCCGGGCTCACAAACCGAGCCGCTGGCCTCGGGCGCCGAGGCTCGCGGCCGACACCAGCCGATCCGACTCTAGTTACACGGCCCGAGCAGAGTACGAGCTCAAGCCAAACTAAGCCGCCGCCCGGCTCGAGGCCTCGCTACACAAATTCGAGCCGACCGACTCTTAGGTCGCACGGCCCTGAGCTGCAGAAGTCGTAGCCTCAACCGAGTCGCCGGGCTCCCGGCGCCAGGCCTCAAGGCCGACAACAGCCGATCCGACTCTGGGGCCATGGCTTCGAGCAGAGAAGCTCTGAGCTCAAACTGGAAGCCGCTGGGCCTGGCACAGGCCTCAGGGTCGATCAACCCGGGAAATGATCCGACTCCAGTCGCATGGCTGAGCAGCAGTCGAGCCTGGCCAAACCCGAGCCACCGGGTCTCCGGCGCCGAGGCCTGCGGCGCCGACAGCCTCGGAAATGATCCGACTCTGGGGGCCGCATGGCCTCGAGTAGAGCAGTCGAGCCCATCAAACTGTTGGCCCGGCGCCAAGGCTCATATCGACAATTGAGCCGATCCGAGACTCTTAGGCCGTACGGCCTAAGCAGAGGCCGAGCCCTCACAAACCGAGCCATTGGCCCGGCGCCGAGGCCTTGGGTCAACAGCTCTGAGCTGAACTGACTCTTAGGTCAGCGCTGGGCTCGAGCAGAGCAGGCTCGAGCTTGTCAAACCCCGAGCCGATTGGCTCCGGCGCCGAGGCCTCAGGGTCGACACTCGAGCCGATGAACCCAGCCGTACGGCTTCGAGCAGAGAGCCCGCCCGCCAAACCCAGCCATTGGCCCGGCGCCGAGGCCCGGTGGGTCGAATACCGAAATGATCCGACTCTTGGTACCGCATACTGAAAGTGCAGTAGTCGAGCCCATCAAACTGCCATTGGCTCCGGCGCCGAGGGCTCATGCGGCCGACACCGAGCCGATCTAATCCTTAGGTCGCACGGTCTTCGAGCAGAGAAGCTCTGTGCTCTTCAAACCGAAGCCATTGGCCTGGCGCCGAGGCCTTGTGGGTCGAATAGCCTCGAGCCGATCCGACTCTTTAGGTTGTACGGCCCGAGCAGCTAGTCGAGCTCACAACCGAGCCGTTGTGTGCAGCCGTCTCACTTCTTAATCTCGGAAAGACGGCAGTGTCTTTACTGCCGTTCATGGAGAATTGAACCATTTCTCGCAGTTTCCGAAAAGCTTTAACCTTTATAAATGGCGACTCCGTTGCTATGAAGTCCATACTTTGGAGATTCTGTCCTTCCTGGTGTGTAACTCAAATCTGCGTGAAATGAAGCGTCGAGGCTTGATCGCCTTCACGGTGATCCCGCCTGCGTTTTGATTCAGCTTATGTCGGACCTCTCGCTTGTGGAGTTGTTTTTCCCTTAGCCCCTTTATGGAGTTATGTTATTCCCTAGCTTTGTGTTTGGGAATGCGTCTAGAGAGGGCGGTACATTTCTTGTGCCGCTTTCTCCATTTTTTATTCTTCTTTCTCTTCCTCTTCCTTTCTTCTCTTTCTCCCTCTCTTTCATTCTCTCTTCCTTTCTTTCTTCTTTTTTTCCACATCTCATTCTCCCTTTTTCCTTTCCTTTCGCACAAACTCTTTCCATCCCTTTTCTCTTCTTCTCCTCTTTTCCATCTCTTTGTTCTTTTCTTCTCCTTTTTCCATCTCAAGTTCCTTTCCTTTCTTTTCGTTTCGAGGGTTGTTTTTTTTTTTTTTTTTTTTTTTTTTGAGGGAACTGCTTGTACTGTGTACTTCCAAGGTCTAATGGATGATACTATTGATTGTAATTGAATGTAGTTTGATTGGAATAAAGAGAGACTTTTCCTTTTTTGATCATGAACTTTCACATTCTGTTGTATGTAATTTTTCTGCGCATTCTATGTTTGAGCTGTTTGAGACGTCTAATAAAATAACCAATAAACGCTCAAATCGTCATCCGAAAATTGATAATGCTTCATTTAAGATTACAAACCGAGATCTACTGATAAAAAAGCTTAAGGTGTTCCGCATTCCAAGCATGATGTGGTGAATTTTTCCTTACCATGTCCTGAGTCAGACCGCCCTGGCCGATGACGCGGATATGATGTGGTCCTTCCCGGGGCCAGCCTAGTTTTCCATGCGCCGGATTCTTCCTTGATGGCAGAGCCTTTCTCAAGACTCAAATACCCCCGGGCATGTAGCTCCCGGGGGTCTGACTTTTTAGTTGTAATATCTCGCCGTCTTCCTTTGGTAATCTTCCTGTGCGCCTTAGACCTGGTCACGCTTTCATCTAAGAGGTCCAAATCTCTAGTGGAGAGCCTCGCCATTGTGTTCCACCCAAGTGTTGTCGGGCCTAGAGCACTATTACTACCGCCAACCTCGATCCTCGTGACTTTAACTCGACCTCGGCAGGCCACCGTCAAGCATTCAAAGGCTAGGCGAATGGGGCTCGGTTGTCGACCACGCTGCGAAGTCCTCAGAGGGCCCATAACACCTCAGTGGAGGTATTTCCTACCCATTTGCCTTTAAGTATCCTCCACTCGTCTTCACGCGGGTTCGATGGTGACCACACGACCATTAGGCTGGATGTCTTTGGAGACTGATAATAATTCTTAATTCCAAGCTTCGACACGAAAATCCCGAACTTGGCGTTGTCAGGCGTTACTTTCCATTATTTGATACAGGGTTCTTGGGATCACAGAACTTTGCATATTATGGCGCGCCACCTGAAGTGCGTATCTTTTGTTACGTGATTGTGGCGAAGGTTGACCTCGACCCACTTGGTGAAGTAATCTGTGATGATGATTGCATTGGCCTTCGATAGAGCGAGAGGTCCCGGTATGTCGAACCCATTTGTTGGAAGAAGGGCCGGGGCTTGTGATTGATGTCGAGGAGGCTTGAAGAAACCATGGGAGCGAGAGATCTTGGCATGCTCATGAATCTTACATCTCTGACTAGAGTCGGTTCGTCCTTGAGTATTGTGGGCTAGTAGTATCCATTTTAACCTTAAGACTTTCCACGCTAATGCAGAGGCTCAGATATGATTTCGCATACACCTTCATGTACTTCCCTTGTACGTAGTCGGTGTCTTTTCATGATGCACTTGGGATGGGTGTGAAGAAACCTTGCTTGTAAAGAGCTTCCCTTATGATTGAGTGAATCTGGTAGACCTCGTCGATTTTAGATGCCTCTTTTTGGGTCGTGGGTCAGGCGTCGTCTATTATCTTAATCCCAAATGGGGTCCATTCTGGTCATTTCCGGACGTCGGGAGCGACTTCACGCCACGGTCATAGAGAACTGCGAGGTGGTGAAGCCAGTTATCTTCTTCGGAAAATCTTCTATGAAATTTGTCATTTAGTTTACTTGAGCATCATTTCGGGGTTCTCTGTGCGGGGATATGCATCTGTTTGGACGGCCACGAACTTTTCGACAAATCTTGTACCCTTTTAAGGTATAGGATCATTATTTCACTTTTGGCCTCGTGGGGTGTGCTATTTGTCGCTTGCCGGTACAGAGTGCGTTGCCAGACCTCAATTTGTTTTGTTCCGGTGAATGGGCGAGGTTGAGGCCTGCTATGACGGCCTCATATTCGGCCTCGTTGTTGGAGGCTTGGAATTTGAATCTAAGCGCGTACTCGATATCTATTCCTTCTAAGGTCGAGGATTAAAGAGTAGGCTCAGCAGCAATGCGTTTGTGGCCCAGTCTACGGAGAGTTTCCGGATGGGGAGGTCGATCGACGTTTGAGGCGTTCTTGGCGGATTACAAGGATGAATTCCATGGCCAGTATGCTAAGACCTGCCCTTTTATTACAGTTTTTGGTTTATATCGGATGTCGAACTCGCTTAGCTCTGGCCCACTTATCGGCCTTCCACGAGTGCATGGCTTATGTAAGACTTGCTTCATTGGATATTACATTGGAACTTGGTATGAGCACAGTAAGGGGCGGAGCTTAGAGCTGCGGTTACTAATGCGAATTAGTTTTTCAATCATGGACCCACCTCTCCTTAAGCCCTCTACCAGGAGCTCGGCTGCAATAATGGCCCAGGTCTTTGCACTCGATCTTTATCATACGAGGCGGTATTTGGTCGAGTCGAGCTTGACTAAGTATAGAGTGAGGCCCCTTAAGCTGGGCTTACGAATGGGGGGAGGGAGCTCAAATATGTTTTTAATGCTGAGAATGCTTCTTCGCACTGTGATCCCATTGAAAGGCCTTTCTTTAAAACTTGGAAGAAAGGTCAGAGATTTATCATAGCCCCGATACTAATTAGCTTTAAAGCAAAGAATCCTTCCCCGCTTGGACTTCCTTTATGCCTCGATGGCGATGCAGAATTTCGAGCACAACCTGGCTTTATCCGATTTGCCTCGATTCCTCTGGGCTACTGACTTTGAAACCTAGGAATTTTGGCCGATAATCCGGCTGCACACTCATTGATTCAATACGCTGTACTTTCTTAGGATTTGAACGCCATAGACGAGCTACGCTGAGCTGGGCAAGAGGGGATTTTACCAAAGATGTCACCTATGTGTACACCTCCAGCGGTTGTTCCTTATCTCGCTTTCCGGGAACATCCTGCTCACCACCCTTTAAAGGCAGTTCATGCTCTTGAGCCCAAATGGCAACACATGATAACAATAGGTTCCCTGCGCTGTGACGAACAAGGTCTTTTCTCGTCATCCTGGGTCCATGTCGATGTGAACAGGAATGGAGAAGGCATCCATAAAACTGAGGAGTTCATGGTCGGCAGTGGCATCCACGATGAGGTCGATTCGCGGCAAAGGGAAACTGTCTTTTGGGCATGCTCGTTGACGCCGCTGAGGTCGATGCAGAGTCGCCACTGGGCTTCTTCGCTTTTCGACAAGCACGACCGCCGCCCACTGGTATTCCACTTCATCAGCTTCCCGCTCAAGGAGTTTGCCGTCCTCCTCGTTGATCGCTTTTTGCTTTTCTGGCGCGAAGCTCCTTCTCTTTTGTTTGACTGGTTGAATGATAAATGGATTGCCACCTTATGAGGATATCAACACCTCCGCTGTCCGCTTCCGCTTCCACTGTGGTAAGACGCCGTTCTCCCAAAATTATGAGGCCCTCATGGTCCCCGCCAGCTCGAGCCGATGTAGGCGAGGTGTTCAGGGTCGCCATCTAATGGTACAGGTTCCAGCTCTTCTAAGGGCTCAGTCGGTGAGCACCGTCGCCGCATGTCGAGCTCGGGTCTGTATATGTTATCGATCGCTTTTTGCTTCCATGGATGCCGAGTAGCATTCCCCCGGGTCGCGCACACATCTTCAACATTCTACCCAAAGCACGAGAACTGATCACTGGTAAAGTGGAGGAATGGCTTTATTGTATCAGAGAGGCCTAACAACATGACAGAGTTAGTGGGCGCTTCAACGAGAATCTAGTCGGCTTGCCGCCAGCTCGGTATGGGGATCTCCCCAAGGTGAGCACTAGTCAGGACAGCCCAAGTGGTAATACTTTTTCTCCCAGAGAATCTCGCAAATGGGTGTCAATGTTCCGCTTCCTCCTTCCAATGCCCATCTTATTGAAGGTCAGGCGAAGATGATGTCACCGAACTCCCGTTGTCGTTCAGGACCATGGACCGCTTTGTTGGTCACAACTGTCAATTACTGGGGCATCAGCTACGTGGCCGGCATCCCTCCGCATCCAGCCAGAATGTTATGGATGGTCGTCACAAGGCTGACACCCGCCACTCCCACTAATTGACCTAATGTCGCGCAGATACCGGGTCAGCCGGATTCTCTCCTCCCCGCGCAAATCCTCCCAAGATTATGACTCAGCACCGCCGGCACTGAGCTGGTCTTCCTTGAGGTGTATACGCCGAAGCCTTAGCCCGACTCGAGGTCGATTTTGTAAGGTTATGAAGTTATCGACAAATTCACGCCAGATATACTCTATTTCCTTCGAGTCAGATAATCATCTGCAGCCCATAGTCCCTATGGAACTCGCATTACCTAGTGTCGTTTTCTCGTATTGGTCTGACTTATTTAGTTGGTCACCGTGAATTTGCTCGTTTTGTACTGCTGTAGACTTGTGTGATACCGAGGTGGTTGTTAAGGTGAACCGAGGTGAATAACGTTGTCGCCTCGAGTTGAGGTGGGCCTGCACGATCTCCGAGGCTTCCATAGCCTTTCGGGACCGTCTCCATCTTTCGGGAGACCTCTCCCTATCGCTTGTCTTGGTCTGGTCTCTCGCTTGTCTGTCCCGCTTTTTCTTTATGGGTGGAGGAGCTCCCTTTCTTCGACATGAGGGCTTTCGCCATTGATGTACTCATGAAGGAGCACCTCTAAACACATGGCTGGGAGGATTTTAGAGATTAAAACATCAAGTCTTTCGACCGCACTCTAACTCAAAGAATGAACGCGATCGCAAACTTTTCATCGTATATCTACCTTCAAAGACTCACAACCTTTGAACATAGGACCTCGTGCTCTCCCGCGGGTTCGCTGATGGTCAATAAATGGTAACTTGGCTTTTTATACGCTCCTCCACGTGGGAGACGCAATGGATAAATTTCCAACTGATGAGATCACGGCGCTGGTTCAGAACCAAAAAGCAATAAATTTTAATGTGATAGCGAAGCTCACAGATCGCGCACAGGTCTTGATACCCATGCAACTCCATTCGGGTTTTTTGTAAGTGTCGAGATGATCGACCGGATCTCAACAACACTAATGCTTCCACCCAGGCATCCCGAATTTACTTTACAGGAAGTACACCCGGCCGTGAACAAGACTCACTGTTAGAACAAGGTAGTCCACATGGTTTGGAGCGCAGCCCTCATAAACCTCCTTCGTCAGCCTTACTGAGGCTCTCAACCCTCTCGCTCCATGATCGCTTCTCCGCCTCGCCGAAGACAGCTTTCGTTTCTTAGAGATGCCCCGAGTGTTGCTCGTTGCCATCTTCCGGGCTAAGTGTGGTCCATGCCCCGGCTCAACCGACTGCTTCGCCGACTTTATGCCGAGATCGTGTTGCCCTTCACGAGGGGGAATGTTGTGACCTTCGGGTCTGGTCATGCCTCCATGCCGCTTCACTTCACGTGAGAGTTGCTCAACTCTCCTATCAAAGGCAGATCAGAGGCGAGTGGGCTCCACCATCCGTTGGCTTGCATCGCTTCTAATGCGCTCGAACCGCCCGCACGCCCGACCGGTCCCGCATCCTCGTGGATCGGGCGCTGCTCCCGCCAGGTTCCCGGTTGATACCATCGCGAATCGAGATCGTCTTATTTGTAAAGGAACTGGCTGCTCCTACGTATCGACGCCAACCGACGATGCTTGAACCTGATCACTGGAGCGCACGGGGTCGGCCGGACTTCGTCACCGCCAGTTACCGGGTTCGTACGGGCCTGATCGTCACGGAGACAGATTCATCAGCTCGTCCTGCGTTGGGGCGCGTGACTGCAGCACAGCAGTTAGCGCTGGTCGTGGGTCATCAGGCCGCCTCCAATGCCTAAGCCGGGGCTCACAGAAAAGATAGATCGCTGTATGCTGACGCCATAATTTTCACCGCATTTCAAATGAGAGTATGTTTTCCCAGCTCGGATGGTGATTAGGATTCTTTCCCATCGACTGATATTCTTACTTTATCTAGATTCTGATCAATATGGATATTGTTATAAAGCCTATCGGAATTATCTTCCATTGCGGATCCCACTTGATCCGTAGGGATGAGTCGTTATATCGCGAATTATCTTATTTTCCACGGCAGATTTAGTTGGATTCGTAGGATAATATGTTATCGAGGATTATTTTATTTCCTTATCGATGATTTAGTTTGATTTAAGTGTATTATGGGCTTTTCTACTCATCTATAACGTCTTGGCCTTATGGACTCAGCCTTCAGCCTGGGCAGAGTTTGCACCCAGTGTTTCTAATGGCTACTTTTCACAATATACCAAAACCTATTTTCAAACCCCTATCAAGTCATAATTTAACTATGCTCAGATAAAGGCAAAGACAAAATGTTATTATTTAAAAAATAAACATTTGACTATTAAGAAATCTATGTATTTAAAATCATTTTTAAATTTAAAGATATAATATTGCCAAAGATTTAGAGGTCCTTTTTTCAAATTTTTACATTAATTAGTCTAACCATCTTCTTCATTTCTTTGAGTCCACCATTTTTTTATAAAATTTAAAAATATTCTAAACCTAGATATTAGAAACAATATTGTTCTAAGAGTATGTAATGAAACTTACACTATATCCAACTTCAAGTGATATAAAAAGATAGGGAAGCAATAATATATAAAATATTTCAGGTTCCAACCTTTGCACTATATGAGACAATATAACATACTCATGAATAGAAGAACAGATATTTGCCAAACAATATTCACTTACACTACAACGTAATATATAAAGTGAATAGATGTTTTTTTTTTTTTTTTAAGAGAACAAAGTGAATAGATGTCAAAAAAAAAAAACTTAAACTAACTCAAAACCAAATAATTAAATATAATTAAATCACAAAACATGATAATACTCAAACTTGTGAATAATAAACTATTGCCACAGATAAAAGAGAGGTAAATATATTTGCTAAAATGACTGGAAAATCATTCCTCATTACTTAAAAGATGAGTGCTAGAAAAAAGAAGAGAAAGTAGAGAAAAATAGAATAAGCTTTTGTGATGAAAAGTTTTATTAATACTATTTGTACCATTTTAAAAATAATTATTCATAGATAGTTAACATATTCTTTTCCAAAAGAAACCAGATAAGGAAGAATACTACTATATTAAGCAAAAAAAGGCAAACAATGTACTGATTGCAGTATTCCATTGGGTACCCTATAACTACCACTCAATTATTATAAGGGATTTGGAGGAGCCAAATCTTGACTTTTTTTTTACCTTTTGATTCTCCTCAGCAATTGTGCCCTAGTTGAAAATTCATATTTTTACTTTGTTGTCACCTGTATCATTATTAATTGCATTAAAAACCTTTTTTAATAAATTCATGCAAATCTGAATACATAAAATTTGAACTTAAATATAATAATCACTAGATTCATCACCATCAATCTGACTAATCCACTAAAATTGTAGTTTAATTGAAAACATAACATCATTTTTTTTTTCACTCCCAATTGGGGAAACTTTGAACCAACTCTTTTTTTTGTTTTTTTTTACATTAGCCAATTAACTTTTATTATATTTACGCCAATTGAATATTTACACATGGTCAACCAAGCCTTGCCTTTACGTATTGCTCATAGAAGTTGTCTGAAGACCAATAAATAATAAATGTGAGGCTCATGACAGTTCCCTTCCAAAATATGCAAAAGAGACCCACTAGGACAGGGGACTCCACTATATCGCCTAAAAGGGTGTTTGGGTGGAATTTTGCCTACTTAAAAAAAAACTCATAGGGCTTCTTTTAGCCCCATATTGTGGAATACTTTTATTCTCACTACTTCTTTTTTTTTTTTTTTAATTTTTTAAAAATGTCATTGTACTTTAGGTTATAGTGGTTTTTGATGGTTAGACTTTTGGAGGGTTGTGTTGAGAGTTTTAATTGAAATCTTTTAACTCAAGGAGGAAGAATCAATGCTAAAAGGGTATATGTTTTATGCTCTTTCTAGTGAGATTTGCAGTGATTCGAGTTGGATCCAACCTCGTTAATTTTAGAAAGATAATTTGGGCTTAAAATATTCAATTAGGAGTCAGTGCCCACTCTTGCCAATGCTATTAAATTATAAAATCAAAGCCTCAAAAATAAAAAATAAAAGTAGTTTATAAGAAGTTGTTTTCCAATGAAAAACCAAATTTGAATGCTGGTTTTCTTCAATCAAAACAAAGAAAATATATTCCATGCAAGAAAATGAAAAATATTCCATATAAAAAGGACTCTCTTGACAAAAAAGACAAGAATAAAAAAGGAAAACATGCCAACCATATCTTGAAAATTAAAAAGGAACAGTATTAATCTGTATGTCTTGAAAGAAAAATAAAAGATATAAATTCATTTTGAAAAAATAATCATCTTAAAAAAAAAGAAATAATTTTATATGATTGCTCAACTTTTCTTCCATATTTTCTCTACTCTTGCCTTTTCTTTCTTATCCTCTCTCAAATACACTCAATAATCATCCGATCTCACCAAACGGATTTCTTTAGCATCACACGAACCCAAGAAAAAAAAAATTTCTTTCTTTTTACCGCCATTTACATTTGAAGAATTATTCTTGACTTTCCCAGATTGTTTAATTTTGAGAAAAGCTTCATCGACCTCAGTTTTTTGGTTGTTCTTTCACAATCGAAACAATTCCTAAAGGAACTGTCCGTGGAACCGCCAAGCGGTCGTTACAGTCTTTATTTTTTATTTTAATAAGATATATATATATATATATATATATATATATATATATATATATATATATATATATATATATATAAATTTGGATTTGGGAAATGTAGGGAGTTGATTTTATCCATTTCACTGTAATCAAAATAATTAGATAGTATTTATTTTCACTTTATTTCTTTTTGTTTTGACAATAGTATTACAATATAATAAAAATATTATATTTTTATTTATTTTATTAAATTCAAATTTGATTTATTTATTATTATATATAAAATAAAAATAAGATAAAAAACTATTTTATATATAATCATGACTAATTACATTTAAACGTATTAAACTGGTTTTTGTAACAAATATTTTAAACTGATAAAAACCTTGCTGCAAATTTATTTAAACTCCATCCACAAAGGGTAGAGGAAATTTCATTAAACTCACCACACACTCCCACCCCATTCACTCGCCTAACAAAGGAACCTTTGTTTAGAATGCAACTTAAAATGTTCAAATATATTTTTGTAACATTAGAAAATTAACACTAGATTATTTTCAGAATACTAGGGAAAACGCGAGAGAAAGAAAAATCAGAGAAAAAATAATAATAAATGAGAATAAAAACAGAGTTAATCCAACATAATTTTATTTCTTTCAAACTGAGATTTTATTTATTTTGGCTCCAATAAAAGATTAACACTGTAAGTAATATATAAGTTTCATAAGTAACTTTATTTATATTTACTTTAGATTTTTCATTAGAGAATCCAAGAATAGAAAAAAAAATTATTTTCTCAATATGTTTTTGACTTAATATTTTTGGGAAACCAAGCAATCAAGGTAAAATCATTTGTATATGAGTTTTAAAAAATTGTTTATCATATGTAAATTAAATGTCTGTTAAATACTTTTTCATGTTTTTAAATGTTTTAGAAAATAATTTTAAATTCCTTTTAAAATTTATTACTTATACCTGAAATTATTTTCCTGCAACATTTTCTCTTTCAAAGATATTTTCCTTAAAAACAATGAGCCATTTTTTTTACTATTTTTTATCTGTATATAGATTTAGGTTTTCATTTGTTTTTTCATGATGCACTGTCTCTTGTATTAATGCACAATACATTGCTGATGCTGTGTATTGTCACGCCATTTAAGATGCTGGCTACACTGCTATGACTAATGCTTGCTTTTTTATCGCTGTGATTGATTGTTACTATATGTGTTTATCCATATGAGGAAAATATATCTCGATTAGGGACAAGAAAAATCAAATCAATGATCGTTAATATGCAAGCAATTGAGTCATCGATTCTACCTACATATTAATTAAATGCAGGCTGTTCTATCTATTATATGTTTAACCCTAATGATATTTCATCTTATATTTTAATACTTATCTCCATATATTATTGATATATCAAGGCTAATCATAAATTTATTTTTCTCTTTAAAATAATTTATTTTTATTATTTTTAAAATAAAATCAAAAAATGTCTATAAGAAAGATATGTGTTTTAAAATAAATATTTTTTTTATTTGTTAGTTTGGAGAATAGAAAATCTGAAAATGGGTCTATCAAAAGCTCTTTCACTTTTTACCTATGTTCGATAGAACTGACTTTTGTCTAGTTTAACATGATAAAATAAATATGTCGAAAATCATATAATATAAGTAAAAATTTATGATTTATTGTGTTTAATACTTAATCTACAATCATTCAACAGAACTAATAGCCTTATACTTACTTCATATATTTCTGATGTTCAAAGACTAAATATTGATTACTAGAACTTCAGCACTAATATTGATTACAGAATTGAAACTACATTAATGTAAATGGGTATTTTAAAATTTAATGTTATTGGGAATTTGATAAGTCTTAAACCTATGTGTAATGATATGAGCGATCCAAATGACCAAAAAACCTAAGCTAAATGTGACGCCCCAAAACCCGGGAGTCCGTTGACAACCCGTTAACTCAGAGAATACCTGTGGTGTGATGCCTGCAACTGACACTATCACGAAAATCTAGCCTTTCAGACGTGAGCTACCCGGGCGAGACGTAACTCCGTCCCAACAATTAACAATGACCACACTACTCCACACACAAGAAATAGCTCGCCGCCCCTCGCATTAATACCTCCTGCCAAAAAATACATCAACTATATACACATTTTTTAAGAGTTAATAACATTTTAATTCAACATATATTAAAAATGTACAATTTCTAATACATTATACAAAATGACAATGCCAAAGCCACAACCCACTCTAGCTGAGTACCATTCTCCCAGACACTCCCGTGCTCCTCGGGCATGATCCGAGCAGAGAAACCAAAGAGTGATAATTTCATGGGTTATCCCACCAGCACGCCACATAAACAATCACATCCAAGCAATTACATGAACCTACTCAATGTCTACATGCCTAATCTCATGTCCCGAGTCCTCACCGACTCCTTCACACATGCTCTTCCAAGCCAAAATGTGCGAGTAAATCACAGCCAAAAAAAAAGCTTTTGTTCTGAAAACTTACTACCTAGATTCTGTGAAGCTATTGACTACCCTCCGAGGCGACCGCCGGATAACGCTCCGAAATAGTCATGGTCCTCATCCGCGATCTCGTTGACGACTCAAGGCAATTCTTCTAAAATCTTCTTCCTTCCAAATTCTTTCACAACATTTTCATATTTTCATTTTCGCGTCATGCACTCACTCCACATTCTAGGGTGCCATAGTGCATATGGAA
>JAEQBH010005306.1:0-274306 GCA_016808115.1 Tetrastigma voinierianum | reverse complement strand
GGAGGAGGGTTTTAGTCGCCATCCAGTTATTAATCCTCGGAGGGTGTTTCTCATCGCTAGTGCCAAGAAAATGAGAAAAATTGAATATAAAATGAAAAACACGGATAAGCCCTTAAAAACATATCATAGAAGTGATTGATTGATATATTTGATCCGAGTTTTACAAATACCTAAAGCCACAAACAAAGCAAGCCAAAATCAAAAGCTGGCTATATGGCAAAGAGAAGAAACGGAAAAATTGTAATAAAAACTTCAACAACAAGTTTAAAAAATACTAGGGTCACTGATGAATAGGTCAACAGATTTATGATCAAGAAGCAGTAGTCATTTCAGAATCCTACCAAATTCTTGAGGGCCTAATTTTCTGCATTTTCTGCTTCTTCTTTCCTTCCGGTCTCTTACTCCGCAATAAGCCGAGTTTTGACCTGAACCCTTCAGAGATGACCAAATCCTAAACAATTTTTGGCATTACTTCATCTGCAAATCAAAATTGCTTACAAAAAATGCGACTAAGAGAACAACAGACCTTAACAAAACTAAGTTTAATTACGCTTTGATTAGTACATAAAAGTGCTCAAACCCACAAATTGTGGTTCAAAGAACTTTGAAAGTACTAACTGTATCTACCAACAGATTGTGATGTAGACCAAAGTTCTCAGCCTTCTTCGTTTAGGCACCATCCCCTAGCACACCATTTGATTCGTTAATGTGAGCTATCCCAATCAAATTTGAGATGTCCTGAGAGTTCCTCGATCAGCCAGCAGAGCTTACTACAAAAGAGTAGTGGTCAGCCTGAAACATGGGATGGTTTTCTCTCAGTGGAGGAGAAGAGCTGTTGGACAGTAGCTGTGTTTCCTACTTGATTTCAAAAAATTCAAAGTAATGTTTGGAAAACTGGAAATAAAATGGAAATAAAAGTTAAAAGAGAAAATCTCTAAGTCCCGCCAGGTTGAGTTCTACATATCCACAACCCTGGTTTCTCGCATTGGGGAGGATGACTCATAGTCATTTCGAACCGGGACTGGGTCAGTTCTAAAACCTAAACTCCTAAAAATTTTCTCCCAATGTATAGTATTTATTAGCCATTTATGTTTCAAAGTAGTTAAAACCATCATCGATCTTAACTCCAGGATTTATAAAATGACAAACCACCAGGCATCGTGATCTAGTGAGTACATCCATCGAGTTTCGAAAGCTTGCCACCATCGCTACCGGTACATCACATTGATTCAAACTAAACGTGAGATGCAGAAACGTAAAAGGCCATAAATGCCAAAATATAAAACATGAGGACAAGAGCTTTACCTTTCCAAACCTTCACTCCAAGGCCTTCTTCAAGGATGAGGGGGTTTAGCTAAGATCCCTTGATTTCACTACAGGTTTCACAACAAGAAAAGCAAGGAAAGTGGAGGGAAAAGTGGCGAGAAAATCACTTAGTGGAGAGGAGAGGAAATTTGCACAATTTTATCGAAAGTACTTATTGACTGAAGTTTGATTTGATGTTATAAGTCGACCGAGCTTATATAGTGCTCTATGATTATGAAACACAAAATGTGTAAAGGAACCAAAATTACATTAAGGGAATGAAGGAAGCAAAAAAAGCGGGTCAAAGTTTTTTTTTTTTGCAATAAACCTGGTATTTAGTGAGCAAGGTTTTGTTAAACAGAATCCACACTCATAGTTGTACCCCGCACACCAAATTCCACGCTTCCTTCTCTGCATTTCTTGTTCCAAATGTCTTCCAGATCATGCATCTTCAGCTCTGCTCTGGGGTTCTCACGGGGTTTGAATCACTCTGAAGAAAATGACTTATTCGCCTTAAAATCCATAAAAATAAATGATAAATGTGATCATTAGCAAAGTCAGACCTCAAATATATCAATTCGGTTATTGCTGATTAGCACACGTGGCAAGCAAACTGAATAAACAAGGCTCAAAATAGAGTACCATTTGGGTAATTAATCGTGACGCTTCGATGTTTTTCACTGACCTATATCCAAAAGGCAGGAGTCATCGAGAACTTGTGGATCTGACCAAGAGGGGCATACCACATCTCACATTACGTAGATTATCCAGCACAACAGAGGAAAGAGCATGGGGTTTCCCACGCCGCATACGTATCGCATTGCACGTCATTCTGAAATGGGTGTAGCCTCAGAGTGGAGATATTCACCCGTTTTGCTCAACCCACCATCTGGGACCAATTCCTCAGTACACGAGAAGGAAGGCACCCTTCTGAGTCTGAGCACGGCATAGCTACCCGTGTTGTGGCCTCGAGGAAGTGGACTCGGTAAAATATGGTCATAATAATCTAGTTTCGAATATATTTTGCATAAAAGTGTGTAAAGGAGTCGTATATCGGAACCTTGTAAGATATTATGCAATTTCCGGTATTTGAAGAAAAATATACAAGAAGTGGCAACCCAATATTCCGCCGAAGGACGGAGCGTTATTGTCACCACCTCGATTTTAGAGCGTCGCCAAGATGGCATCTCGGAGTGTGCTGAACCCCGGTGCTTTACAGTCAGCGTGCTTGTATCATAGCCAGGGCAAAACCATTACCAGAGTCGTGGGTTGGGCACATTGGGTCATCCTCGATGACTCCATTTACGCACATTGGGTCGTTGTAAATTCGTGATCGAATGAGAGTTATTACCTACACGCAGATAGTATGGGCAGCACTACCCATGGGAATTTCTCAGCGAAACTTTTGGGTGGGGAGGGAGGAACAAACCAGAAAAACAAAAAAGGGCGCAAACGTAATTTTTCCGGAATAGTCCTTGGCGAAAAAGCTGTAGATTTTTCAAGATCTTGTGGCTGTGACAAAATGGATTTCACCATTGAATCGCTCATGACCACCACCCAAATGAATTTACCGATTTTCAAGACGTCAACACGATTTCTCGAGGCTGGTCAGGTCGAAAGATGAATGCTTATGTGTCATGGGTCAACATGCTAAGGGGTTTAGCTGTCACACCCTCGGCCTCGGTCCGACCCGACATGGATCCGAATCCGTGCTCTGTGGAAAAATTTTTTTTTTCTTTTTTTTTTTTTTTTTTCTTTTTGGTGACCATGCTATACCGAGACCTTTCCTAATTTTTATTTTTTTTTACTTAATCAAAAACATCATACATACATATTTCAAAAGAATCAGCTTCACCTTGGAGCAAACTGTCACTCAAATATAATATTTATAGTCCCATTTACAACATAAAACTGTGTTTTACATTTACAACTGAGCTTGAACCTACCGTGATGAACCCCAGCCAGGTCGTCACCAGACAAAGTGCAGCTTTATCGTGCCTTTCTTGTGCCTCCACATATCTGATTGAACCCGTGCTAAGTTTCTTTACTATGTGGTTATATTCATGCATATATGTATTATTTAAAGCATTATAAAACAATAACATATATCAGATTCTTCTGCTGTCTGTATGAATAGAATCCTATGTAAATTGGTTTATGCTTATACGTACTTATACTTATAGCATCTCTGGATCTTATATATATCTATATCAAATCCTATTCTTATTCAGAACTTCATACTCATGCAACACTCCATCATACCAACATCAATCAAAATCACAATGCATTTTATCTTTATTCACCTCCCGTATGACACATACTGTCATACTTTAGGAGTTATAACAAGGTAATCGTGAGGTACTACATAACTTGCCTTGCATTTGAGCATTTTATACTTTAGGCCATGGAGCATATCCCCATCTTACTTTGATATTATACTTGTATTACTCGAGGATTATTCTCTGTATTTCTGATTCATATACTTGTATTACGAAAAAGTTTTTTTTTATGTTTGTATTACAGAGTTATATACTGTTCTTACTGAACTTATACTCAGGACATAAGAGCATATATCATTTTGATGTGATTTATACTTGTTTTATTTGGATAAGGTCTCATATTAGGTACTACGTAGACTTTATTCAGACAAAAATACTGTAGTGTCATTTAACATATTTATAAAATTCAGTATCGCATACGGTATTTATACTTCATAGCTGTAGGTAACGTGAGGTACATTCCGATCAGAAAATGTACATTTCTTTATTCTTATTCTTTATTCACCTTATCATATAACTCATGATTAAGCCAGGACCAATATTATGAGTGACACGAACACAATGGCACCCATAAGGTACAAACATACACTCCAGATGCGTAGTACGCAGCGAGTGCCAAGACTCACAAAGAGTACCGCCGCATTAATCCGAGAGTACCAAAGTATTTCAATCGTGAGAGTACCAAGTACTAATGTGTTTGGCGCACTACGAGATTGTCAGTCGTGACTAACTGTGAGAGCATCAAGTACTTATACGCGAAATCACCACGTACGCCTGCAGTTGATTTCAGCTAGAGCTATGGTAGTTAATCATTACAAATATGTCTTGTTATTCAATAATCCTGCCTGGGGAGCAAAATTAAAAAGTACTAAAGCATGTTCTCTTGAGTATCATTTTATTCTTTTCTTCTATACTCCTCTTTACATACTGTTCACGATATTGACATTTCTGTCACCCTGGCTCTTTTCTTATCTCAGACTAATTGACTTTAACTAAGCGATTAGCACAATTAAAGTAATAATAATCTCACTTTCTTGCATAAGATAAACAAATGCCATTAAATATAATATGGGTTAGATTCTAGACCAATGAGCTTCCATAGAGCTCAAGAACACCCAAAACTGAAGGTCTTTAAGAGCAGCACATTGCAAGCCGGAAAGAAAAATCTACCTATAGCTGAACTCCAGCAGTAGGGCAGCGAGCAGCCACCTGTCTTTTTCATTTGGACTTATTATAAGCTCAATGATTGTATCAATCTATATGGATTTCGATTCTAGACTCAAAGGGCTTTCCATGAGTCCAAGAACACCTAAACGGAGTTCTACGGCAGCTATGCGCATCCAAGTTGAAGGTTGACAGCTGTAGGCCACGCCACAGAACCCACTCATACGCCCGGAGACGCACCGCAAAGATTCGCTTGGCTGGCTTCCACTCACGCGCTCGAGAGCTCCTATGCTCTGGTAATACACCATTTTCAAATCCAACCCATCCCTGAATAGCCCTGTATCCACCAAGCACAATATCCAATTAAGGCCACACATAACAAGCTACAAACATCAACAAAACCATCATACAACTGGTCCTTTTCCAAATCACCCCCAAAAGTAGGAATAAACCAAACTTCCATATCCCATACAATCTCATAATCCATCCCCTAAAGGGGAAGATTCCATTACTCCTAACAAGTAATCACACCAACACCTCAAACCTGAAGCTCAAGGAGGAATTTCATATGTGTCCCATGTGTTCACCTTCTTTTTCGGTCCAGTAGGTCGATGTCATCATATGTCTTTTCTGCAACTCCATAACCCATCTTTATCATATTCTGGTTCCTGGGCATATTTCACTTCTTTCATCTTCATGTTCATATCGCTCGCTTTCATTTTCTTACAATATTCATGTTTGCTAACAGTCTATACATTTCATTTCCATACTTTTCTTGTCTCACGTCGGCCATATGGAATTCCATATACTGCGCGCGATGATGCCATATTCATACCGGTTCATGATTCTGTCCCCATGAACCCCAGATTTACTTTAGAAATTGGAATCATTCCACTGTTAGATCATCGTACCAAAGTTATGGCATTTTCACAACCAACAATGCATCGATTACACTAGGGACACAGCCACTCTATTTGTCTGGGACCACCCCTTATATTTGACATCGTCTCTTTATACTTTTTAAATCTGGGCGTTCGCGTTTCTCCAAAGTTAACTAGGAATCGCCAAAATCGGAGTGACCGGAACTCAAGCATGTCCGGAACAACCGGCTCATACTATGTTAAAAATCGAATGAATTTATTCGTTCATAGCCCCACTTTGAGTGGAATTTTAGGCCATTGATAGAATCAGAATTTGAAGGTATCTATTTCGTAGGTTTCAGTGTGTATGCAAGTTCACAACCGACAACTTGAATCACCCACTGACTTAGAAATGAGCTGCTATAGCCAAATACTAAGAATGACCGGGTCAAAATAGAAAACACACCATCAGATGTTCTCTAAATTTTGCCCAAAATGTGGGTTTTTCTAATTTTCCTTATTTTTTGCACCTAAATCAACCGAATATTTTATATATTCAATTTCCAAAATCCACTGTATATATTCATCTTGAAATCTCAATTTACTCCAATCATCTTCATTATTGCATACATTCCTTCCTTTAAAATCTCCCATGAATTTCCCAAACAAATCAAATATAAACAACCCATATTAGATTTTTTTCCAGTTTCAAACATATTAGGATCAATTCCTAATCAAACTCAGGTTTTGAACTCATAAAATTTCCTGAATTTGCACACAAAACATAAAGATCCTACTTTCATGTCATATCCATTCCAAAATCATGGTAATCCATACAAAACTTCTGGGGAATTTCCATACCTTGCCCCTCCTCTTTCTTCTTCTTCCTCCTTCTTCTCTTCTCCCTCTCTTCCCCTTCTTCCAACCCGTATGACTTTCTAGTTTGGAGACAAAAATTGAGTTATATTTTATCTCCCTCCCCCTTTTTATAATTATCCTCATCTTATTTGCCTCTTTGTCCTCCATCCTCTCTGGTAGTAATTGCATCTCTCCAATTCATGTTATTTACTTTGGCCTAAAATCTGTTACAAATTTATGACTCTTTGCTTCCCTTTTTATCAAATTACGATTTTATCCCCAAGTCTTGTGGTAAACTTCTGAGTTTTAAGCTCCATGTTTCGCATTGAACCTCACAAACATTATAATTTTCACAGGCACCACACAAATGCCTGGGGATTAGGCAGAGGCTTCAAGCTGGCAGAAATGTCATAAATAGGTGGGGTTCATACCAAAGTGAGAGCAAACTGAGAGGAAAAGAGAAAGAGGGCAGAGAAAGGAAGAAAAGGAAAGAAAGAGAGGAAAAGAAAAGAGAGAGAGAAGAGGAAGAAAGGAGAGGAAAAGAGAAAAAAGAAAAATGGCAAGAGAGAAAAGAGGGAAAAAGTAAGGAGGGCAAACAGCAGCTGAGGCGGCATCATCACCCAGACGGCTGGCAGAACTCCGTGAATCAAGGCAAGATGTGCTCTCCCATCCTTATTTACTACTAGTAACACACATGTTCATTACTGTAATAACTCGGGCCGGAGCGACATAGTCCGGTCTGAAACTGGACGCCGCGATTTTTACAGACGGTTGAAAGTTATTCAGTAATATACCGATCTCGCGCTTCAACGGACGATGGATCCAATCGAACGCGATTCGGACAAAAGCGGAGAACAGCGACGACGAAAGCGAAGGTGAGCGAGTTTAGTTGGGTGGTTCACAACGGTATACCTCGCGTCAGGTTGATAACATCGATCAATCATATGAGAAGGTTATGTGAAGATAATCATTGAGAAAAATATTAATAAAATACATTTACAAAGAAAGGCATTCTATACTCCTTTTCAAAATGATGTAATAAAATCAGTGTTCGGTTTAACCCTTTGTTTAAAGGAAAACACTTGTTCAAAAGAGATGAGATAAATTGACGAGATATACTGAGTCAGATTTCTCTATGACACTCTCGCGCATTCCAAGCTTCCTCTCACTTACTCGAAACCTACAAGATCCAAAGGCTAAGCATTTTCCCTTGCACTTATACGCTCTATTTCAATATTCAATGTGTTTCTCAAGATGCATTACGTAAATACAAACCATGCCTATTAATTCAAGAAAATATTATGTTCATGTTTATTTTTGCATGCTTTACCTTCAAACATTTATCAAATCACATCATACAATTTCCTAACGCAACAATTCATTTCACAATTCAATTCTGACAGGATTTAAGCATGGCGCGATAGAAATCCACATTTATACTCCTACCAATGTTGTTGCTTATTTCAATTCCTGGACTATTTAATTCACGCTTCTCGACGGATTCTCGCTTTTAATGAATCCCGCCTTATTATCATTCCGCACTTCACCACATTTCCGATGATATTTCGCTTTGACAACCCACCCTATTGTCAATATTCTGGTGAATGTGCTTATACATTTATCAAATAATTTCACCTCATCATGATTCGATGTCGTTTGGTGCACTTGGCTATGGTCATCAATTAAATGCTATATCATCATGACGTATGCCGATTAATGCATCCCGGCCAAACAGATATTTGGATTATTTTGGGCGCCTTCAGGTCTGATGTCATTGGTGCATCCCATAGGCGGTTCTATTCAAGATATCATTCACTTGCATTATGATTTGATCTCGCTTGATGAATCCTGCCCCATTGTTCATCATCTGATGAGTTTGACTGTCGGCTATTTCGATCTCATATTCACTTTTGTATCATATTTACAAAGATATACTCTAATCTCCAAGTGTACTCATTTCATGTACCATTCATGTATTCATTTATAGTTACTGTGAACTACCGCTAAAATACTTAACTCAAGAATAGAATGAGAACAAACATGTGTAAAACTTGAACGAGAGGGATGAAGTCGGTAGAACAAACCCGTGAATTTATTTGATTCATCTGAATCTTACAGATCTGATGGAGTTATATTTTATTTAGGAATAAGGAATGTTGTAATAAGGTGCTTGTTGTTATGCTGTTTTATGCTTCTACTACTACTACTCACTCTCTCTGCTTCTTCTCTTCTTCTTAATGTTATTAAAGAACATTATTCGCAGGGTACAAGTAGTTTTGGTTAGGATTGATTTTCTGCAGTTTAATATGGGTTCCAAATTTCAAAAAGATATATAGGAGGATTTACTGGATCAATGGATTTCCATAGAAGTCCAAGAACACCCAAACGGAGTTCGCGATTTAAGAGTTATGACCTCCGAAGTTGAGGTCATATGGTCGCTGACCTACCGAGCTGATCGGGATCGACGATGGATCTCGGTAAATCCTCGGTCAGACTTTGGGTTCTAATGGTTCTTCATCCTCCTCAGGTATTAAGTGAATTCTTAATTAATGAGCTTCCATGAGTCCACACTCACCTGACCGGAGCTTCCGACTTCCAAGAGTTATGAGACCTTCCAGCTGAGGTCGCATATAGTCACACCCAAATAATGATCTGACTGAGTTGACCCGGGCCCCGTAAACTCGGACCGACTTTGGTCTGATACATATATCCTCTCAGGCATATGTATGAGTTTGTGACTCAATGAGCTTTCCACAGAGTCCAAGAACACCAATTGAGTTCGACAAAGGAAGTTATGACCTTCCGAGTAAACAGCATATCGCCATCCGCGCCTTAGCTTCGATCGACCGACCGACCTCGGCCCGGATCCGGCGGGTACCTGCTGGTCTGACACCCCGGCCCGACATATTTATCCTCCTCAGGCATATTAACGTGTCTTTGACTCAATGGGCTTATAGAGTCTAAGAACACCCAGTGAGTTCGGATTAAGAAGTTATGACCTTCCAAAGTTGGAGGTCATACGCTGTCAACTCGACATTATCAGGTCCGCCACCTTCACAGATGAGGTCTACTCTGACCGGCCGTGATGAGGTCTGCTGACTTTCACATGAGGTCTGGCCGACCACGATGACCTCTATGTACCTAATTCTCTCGCCATTCAACGTTTTCGTGTTAAAAGACCATAACTTGGTCTACAAAGGGTCCTGACTGAGAAATTCAAAAGGCTAAAATCAAGTTAATTGATGTGGCTACAATTTACCAGAAGGACTACCACTAAATTCTCTTTATTATGACCCAAAATTCCGTCTTAAGGTCCATTGAGTTGGATCTGAACTGACTAACTCCTGACCCACCGGTCAAGCTGTCACCCCTGCAAAGACCATAATCCCTGCCCACTGTAGGTCCAAATCGAGAAATTGAAAATCCCACCATCAATTTTTATTGATGTGGGATACAATTTACTCAGAAGGGACATACTGCACCCTCTTTATTTCTGACCAAAAACCCGGCTTCAAGATCCCGCTAAGTTGATCCAACTGGTTTAATCCACCGACTTTGCATCTAGCTTCGAATAATCTTAAAGTGACCATAATCTGGTCTACAGAGGTCCAAATCGATAAATTAAAATCCCAACATCAATTCTGGTTGATGTGGCTACACTTAAGCGAAGGAATCATCACAAAATTCTTCACTGTACTCCAAAAATCAGCTCTAAGGTCCGTTAGCGCAAGACTCACCACAATGCGGCGCCCCATGGTTTAGCAATACAGAACCAAATGATTCTCGGTTGCAAGATAACCACCACACAACCCTTAGTGGGAAACAATCAAAGTAGGAGAAGACCCACTTAGAGTTTTTCAAACCCGATTCGAACGTCCCATCCTTGCAGCTCTTGTCGGGAGGAAGGATTTTCCTTGGTTTCCAGCTCTGAGATCCCATGGTCCCTGGGATCGTTAGAATCTAGAGAGAAGCAGAGCTTCTCACCCCAAAATATTCCTTCTCTGTTTATTTTTCTTATGGATCACCCTCAATCAGATTTTTAAAAGTATGGAAACTCCTCCCTCTTCCTTTACCCGCCGCAACATGTCTTCCTTTGATTTTTTTTTTTTTCTTCTTTTATTTATTTTATATTTAGGTCCCTTCCATTTCTATTACCTTCATTTAAGTCTCCATTATTTTCCCTTTACTCATTTATTTCCTAATTTCACTTAGACATTTAAACTTTACTTTACAATTAACTTAGTCCCATTTTATTACCTATATTTTTCTCTTTTCACTGGGTTTATCTTCCAAATCTAATAATCATTTAATCATTATTCATCTAACAATTTAGAAAAATGTTCTGCTTTCATCTTAATTACATCTTGAATATATATTAGTTTTTATTATAAAAATTTAGGGTATTTTAGAAGATATGTTTTTGTCCATTTCAGTAAGAATTTTAAATGTTTATTATTATTTTGCGCGGTACCAAAGACCGGTTTTTAATGGGTTTCAAATCATTCGAGACCGTGTCTTAGATGGTAAAAACCTGCGATAATGGCGTAGATACAGGGTGTGCCCAATTTCAGCACACTTTATAATCACTGACTAACTTCAGAACGATCTACATCCTTCCCATTCAAACTGATGGTTTGTTCTCGGACTCTACTAAAAGTTTGCTGAGTCTGGGGTGTGCCCATCAAGATGAGTTCGCGAACAACCATGGGCTGAGAAGTGACCGATCATGGATAGTTTAGAATGTTCGCTCGCTCTAACTTCCGCTTTCACCGCTTGTATCCTGAAATGCTTGGGCTACATATGAAAAATATAAGTGGAATTGTAAGTGTTGGATGTTTTGTGGTATTGATAAAAAGATAATTTTTCGACTAAGTCCATATTATTTTTCAGCCAAACATAACTGATTTATAAATAAGAATGGCTTAATGTGTGTTATTGTTGTAAAATTAACAATGAATGCGGAAATTATGTGGATATATGCAGATAAAAATGGACATAATTATATGTATTAAATATAATTTATCCATAACATCTATTACGCAGTAATATGTCGCACGATATTTGAGCTACGTATGAAATGGCATGCAATGATACGGCATTGCATTATGATAGGACATCACATCGCCCCGTGATGCGTATGGTTGGGGTCAGACATCGTGGTTTGGTGTTCACCATAAACGACACTGTTGGTGCCCTGGCTGCCGTTGTGAGGACATGGTTAATCGACATGTTGTGGCAACTGTGGTGAGCTCAGCAATGACAATGTCCAAATTGAGGCTCAAGGCTGCACATGAAAAGCACGCGGTGTAAATGGGTGAAGCAAGTAGGTAGACACCCCTCGTGAAAAACCCGGGGCATGTTTGTATATAAACCGTCGCAAAGTTGGTAAAATGTTGTATAGGCGTTTGGCATCTCACATGAGAACCCGAAACTATGGGCCTACAAATGGCTAACACAATGCATTGTATGAAATAAGTAGGCATCAAAGTATCCAATGTGGCTCAGAATTGCAAAACAAAAGCTTTATTTTAAAAATGTAATGTGGGCGGGACGTCTGATTAGCTTTTCACACTTGGCATCCTTTCGCAAGGTGAGGGAGTCACTGAGAACTTTAAGATTTGAATGCGAGGGGTGCATACACACCATTCATGATTATGTATATCAAAAAAAGGTGCACAAATGCAGGGGTATAGGTACTTGAATGCGTGTGATTGTATGTATTTGCATTACATGTTGCTCTTAGATGGGTTGTAGCCTAGTCAGGAGATATATCTGATCTGGCTTTGCTCTCATCTCACATGGGACCACCCTTTCAAGCATAATGAGGAGTTAAGGTGCTCCTCGAAATGAGTACCGAAGAAGGCCTGTTGTGGCTCTTGAGAAGACTTTTGTAAATATATTAGAACAATCTAGTTTTAATATATTTTGGCATGTAAAAGTAAAGGAGTTGTACATCAAACCTAGGTAAAAATATATTAAGAATTTGTATATTTGTAAGAAAATATACAGAAGGCAACCACTTAAGAATCAATAGTCGATTTGGAATACACTAGACTGGATTTTGGAGTGTCACGCATGATATTCTGAGATACCTTGACCTCAGTTTTTGGGTGTCATAATAATAATAATAACATACACAATGAATAATAATAGTAATAATAATAATAATAATTCGTTGATAAAAATAATAGTAATCAGAATGATATTGATAATAATATTAATATTATAAAACACACACATTGCTTGAACATTAATAATATGAATATTGGATAATAAAAACACACAATATTAATAATGATTGTATTGGTTATAATATTATTTTATAATTCTAAAATAATAATAATAATTAAGGAGGTAATTATCATAATAATAATTTTTACATTTGCAAGAATTTTATAATAATAATAATGATACATATTAATTATCAATATTTCAAGATTATTGATAATGCCAATAATATTTATAAGAATAATAATATTAGTTCAAGATTAATGATTGTTAATAATAATGATCATCAGACACATTAATAATAATAATATTGTACCTGAGAATAATAATAATAATGATAATTTATCATGGTATATTAATTATATAATTAACACAACATGATGATGACTGTGATCAATATTATAACACATGAATTGTGGAAAACAATACTAATATTAATGATCAATATTATCGATAACATAGGAAGTGGAAGGTAACGTGGACTCTTCCTACTTACATCCAAAACCCATAAATTTTTTTGAGGACTCCACCTTGAACTTGTTTGTCAAATGGGTTAGTCTTGAGTATATCATAATCGAACTATTCACAAATGTTTTTAATCAACCATACATCCAAAAGCACAATAACAAATAGTTCCCAAGACATTAATATCCTGTTTCAATCCCATTATATTTACAATGTAATAACACACTATGAATAGTGAAAATAAAAACATAACTGACTCCATGTAAAACATCCCCAATAAATTAAACAATATGAGAGGTCATTATCGATTATTATTTAAACTACATTCATGAATGCCACAAATAATATGGTAATATTTTATGATTGAACAATCATAAGAAAAAGACTTATCTTTAACTGGTTACTAAACCCGTCTCCGTATGCTTATATAGTCATCGCAACTTCCCGTCTATACACCTGGCTGCAGTTGTCAAGTGGTAGGTACCAAAGAACCCGGTAATAATAAAATATAAAAAACATTAATGAATGTGTTTTCAGTCAATCAATATAACTTTCTACCCACTCATAATAAGGTCAAGGTTTGTGTTCAACAAATCACATTTCTTTGTACAATATATCATGTATGATCTCTCACCAATAGATTATAAGCCCAGAATTTAGAAGCATATGCCATGATAAATTTTTGAAAATTTTAAAAATAAGTTTAAGTAATGAAGAAGTATTATGGTAATGTTGCTAAAATATTGAAAAATTGTTACTTTATTTAAACATCTATTACTAAAATATAACGTTACACTAAGACTTTATCTTGTTAACTGCTAATAAAAATTATATGGGGAAGAGTAATGTAATATTAAAACATAATAAAATAATATATAGTGACGAATAAGCTTGTCCTCCTTTCAACATATAAAAATAAAATAATATATTCAAAAGAGGCGTTTAAAACAACTTTACTCTTCTTAGAATTAAAAGATACCTGGTGATAATGCCAAATCAAGTCTTCACGATAATACACACATCAAAAAGGAAAAACCCATAGAACCAATATAAATTATACAAACTAAAATATTAATAAATCCATGTATGTATATACATCTTTAAATAAGTCTTACAAAACCACCTTGAGTCTTTCACTAACCCGATCAGAGCAACAATATATCTAATTAATTAGATAGTTGAAGATGAAAATCCATAATATAATCTAAAGAATCACACAAACTTTTAATCTTATCAAAATAACAACTATAACTGTAAAAATATTAGTGGAATGACATTTAGATGATGTACACTTAGAAATCTTCAAAAAATAATTATCTTGAGTCTTAATAATCTATACCATAATTGTAATAAATAAGAAATAAAAAATGATATTAACTAATTTATTGGTATAAGATGGAAACCATGTAATGAAACTTTAAGAACTACACAACTTGACCCTTACCAAAACAATGTAAAGGTAAATGTAAAAAAGGTCTATAGTAATCAAAGATATTAACAACGGGGATAAAGGAAAGATCAATTTCTCAGAAAAACCATATGGAGTCAATGATAATAGAAAATGTATATGGCGATATACGATGAAACTCACGAACCGGTACCAGCCGTTTGGGTTCGGCGTTATTTTTCTTCCTCGTCGAGAAAACCTTCTTTTATGATGTTCATAGGGTTTTCTTCATTTTTTATTTATCAATGGCTAGATTGGTTAAGGCAACAATATCTATCAATATGGTCCGAAAGCCAGGTTTAACCCGTAGCGCGCTATGTTCGTTTTCGCAAATGAAGATCCAGCGGTCAAAACCACAGGCTGCTTTCACTCCGCATGTGCGAAATTTTGGTAACATGGTCTTCTTAGGTGCGAAAATTTTTTCTATGCTGCTCATGGTACAATTTTCACTTGACTGAAATTATAGCAAATTTTTGCAACTGCAAAAGAAAACTTTTCCGCGAGGTTTAACTCTTAACTACGGTAATCTCTTCAACCCGAATCGCTTCGATATGTTCGACCCATGGAAAGACCATTGAGCCAAGAATCTAGATTTGTTCGTGAGATGGTGTTGTAAATCACTAACTCCAATGAAATTTGAAAGTGGTGAACCCAACCCTGTTCAAACTAGTTTTCTTTTTCTGTCGTTGTTTCCCCTTGTTTCCTTAAGACCATCTGTTACTACATAACAACAATAAGAGAATACAAAGAGCCCAGGCTAAAATGGAGTACATGGATGCTTATGATATGATACAAGGCAATCGCCTAGGCTCCCTCTCAAGATGAGCTTTAATAACTTTGAATCGTAGGAGGTTGTTGTCTTCCTCTTCTTCTTGCCCCTCCTTTGCCGCTTTCATCATTTTTCTCACCCTGTTTTCCAGTTCCGTTTCTTCTTACAACAAGACTAGGTGCATGAACCCATTTGATAAACCCAATGGAGTGTCATTTTGGCAACGTGCATAGGGAAGGAGAAACCATTTTATAAGAAACCCAATGTATCATTATGAAAATACAGAATGTAAAGAACTCAAAAATCCTAACCTACCTACCTGAGATCCCCATGAGAAAAACTTAAAGCTCTTCCTCATAGGCTGATTTCTATAGCTTCCCAATTCTTGCTGATCGCTTTCTTCGCCCATATGTTGCCAAATGTTAGAGGGCTGCTTGTGAAGAAATATTAGAATGTTGCTGGCGCGGCTTAGCTGCCGTGATGTCCATGTTGGATTTTGAAATGCTGAAGGGAGTTACTAAACTAGTAGAATGTAATGCTGAAATGGAGCGCCGGAAGTGCTTTAAATAAATTAACCAATAAATCGCAGGGATAGTTCAAAGTCCAAATATTTCCCTAATTGGGTTACTATGATATTCATGTGGTTCAACTTCGCTCATAATCTCAAGCCCACAAAGGTCGGCTAGGCCTCAGGGGGTGTCCCAATAGTTAAATGGAGTTCAAGAAATTAAAAGCCTATAGGCCTGCAGCCTTAAGTTGCTAGTGGTTTTTTGAATGCTCAGGTGTGATTTTCAGGATCTGTTCCGCAATTTCAAATTCCACTTCCTAGGTAACAGGAACCTGTAACAACTATAGATCTAGTTTTTACCTTTAGCAACACAATAAGTCATTCTAAAGAAAAGGGTAAACCTCTCTTTGAAAACACATGTTCCACCTAAGAAAAAGCCTCTTCTTTGAGCTCTCTGCCTTATCTGCTTATGAAACAACCACATAAAGACACATAGAATTACTTAAACAAAGAAAGAGGAACCAGAGTAGATAAATAAAAATGTAATACATTCGTGTACTTCGTCTATGGGTTCAAATGGATAGAAAAGCTTATAAATAGATCCAATAAGAATGAAACAATCGCTTCTAGATAACCCCATAACAAGCATACAAACAAGTTTTTAGCAATTTCAAATCAAACTTATGAATAATAAAAGACACTCACTTAAATATGTATAGTGGATGAATACTAAGACAACAAAGGCATATAACAATATAAAAATAAATATATAAAATAAAATAATGAGATGATATAGGAGATGAGTGATCATACTCCCAAAATGTTCTATATCTTTGTTTTCTTCTCCCTGGAAGTGGTTGCCAAATCCCTCTCTCACTCACTCTTTAATCTCCTCTTTAACTTTTGTTTAGTTTTTTTTTTCTTTCATCTCACCTCACAACCTGTGAGCTCTCTCCCCCCAATCGATCTCCCTCCCTTTCTCGTGACCGTGGCCTCCCTGTTTCTCTCATAGACATCCTCAAAATAGCCTTTCTTCTACTTCCCAATAGGTTTTAAAATGAATAATTTAAACTAATGGTCCTGCAAGAATCCATGATTTCACGCATGGCAAACGTAGGTGTACACATACCTGATTTATCATTTTATGTCAAGCTGAAGATGGAATGATAACACTTTCACTGTTAAATTTACATGATAATGTTACTATGTATATAAATTATATAAGTCATGGCTCTTATTAAAACAATATACAACAGAAGAGATACTTAATGTCAGTTATGTCACAGGTCTTTTCTTTGTAGTGTAACCAAAATTGTAAAGCGGTTAA
Source organism: Tetrastigma voinierianum (assembly GCA_016808115.1). Classification (NCBI taxonomy): domain Eukaryota; kingdom Viridiplantae; phylum Streptophyta; class Magnoliopsida; order Vitales; family Vitaceae; genus Tetrastigma; species Tetrastigma voinierianum. The sequence goes on along the minus strand of JAEQBH010005306.1, from coordinate 257,096 downwards.
ATCCTAGAAAATCCAAACTGCTGTGATTTAATATGTTCATAATCAAAAAATAATTATTTTAAGCATTTTTATAAACATAAATATTTATGACATGTTTATTCATGCATTTTTATAGAACCACACCTTACTTAAGAGGTGCACCAAGTGATTAAAAGTCATGTGGCAAAGCCAAGAAGTTTTACAACCTTAATCCAATTACTTTTATGAAGGCATGGCCAGAGGAGTGATAAAACAAAGTAGTAACCAATACATAAAAATCCAAATCTACAAAATTAGTTACTAGTAATAAAACAATAAACAACAATACTTAAACATGAAAGTAAAAAATAGAATAAAGAAAGCTAGCTGAGATTTAATAAAACCCAAATTGAGTTTGGCCATATGAAAGTTCACATAGTAATAATAAGGAAAATGCATAGGAATTAATATAAAGACATTTGAAATGATTTTAAAATGGTGAAATACAACAGCATTGTAATTGCGCCATGGGGATCAAAATCCATGCCTCTAGTTTCAATATATATTTAGGGAAAATAACAAAAAGACACCACATCAATGGTGGGATGTGGTCTTGTGGTTTTAGCTGTTTCATGAAACTAATCACCCTCTCCCCTCATATATAATACACAGTTGGAAAATATGGCAAGAGAGGTAAAGACATGTTCCATAATGAGATAAGGATTTGAAAGATAAAGAAACAAGATCACAAACAAAATTAAAACACCCTTTCCAGATTTTTAATTCTTAAAAATGCCATTTTTTTCTCCCCCATTTTTTCTTTGAGTTTTGGATTTGAAAGCTTTTCTCCAAAACAAACCAAACAGCCTTTGTCATTTCAAAACTACATGTTCTTTGGAATTTATTTTATACTCCTATGACTTCATAACAATTAAAAGAGCGGAATCACATGTTTTTTCAAACCAACATGAAAAGGAACTAAAAGGTTTCTGTTTGTCACAAAAAACACTAAACTGATATCCTATCCAACTAGATCCCTTAACTTCATTTCTGGCAATTTTGCTAACTACTTTTCAAAGCCGTGGATTTTTAGAGTTTTCACCAAAATAGTGCCAATTACAAAAACAACCAAATACATATTTAAAAAAAACTCAAATTAATGATAAAACTCAAATAATACCCACTATATGAAATTTCAGGTATGTTGAAACTTAACATTATGTACCTAATAATAAAATCACAAGAAACACCAAGATAAAACTTTAATTTATGTTCATTTTCATCAAAACCCGAAAAATGGAATTTTTATGAAAATGGCAAACTGTAATTGTCGTTTATAGTACAGGCTGAAAATTATGAAAATTTTCAGATCTGAACAAAATGATCTCATCACATTATCTCCCACAAAACCACGTTGATCAAACAACTTCACCGGTTTCCGAGATAGTTGGAATTTTCATGTTTTTCTGAGATGACTGGTAATCCATGACTCAAAACGAGATTTTTATATGAAAATATTGAAGTTGTAAAATAATTTGAAGAAAATTCATATATATATTTCTGAATTTCAACTGATTCGAAATAAAATTGCTTTATGGAAAAACGACCCGTGGTAGTGGGACATAGCGCGCACTTCAGCCACGATCCAAAGTATGTGCATGAAAATATCTCAATTTAGAGACTCCCATTTCTCGATTTTTTTTTTTTTTCGAGCATAGAGAGAGGGGAGAGTTATGAAGGTTTCCTCTGATCGATTCACGGTGGATTTTTGCCGGTCGGAATTGCTGGGCTAAAAATCCAAAGTTCAACTCGATGGGCACAAAGCATGGAAAACGAAAAGCAATGATTTCACCTAAAACCACAATAGGGATTAGGAAACTGGCGTCTTCTGAGTTTTGGCAGCGATTGGCGCTTCCTTATCGCTTATGACGCTCTAAGAGGTAGATTGACCACATTTTGATTTTATTCTTTATTCGACCGGAATTGAGACGTTTTGAACCCATTTTAATGTTTGGGATGGTTTTTTGTTCCGCGTTATAGCATGTTTTAAAACCGAAAATTAAATTTTTCGGTGCGGTAAAACGGTATTTTCTGATAAATCGTGGAAATTTTCAGATTGACATAAAAACGACTTCAGTTTGCGAAATTTGTTCATGAATATGACCAAAAGTTATCTAATTTTGTGACAAGCGGAATATTTTACGGCTTTCCCCTTTCTTCGTGTTTATGCCGTCAACGATTTCTGCGACGAGATTTTACTGAAAATCCCCGGAGTCGGTTGAGGTACTATTGAATGTCATTTAAAACAGTCAACCTAAAAGAGACAACTAAGTTTGCGGCAAAACTAGACCGGAATTAAAGTAATACGAATCATAGACTAAATAATAACAATAATTATTATTGATGATATTAAAAAAGATGATAAAGTTTAAAAGTATGGGAAACGACAGAGAGGGGCGTTCAAACATGGAGATTTATTTCAAAATCTTTTCTTCTCTTCGCTTTCATTCACGGAATCGACTTTATAGGTTTCATCTGTTAAGGCAAAAGTTGATTCATACCACGAGCTACGCTATGAACACCAAAAATCTCAGCTTTCACAAACCCACAAGGTGGTAAATCTTTTTCACTTGTGTTATTTTTACCTAAAGGCCATTTAATTGGCTTCTTGAATTGGCTGAGAGACCATGAAGGAAGTCATAAATTTCAGTCTGATTATTTTTCTGGACCAGCAGAACTTGAAATTTTGAGATCTGTTGCAAACATTTCAAATTTTGGGGACCATTTCGACATCAGTTAAAATTTCAGACCGTTTTGACAATCCCATGTGATTTTCTGACCATTTTCGCTTACCTGGACGGCAAGCTGAGATTGGTTTTGACCTGGGATCATGTTTTCGCTGGTTTTGTGGTGTATTTCGGTGTCATAATAATTCTATGATAACCTGAAGGGATCGAGGCTTCGCTTTTGTAGCTGGCCCAAGATTTGAGTCTAGCTTGCAAAAAGTTAGTTGTTGGCAAATAACAACATATGTCATGTGTGAAATTATCATGCGACATCAGTTGTTGATACTATCATGGATTGCATGAATGCCAATTGAGCAGGAAAACAATTATCCACGGTGTGTTATTACCACGAAATCTATGTTGCTGTAATATGATGGAAAATGCATCGCATCATGCATTTCATGCACCACCACATCATATTTAGTCGATGTGGGCGCATGGTCCGTTGACCAACAGAGTTGGAGAACAGTCTGAGTCGTAAAATAACAAAGTCCAAGGCGAGACTGAATGATGTAAAATCGGATCAAAATGATAATCATGATGTTTCGGCTGGAGCGTTATAGTGATCCTCCCTTCAAAGTAAAGATCCAAATGTTATTCAGGTTGCACATGATCTCGCAATGTAAGTTTGTGAAAATGTTAACTTGTGTTACTCGGGCGGTGAAAACCCAAAATCTGACCACAAAAAGAAAAGTGAAAACATGATTTTATAAATTAAAGACTTGAGGTTGTCCAGTTTCCTGGTTGAGTCATCGGTTGAACACTGATATCTGTTTTTCACACTTGGCATCTGTGAGGGTTCATTAGGACTTAGGTTGTGAGCATGAGGGTTCGATCTCTGCGATGTGGTACATTTGATATGGATGTTGAAGCAACTATGAAATGCATTAATGGTTTGGTCACCTACTAGGTTTCTTTACACTCCACACATCCCCCCCTCTGATCCCTCCTCAGTCTGTGTCCTCATGGTGGTCAATCTTTATATGGGATGTGAGAGTTTTAATATAGAACATGTATACTCTTATTGTATAAAAGGACTCAGAATGGACTAAAAAGATTAATAGTTCATCATATAGCTAATATTGTAATTGAAGAGAGAAACATGGTCCTCAATATACTGAGACAATGAGTGTGATATTTGATGCCCCATATCCACAGAGTCTGGCTGTGTCATCGTTGTCAACTGGACTTCATGATGAGGGTGCATTCGCCAACTTGTATCAAAGCCTAGGTATGATTACCTAGGGTCTGTCACATCTATGATTAGGCTTTACGGCCTTTGTATCAAAGCTAAGGTAAACGATTACCTAGTGGAGTCTCTGAGAGCTGGTATCCATAAGTGATGCTTTGATACCACACCAAAGATGGTATCGTGAGCTAAGGTATACTATTAATCAGAGCGCGGGTCGTGGCATGGGCTTAGGATGATAAAAACAGAGTGTAGTGCATGGTTAGGATTACCCTCGGCGCTGGAAACTGATGTCACGCTTCACGTTGCGGAAAACGGAAAGATACGTGATAACAACACCTAGGATTATGGACACGGGCTGCCATGAAGTTATCATGTGAAATCGATACTACCGGCCACAGTTTCGCAGACGAGTTTAAAATACCAATACCTAGGAGTTCATAGGAAGCGTTTGTAATCAACGATGCACAGGTTCGGATACAGGTCCATACCAGATTGTGATTAAAAAGCTACACGCTGTTTAAAACTGGCACACTGCAACATGAAGCATGGAAATGTGATCGCAGATTATGGTACCATATACTATGACATAAATGGGCAGCAGGGCGCGCGGAATGATATGGTTAGGGAACTATAACCTTAAGGGGTTCAGGAAAAGGAAATGAACATGAAAGTTTTGAATTTTATTGAAATGAATAAAAGGAGCGGGCCGGCAAATTAGCACCACTTAGCATGAACGTCAGGTCACCGATGTCAAGTCTATTAGTAAATGGTACGTAGTTAATAGTTGTAATCTGAAATTAAATTGAATAAACTTTGTTGTCATTTGATATGTAGGATGGTAAAGTCGAGACGTGGACGAGAGGTCGCCTGGCGCAGGTGCAAATAGGGTACCACCTGGCTTGACCTCAGCAGCCCCATGGTCGAGGCTTGCCGGGTTGCAACACTACTGGGCCACAGGCTAGTGTGATGGCAATGGAGGTCCTGAGCAACCCAGGCTTGTCACACCATCCGACATTTGCTGTGGGGAGGGATCCATGGTGGTAGACCACTGTCTCCAAGATATCGGTGAAAAAGTATCGGGTGGCGGCTGGATATTACCTCCGATGCAACCACAGATCAAAGTTAGTCGCTGGGCTCCAGCTTGGGCGCGCGGTCCGGGCGGCATGGATCAGCAAGACCTCAGTGATTTAGAGGCAAATGACTCATGAGTTCCATGGGCTTTATGAGCAAAGTATTCCTCCCGCCACCGCTAGACATGTGAAGGCCCAAGAGTTCTCAGAGCTGGGTGCAGAACAATGGGAAGCACCATGGAGCACGATCCACTGAAGGCAACGCCAAGATGATCATGTGGCCACGTGATATGGGCACAAGGTAGTGAGACGAGAATGGATCAAGTTGTCCATTCCGGGGCAAGATCAGGAGCCTCCGCCTTCACGGACATGGACTCTATACTGGGACATCTCGCCATGGTGGGCAGAGTCTGAGTACTGACTGACGAAAGTGCTGGGTAGAAAGAGAGGCCAGCGATGCCTTCTTCAGCTCGAAATAGACAAAGACTCTCGTCCCACCAGAGCTCCAGGTAATAAGGCCACAAGGCTAACATCATGCTTCTCACTTACATAAACCTGTATATGCAGAAGCTGGATTGTCCACAGAGGCAGGATCCGCACATGGGACAACATGTCCAACAACAAGTGGGACAAAGTGATTGATGGCTTGTTCCTTCTCACCAAATGAGTAACACGGCCCGTGAAAGTCATGCACATGAGCCTCGTGGCTACATAGAAAGCCAAAGAGTGCCAGGTAAGGTCTGAAAGCCTGAGCCAAGACTTCAAGCCATGTTTTGGTAATCCAAAGTTTCTCCTTGCCGCCGTAAAACAGATGCTTCAGACCATCCCATGGCGGGCATGGAGTTCCGCTTTCTCCCAAGAAAGTAGCTAAACCCATGGCCCAGATTCATGTTTATTGATGGCTAAATGAGAAAAGTCAGTTTGAGGTTTAAACCCTGAAACCAGCACATGGAAGCCCTCCTGTGACTAGGTGGCGTGATACAGATACGCTCGCCGCGACCGAGATCTCCCGGATTCACCACGCGACTGGGAGGTCGACACGCCCGGGATTTGACACTCGATCCGGACGACCGTCGACGATACGGTTCAGTTTGTCATCGATCAGCAGAGGTTGACCGCCCGTGACGCCAAAACATCGGCGCCATCGTGGGCGCCACTTCGCTGTTCGGCCCGGCACCGCACCATTCAGATGGCACTGGCAACATGCGGCCGGCCACAAGCCCACCCCAGAGACGCAGGTGGCGTGACTTGGGATCCCCCGCAAATCACCGTGGAGTATGAGTATGCTTCCGCATGAACCACCTGGATCGGTTCCGGTATTTTGCGACTTCAGATTGAACTACACCTCGCACGCCGGGCTTCATCTCTATGACCAAGATATGATGGCACCGCTGAAATGGCAGGAACCACAAGGTCCAAACAGAGCTGTTGGAGGAAGATTGCTGCACCGCACTTCACCAAGGCGCCCGTTCTATTTGTACAAGAAAGACACACCTCACCCGCTGGCGAGATTGATTACCGAGATAGTTGAATAGTTGGCGCATCAAGAATCGGCACCTCAACAGGATTGATGACTTGTAAGATCAGTCGAGGGCGCTCACCAAGACAGACCTTCAGACTAGTTACCATCAAATGTAGGCGGTAAGATGGAGTGGTCCTACACAACGCTCCTGCACCGCGCACAAATTTTATTATGTTATTTTCCGGATTGACTTAATGCCGCCAAGATTCATGGATTCTCGCTTTTACAGGGTATTTAACCCGGCTTTGATCGGGCGCTTTGACGCGGTCTTCGCGGATGATATTTTTATCTACTCTAATCAAAAAAGGAGACATGAGGACCACATCTGGAAGGATTTGAGTTTAGCTTAATAAGAGGATCATCAATATATGCCGTTCAGGCAGCGCAGTTTTCACACATCGAAAGTAGATTTTTGGTCGCAAGTAAGCTCTAATCGCAGTCACTGACCTTTAGAAGGTTCAGGTAACGTGATGAGTTGGGAGGAGACCAAGCTTCCGACACGTAGTTTCTCGGGATTATCGCGTACTACGTAGAGATTCATCGGTGATTTCTCCACTGGCAACACCATGACGGAGATTTTGACTCGAAGGAGGTACGTGCTTTCGATCGGACGACCATGGCGTGTATTCCAGAGTTGGCATGAGGTCACCACAGCTTCGGTTTTGATGTCCCAATGGTGATTGAGTACACAACAGGTCATGAAGCCTCGAGGTAAGATCCAGAAAATCAATTTGAATAAGACAAAATCATTTGAACAAATCATAGTTCACATGAATCCCATCACTCTGAAGATTCGATGATCAAACGATCGCTAACCCGCTGGATCCACCGCCCAAACTAGTTAACATAAATTTCTTCAACTGGTCGATGACGCCGAAGTTCGCACGCTTTCCTGAGCGATCACTGTTTCAAAAGTTTAATCAGTATTTTCGATATGACTGTAAAAGTTTACGATATAATTATGTACTCATGTACCACAGCGGTATGAGAGAAATGATGGTAAATGGACGTCGGATAGTGCTTAATATCAACCGGGAATAGGACAAAATAGTTATTTTCAAGATTGATTTGCTGAATTAGCGTTATGCACCAATAGTCATCTCCTTCAAAGACCGCGCAAAAAACGGAGAACAATTTGATGTGCTGGGAGAGCGTGCCAGGATTCTATAGAGAGTTCCTCGTGACTCTCTTCAGGAACATATCACATCTGACCGCGACTTCTAATTTTAGCTAAGAGGGAAAACGCCTCTGATTAGTTGTGCCGCCACAGAAACTCTGGTTATAGTTTTTGATAACCCAAGAGGTAGGATTTTCATCGGCGTTTATTCTTCATTTTATGGGTTCTTTCTGATGTTTCTGTTAGTTTTGAGGTCATGAGGAATACGATTTCAGTCCAAAACTCAGACCTAATTGTTAGGAATTTTGAGATTGTGAGATACGGATCGCCAGAATAGAAATTTAGGGAACGTTTGGTCTTTTATCTGAATTTTGTTAAATCATATTGATAATGGTATCGTTTTTATTTGAAGATGATCGTCCAAAACATGTAATCGAATTATGAGATTTTAATGTCCGTGATATCCGTAAACTGTTGTGGCTGATTGTGTGGGAATTTATCAAATTTCGCCTGTGTTTATAAGAGCGAATGGTAAAGAAAATTCGCCCCGGTGCAAACCAGATTACGCGTCGCTCGCGGACAAAACACGTTGGTTTCGACCAAAACAAATCTGTTTATGAATGGCCATAAGGTCCGGGTACATGTTTAATTCAAATTGTAGAATTTGAATCGGCTTCGGTATGCAGAAATTCCACTGGCGAGTTGGTCGATCAAGGTACCAATGGGCGAACATCGAATGCGTTAACAAATGACACAATTATATAATTTCAAATTGTGTTTGATTCGCGCCACGAGTTTGAGCCAAATCAACAAAATTTATATACACCTGTAAAAGTCGCATTACATCACGAGTCGTCACCCATAAAGATAGTATCAGAAAGTTCTGAACACTCGGATGTTTCATCCCGAAATGGTTTCATTGTGGCATGGCGTGGGTTGTTTTGGCCTGACTCTTGATTGAAATGTCAGAATTGGTTTTAAACTGAAATTCTGTAAAATCAAATGGTAAAACCGAATTTGAAAGAAGAATGAACTCAAAGGATTTGAAGCCCACCCACCTGATGCTTTAGCAAACATATGTCCTCGGGGTTTTATCCTCCCATGAGTCAACTACAGATGCAATATAGCTCCTTTGAAGCGTTTAAAACCCTAATATTCCATTATCATTTTTGAGGCGAAAAAGACTATCTGGAAAGAATCACGTTGTCGCCACTACACTCATCTAAAAAAGCATGAGAGACACAAAACAATAAAAGTCAATGCGTTTAACCCTAATTTGAAGAACCCTAATATGTAAATGCTAATTTCAGAGGTTCGTAAAACCACCAAAGTAAACAATGGGTCCCAAAGTGATTGAGAGCATTGGCCACACATTAACATCCCATGTTAGTAACCGACTTTAGTACATAACATAACACACTACCTGACTTTGAGTCATGAGACAACATGTTTAACCTCACCACCAGGTTAGCTCCTTCCTCTTCAAAGGAGAGGCTTTGAAGGCCATCTCTCGAGTCGTCATCTTAAGAGGTGCTCTACAGCCGGGAGTTGTTAAAGAAGAGAGCAAGAGAGGTAAGAGAGAAAATAGTGCTGCAAAGGAAAAACAAAACTTATTTACAAAAGGGAAGAAAAGGAAAAGAACTCACAAATTACTTCAAAATCTGTTCTACTTCTCTCTCCTCCGATCCTTCTTATTACAAAATATGAGGGTGGCTGAGAAATTTCCCCATGGTATACCACTAAAAACCTTTATAACTGGCTTAGCTATAGATACAGAGTAATCTCACCGTTTGGGGCGCGCCGCATTTAATTACGCAGCACGACGCAGGCCCCGTAAAATTTCGGCGACAGGATAAATTCTTCGCTAATTAGCCACTGGCGGCGTTAGCAATCGGGCGCGTGAAGAGACTTTCACGTTACACTTATATACAAATTTTACGTTGAACGAAATTTAGCGTGAAAGCGAATTCTTCATTTTCACTACGAAAATGTGGTTATTGGTAATTTTCGCAATATTGCTATGATTGCGAACCCGCCGGCGATCATTTATAAATTCATTAGGATTGCAATTGCCGCCAACAAAGCTGCAATTGTTCGCTTTCGTCGCCTCGCATTCTTCGGCCCCGTTTCGAACCCAGATCTCATTTCCTCCACTTTTCCTTCGTTTCTTCCAATGATTGGCTTGCTGGATATTTGAGATCAACTTCCAAACTTTCATGATTGATCATTTGCATTGAGGTTGAAGTTCAGCCTGTGTATTAAAAAACACAAAACAACATAAAAAACACTCAATCTATAAGAGCAGTAACATTAAGATGATTCTGAACACTTCTAATGGGATATATGGACATGATAACATCAAAAGTACTAAAAACCTATCTAATATGGTTCAAAATTTGACTTTTTGAGCACCAATCACACCCCAACCAATGCTATATAGTCCCTACCAATGCAAAAATAAGAATTGAGATGAGGTGGTGATTTTTCAAAAAAGAAGAAATAAAAGGTTATCAGACTTATATACAAACCAACACATTTTTAAGTGGAACAATTTAGCCTGGATATTTGAAAACCCGGTATACAAGAATAAAATCCATAAGAGAAACAATTTTTAGAACAATAATTGCTTTCCATGATTTTCAACTTGGATTTCCACCCAAGTCTTCACTGGTTCTTTTGCAAACTCAGAGATTAATAACAAACCCAAATGCTTACCTCCTAAATCAACTGATATTGGTTCTGTTGTCGAATTTAACCTAGGATAGGCTAGTTACACTTTTTTTTCTCTTTTATTCATCACATCGAGAGTAATGCTGAAAACCGATTTCACTAAAAACAGGTAATGGGGTCCAATTGATGATCTAAACTGGTCATGTTTAAAGATCGTTTGCAAGATTCAATTATCTAACAACTCAGTGTTTCACCCTATCTCTGAATGACTTTAGCATTAAGCATCCACAAGTCATTAACTCACCATTCAATCATAACGAACAATCACATTCTGCTAATATGCTGGTTACCGGGAGCTAAAGGAGCGCCACACTCTTAATCGCGTTTCAAGCCGTGCCAAAACCTCTCACTCACTTATTTTTCTTTCTTTCTTCTTTCTTCGTTTCTTTCTTCTTCTTCTTTCCTTGAATATCAATGATTGGTTTTAAACAGGAACCTCAAACTATCCTAGGTTGCCAACATACCTAAGGCCGTTTCGTAAAAGTGGAAGAAGGCAACACAATTTCTCACGTTCATTGGAAACAACCATTATGCAAGTAGCAATATAGCATAAAAGTGGGGAAATTTGTTGAAGTAATGTCGGAATTAATGTTAATTGAACACAAAATTGTTTCAAGTGCATGGAATTTGTTCTTAGCATATAGTGACGAACATGGATTCAAATTTCAACTTAAAGTAATTCAATCGCTCGCTCACAATTCTATTGTTCAATTGCCAACTAATTTAACTGACTAAGGTGAAACATTTGGCACGCAAATGTGCTGCACAAAACATGATATGTACAATTACCTTAACCACCTCCCAAGAGAGAAAGAGAAATCAGGGCGGCTTTGGAGGATCCAACAGAGGAATTTTCACTGGCCAAATTGGCCGCACCACATAAGGTTTCACTTCATTCATTGACTTTAAACACCTTACATTAGTCCGATTGATTAATCAAATTTAACCGTTGGAATATGCTTTGAGCGGATCTTCATGAATGAATCTGCCCATCGTGATTTGAGCTTTTGCCTCTGGAAATAGATGAGCTTTGAGTCATCATATAAAAGAACTTGTGGTCTCCTCTTTAAAATCCTTCCCGGTTATCATTCCATCATGCCATCTTTTTCTGATTTTTCTTGGCAATCTTCTTGGACCAAATAGGTACCATCTTATTCTTCCACACCCATTGAGATCGCGAACCTCTGATCTGGCTTTAATTTTGAATCCAAATTCACTTAATTGCTCACCATGCTTTGTACTCGATTTCCCCACCGGAAGGTAAAGGCACGACGCCTACCATAGACTAACCATGCGACATTCGTGGATTGCCCTGGTGTCGTTTCTCAGAACAGCAATATCACTGGCAATGATAATAATCTTTCCCGTTAGTGCTTTACCACCTTCATTAGAATGGTCTTGACTCGCTGGCTGGTAGTTCTTGTACTGACCACTTGTTTGAGCATGTAAGGGGTGGCTACTTTGTGTTTACACCATATTTGCCATGAGGTTTTCAAATGGCTGGTTTAAATGAGGAACCTCCACTTACACAATTCAATCATGTAAATAATAATGGTTTTCAGACTCAAACCTGTGGAAAAGATATTGGCTTTCAAAAATTTAATTACCAATTCATCATTACTTATTTTTTAGTAAATTGTTTGAACCCATTTGGAGACATAGTCGATTCCCACTGTGAATGTGTATGTATACTATATGATCAGGGAAAAGGTCCCATAAAATCGTCTCCACACATCGAATAAATTCAACAACTAAAATTGCCAAAGGCATCAATATGATTTGCGAGATAATTTCCCAAGCTTCGCATTTGTCACACATCAAGATATTTGGTGCTTCCTTGAATAAGGAAGCGCCAGAGAAACCTGATCGAAGACCTTCATTGCTGTTTTCGAAGCAAAATGACCACCATAAGCACTCTCATGGCAATGTTTAAAATTTTCGTCGCCCTCCCGTGCACATTTCCTGATGATTTGATCTAAGACAAAGATTTTGAATTAAGAAAGGCTCTTCCAATAATGGAATGAATTTTTATAAAAAATATTTCCTATCCTCGTCTCCTTTCCTCTACTGGATTTCTCCTGTAGTGAGGAAATTGGCACAATGTGGAGTGATACCATGAGCTTTCTCCAAACTCAGACAGGTTCTTCAGAAAATTCTACGTCATTAGAGACCGAGTATCATGGCTGAGAAGAATCCCACATGATCCGCTACTACATTTTCCACACCTTCTTATTCTAATTTTGCAAGTTAAACTCCCTGGCAATAACTCCAAATCTGGATGAGTCTTGCTTTTGCATTTCTCGTTTTGGTTAAGATATTTAAGGCAGAATGATCTGTAAAAATGACTATACTTCAAATTACCAATATGAGCAACTGGACTATCTGGCACAGTACACGCGCAACTCTTTTCTCAAAAGATATAATTCTCCTGCGGCTTCATCTGCGTTTTGTTTTGCATAATACAATCACATGAGGGCTTCCATCTTCTTTCAGCCGCATCCTATAGCAATATCAATTGAGATCACACATCACCTTTGCACCGCAATCCCGCTTAATTAGGGTGTCTAACATCAAAAGAGTCAATGAAATTTCTGCCAAACTTCTGGCAATTTTTCCTAAACTAATTTGGCATCCTTCAAGAAGTTTATTGTGGTTTTCTGGGTGGTACTTGGAAAATCTTTAATGAACCGTTTGATAGAAGCTCGTGATGGTCAGAATCTTGCTCCAATTGTTCTCACATTTGGCCTGGGGCTAAAATTTGGAAATAATGTCACCTCTTGCTTTATCAACTCACCTCTGAAACACGTGTCCCAATGGCTACCCCTCTGGTTTCTACCACAAACACATTCAATACACCAAATTTTCCATGCACCCTGCAAAGATGGCTTCCCAAATTGGTTAAACATTCTTCTGTAATTATCCCTATATACTGGGTATATCATCCGCAGATATTCTCCCATTACACGCCTCTACCATGTCACCCAACATACCGAGTTACACGCTGGAAAGTATCAAGGTTATAGAAGTCTAAAAGGTATTCTCCTATAAGCACGCGGTTAAAATGGAAAGTAAAAGTAGTCTTTCTGATCTCTCCTGGGCAATTTCTATCTGGAAGTACCCCAATAACGATCCGTAAAAAACAGGGTGTCCTTAAACTTTCCCCAAGAGTTGATCGATGAACTGCAATGGAAATGATCTTCGCGGTCACCTATTGAGCCTCTCGATAACTGGCACACACCTCCAACCGCTGGTGCTTCCGCAGACAATTCTTCACCCTTCGCTTTTCACAAGAGCACCCGATTTCTTAGGCACCACTGAGTTTGGCCAAATCCGCAGGCAATCGCAATGATAAATGATAATGCATTGAGTGCAATTTCAAGACTTCAAATAATCCATTTCCCCGTATGGGATTTTAATCCACATTGGTCGCTTAACAAGTGACTCTCTTCTAAATAGATATGATGAGTGCAAATAGGACGGGTTTATGCCTTCAGATCAAATTTCTTCCATCCCAATGCTTGCTTTGTCTTTTTTTGGTGCAAGAGATTATGTGCTCTTAAGTGGTAGTTAGCAATGGGAAGAAATCAACACCGTAATCGCCATTTACTTCCAAAAATGCATACTTTAAATCAGCGGGAGGGGCTTGTACCTAGCCTATTGAGGTTCCTTGGTTCATTACCAACATAAAAGTTCTTCCCAAGACTCTATCAAGCCTCATTTCTTGAAATTCATGTTGCTCTTCAAGGCAATCGATAACTTTACATATTCAACTTGTTGCTTGTTAGGTCCGTCTTCCACTGCACCAAAATACAGACTTCTTTCCAAAGTCATCCTCCTCCGATGGTATTACGTTTTTCTTACCCATATGAAATATATTGAGTTCCGTATTTATTTTTAAATGTGTGAGCGGCATGACTCCATTCCTGAATTAATATCATCTGAAGCAGCCAAAAATGTCTCCCACATGATGGGCACCTGATTAGGTCCTATTGCAACCGGTTCTCAGATCAGCACAACAAAATTCACTGATAGTAAATCATTCACTTATAAGAACATCCACTGGTCTTTGCATTGATAGACTGATCACGAGCTAAAGTGACGAAGGGTCGCCCACCCAACCACTGCTTTAAGATAGAATATGGTGTATCGATTCACACTAGCTCCCAAGTTCATCGGGCGAGCTTCCACGCCTGATGCTCCAATGATTCACCCAGACCGAGGGATGATCCTATTCACAATTTCAACGAGTCTGCCTCTATAATGGCACTTAACTGTCGTTAAAAGGCCTTTATTTACACGAGACCTTTTTCACCGCGGTAAATCCTTCAAAGAATTTTGGTATGGGTTAGAACTCGTTAATCATATCAAGATGGGAATATTTGATTTCTACTTGTCAACATCTAACATTTCTCAGTTGTGAACAGATCGTTTTCTTCGGGCTAACTCATGGAACTGGAGGGGGTACTCAACACGGCCCTTTTCCTCCACTTAATCTGTTTCTTCATGGGCCACCAACAATGGGAGTCGACTTGACCGTTTTGATGTCTGATTTAATTCTTGCATCAGAAAGCCTGGCCAACTGCTTAACTATCATACCTTTAAGCCTCGGTCAGCCCAAGCTTTATCTACCACTTTCGATATTGTTGTCCTGAAAGCAGCTCTCCCCTTTTTCTCGAACTTCAGAACCGCCGACAGATAATTTGAAATCTCTATATGCATATTGTCCACTCGCCTGAGCAGCTTTCACCATCGGTCTTTCCGACTAGTGTGGACATTCAACACCTTCGTTTCTTCACAAATATGCCCACCACCTACTTAAATCTCAGGATTGCCTGCCTCAAATGTGGAAGATAAGTGGAGGCATCCTGTTGTATTGAAGTGAATCGTAATGTCACGTCTTTAAAGTGGCCAAAGATACAAGGGTTTGATTTCCACGACAAATTTGGACAATTTCTCCAATTAGTTATGTCACTTCCATATGAAGCATCTATGGGTGGTTTATTTTGACTTATGGTATGGGCATGGTCTTGGCAAGGTTCTCGCAGTAATTATTTTGATTTGAAAATTGAAGCGCAAAAATGGGATGAAGATAACTCAACCGCCCAGATTTCATGCTGATTTTTCATTTCCAAATCATCCAAATTGAAAGCAAACTGACTAATTTTTCATTTATCCCTATGTCTTCGTAAAAATTCATACTTGTCTCCTCCTTGGTGATTCAATGGCCCAATCTTCAACTTCCCTAGACTAGGTCTTCATCCCAAGCTTTGGAGGTTTCAGCTATATTGTCTAAAAAAATCCAAAGCTTCACTCAGGATGTTGTACTTCCTAAAAAGTTGCTCTGACACATGGTTTCCAAAGAATTGTTTCATGGAGGAGACACACTCTAAATTCATAGGCGGTTCACCAACATCCAAGTGTCAAACCCATGATGTGGGCATGCACCGATGAGCCTCATGGGGCCCTCCCAACACCGGAAAATCTCCACCATCCCGCCGCAGCCGCAAAGGTATAATTTGTTTTTCAAATTCTTTATTAGTCTTATGAGTACTCGAAAACTTTTCAGAATTCACTTATGCACCCCAATTTATGGTCTTCATAGGGCTCTGAAATGAGTTGGAGCCTTTATCTTGGCCTGGTTCTTAGAGTCAATGGAAATGCCTTTTAGCTTCTTCAAAGAACCATGTCCACCCGCTACCTTCGCGAGTAACCTCCTCAAAATCCTGTAATATGAGCGTATGGATTTTCATTTTCCATACCATGATATGTGGGGAGTAGAGGTACTGAACATGGCCTCACTCGCATCTTCAAACAGTATAATTTTCTTCTTTCTTTCTTCTTCTTCCGATGGTGATGGGGCACTAACTTAGGGTGATGTGATCCTGCCTGGGTATATGCATTTGGATTCGCTGGTTCCTCGGTCGCTCTCACGTTCATGGGATCCATAGATCAAGCAGGTACACTAACTCTCACTAGCTAGTTCGCTGCACTAATCCCATACAATCTACCCGATGTGTTCTATCCCAATCATGGTAATACACAGCTTGTTACACAATTAAAGAGACAACAAAGAGCAACAAACAAACCCAAAAAGACGAAATTTAATCTAAAAATAAAAACTCGACTAATGAATCAAACAAAGGTATATCGTTAAGTGAAGTAACCAGCCTTGAATCGAAAGGTAAAAGAGGTAAAAGAGTTACCTTCACTTTGCAGATGTGGATCATGTACTCTTCAACTTTAAATATTCGTAGTTAAAACTATCCCTAAGAATTTGCGCCATTTGATTTCGGTGGGCGCTTAGTCGAGCTTTAAAATCAACAAAATTTATATACGACCTAGTCTTATTGATCATTAGTCGTGCTTACCCAAGATAGCGGTCTAGGGTCGAACATCGGGATGGTTTTCATCCAGGGGAATGGTTTGCATTAGGGCTAATATATGGGCTTTCTATTCGACTTTTCGGGATCAGGTCAAAGTCAGAAATGGTTTGTGAACCGGAAATGGTAAAAACCTGAAATGGTAAAACTGAAATTTAAAAGGAAGGAAATTAAACTTTGAAGACACTTAGTCACCAACTTGATAAAAACATAATCTAGGCAAACACATGTCCTCGTGTTTATCCTCCTACGTGAGTCAACACAGATGCGCTATGGCCCCTTTTAGTTTAAACCCAACATTCCATTATCATTTTTTTCAGGCTTAGTGCCACCCATCTAAAGAATCACAGCTGGGTTCACTGGAAGAACGACCGATTCAAAGCATGGAGAGTACGGGGCTGCAAACAATAAAAGTCAATGTTATTTAACCTCAACACTTGAAGAACCCAACATGTAAATGCTACCCCAGCTCGAAACCATCTACAAAGAACAATAATCTCTAAAGCATGGTAGAGTATTGGCCAAGACACAAATATCCTCACATGTTATAAACTGACTTTGAAAATAAGTGGCCACAATGAATATCACTCATGATTCTTAGTTCATGATATTTCAACATGCTTAATCCCCACCCACTAAAGCTGAAGAAGCTCCTTCCTCTTCGAGTGAGGCTTAGCCACATCTCGAGCTGTCATCCGTATGTGTCTGGGTAGCCCTGAAAGTGAGCAGCAAGAAGAGAAAGGAAGAGAGTTGGCAGAGGTGTCAGTGCTGTTAAAAAAAACAAACTTTACTTACAAAAGAAAAGAAAAGATCATCCACAAATTTACCAAAAAACTTGTCTTCACTTCTCTCCTCCTCCATCCTCTTCTTATTACAAAACATGAGGGGCATTTATATTCCTCAAGGTATGAAATTACCAAAACCCTAGCAACTAAGCCGGGGTTATAGATGGCGAGAGTAATTCACCAAGTTTGGAAGGCGTTGCATTAATTACAAGCATCTTAGGCCTGCAAATTCTCATGCACAGGGATGGAATTTCGCTTAATTACGGATCAAGTATGGTTAGCGATCGCAAGGCAGAATACTCATAAGGTCACACTTCGCTTATTAGCTAAATTTCTAAGCTACGTAAATTTTATGTGAGAGTTTAATTCCTCATTTTCGCCAATGAATAGTAATGGCTAGCGACTCGCAATGGTTACAAGATTACAACCTGCTTATAACAGCTTTATGAAATCGCTAGATTGCGAATTGGTTGCCACGCAGCAATTGCCTGCTTACTGTCGCATTCCTTCGTCCTGGTTTCCTTCAATCGCATTCATTTCCTAATTTTCCTTTGTTTTCCATTGATTTTGGGCTTGTTGATGGTCGAGACTAACTTCCAACCCCATGATTATCATTTGCATTGAGGTTGAAGTTCAATGTACAAAAGTCTACAAACAACCAAAAATACCCTCAAATTAGTATGTTACTGGTGATTATCTTAACACTCAATTGGGATATATGACATGATTAAATGATCGCAAAAGTACTAAACCTATCTAATATAGGGTTCAAAATTGCACTTTTGACACTAACTTTCGGGCTTGTAAGCCATTGAGTATCTAGATTAAGATTTGCTCAATCAGCCAAATCGGTGATGATCGATGTAAAACAACTACATGCGTGTAATTGTAACATTGAAAATATGCATCGTATTATTATTGTGTAAATGATTTTGAAAATGCATAATGTATCAAGTAACTGTAATCAGGAATTAGTGTGCGTGGCATGACAAAGGTATTTTTATAAAAACGGGAACGTTTTGGCGAAAGGAATTTCAATAGACGATATTCCTGAGAATTGGGTCGTGGTGATGGGCCAACAGATCACTTTGATTTGAGGATTCACACTATTTCGGAAAGCTCACCAACCAATTCACCCCTGAGGGTAGTCCTGACATTTGTACCGAATATTTCAGTATATTTTCAAGAACAAGCTTTGTTTTGAAAATGATTATTTTCTCATACATGGCGAGGCAAGTGGGTTTTAGCTCAACACTCGTGATACGGGTAATCTATGCAGACATCTGGCAGATCATGTATTTACTTGAGCAAAGTTAATTTGGAGTATTTAAAATCGTGACTTAGGTGGTGAGAACATGATCAGTATTCTCCTACCGAGTTTTAGTCACCCTGGCTGTAGAACTCCTTGTTCTTCCTGCAATATTTCATGGTATAAATCCTTCCATTATGCTGATTTGGCAGTCGGTCGTGGCTTCGATATTTGGGAGCAGAATATATAGAATTTGTAGATTTTAATATATGTTTGTATAAAATAGTATGTTATCAACTATTGAATTATTGGGAGATAATTGAAGAATAGTTATGATAATTGGATTTATATATTGGCTTATGAGCCCAAGAGGCATTTTTACTCATATCGGATGTGATATCGCGATATGTCAATCGCTTGTAATGTATATGTGTACTCAATAGGGTAGAGCCCCGCATAAAGGAGATCATCGATTTTCAAAGTGTTTTCTTCGGTAACCCGACCGTATTCACAACATCTGCAGTCAACTTGTGGACCTGTTTTCGGGAAGGCCACATCGAGGCCTGGACTGGGGATGTGTTTGATGCGCATCCGAGATGGTAGTGGCTTGGTTCCACATTAGCTAAATCATATACACTACATCCTCTGCCACACTACATGGAGTTGCATCATAGTTCGCTGAAGATTTGGCGCCACCACTTATATGGAAAGCAGTCATGTGTACCGCACTTCACAAAAGTCCTAAGATATCTCATGCCGACCCAACAGAGTAACGCAGGATGGAAGCCTAGATATCGGCGACTTCTCACTTTGGATTACCATTCGTGAAGGTAAAATGTGTGGCTTGATGCACTACCGGAAGTCACGGGAGTATTGGCCAAGATAGCTTCCCGAGTGGTACGCCGAGATCGCGCGGCCAGACTAGTAGTATAGCGAAAGCTGTATGACGGGAATTTGTTTATACGCGCCTTTATTACAAAGGAGGATTAAGTCCCGCGGGCGTGAAGGGCTAGTGTCCATTAGGGACCAGTACAATCGGGGCATGAGGGCTATAGATCATCCACTGGCGAGTCTCATAGCTGGACGCGGTAGTGGTTCCTCACCGACGGTGATCAAGAAAGGGACCTCGTAGTTCCACTGCCTGGACATTGCGGTATCCAGTGATGTCAAGATGTACTGGATCTCGCCACCAACATTAATAGAGCTGATAGAAGAGATATGGGGACTTTGTTCGATGATGCCTTCACGTAGTCAATTGGTTATCGAAAGCATCGTGTTACCGTGGCTACCCTACCAATGGAGGTAGTCAATGGAAGTGGGAGCACGTCACAATGGACTTTGTGACCCATTTACCACGGACATTGGGGAAACATGATGCAGTATGGGTGATAGTAGATTGGCTCACGAAGTCAGCACATTTTCTAGCTGTGTGGATGACCTTCACACTGGAGGAATTTTGCCGGTTGTACATCAGAGAGATCGGTCCTACATGGAATGATCAGATCCATAGCTGCCTTTACAGAGACCCGAGGTTTACGACTCTGACTTTGGAAGAGTCTCTGTGCAGCCTCTCTCCGGGACACGACACTATGAGAGTGCAGCCTTCCACCCATAAATAGACGGTTAGTCGGAGATGACCATATAGGTGTTAGAGGACATGCTATGAGCATGCGTCTTGGATCATTGTATGGTAGTCGGGAAGAGCACTTTCTCCCTTATAGTGGGAATTCTCGCAACAATGGCTGATTTAGCAGATGATGGCCTCCCAATGAGTTTTGCATCGAGGCCATGCCACTGATTTGAGCGACCGAGGCAGGGTAGAGAGCTCCAATACTGGTTCAGTATCTGATTAGAGACACCTCCCAAAGGTATTTGATACCAAGAGGGTCTTCTACAGTACGCAGCCTACGTAAGAGCTACGCAACAAAAGGAATGCCGATCCTGAGTTCGAGGTGATGCCTAAGAGAGAAAGTGACAAACCCGTTAAGCGTGGGCTATCACGAGGTTTTATTGGGCCCCTTCGAGATACTCGAGAGGGTGACTATAGCGCACCTAAGGTTTTTTACTCCAAAGAGTCGTGTGTTCATGAGGTATTCACGCTCCATGTCTAGAGGCACTCCCGATCTAGCCCTATGTAGTGGATTGATGAAAGACTGAGGTCACACAGGCGGTTCTAGAGGGACCAAGGCACATCATGGATGTTAATGTTTGCCTGATTTGATATACTGTGCCTGATCTGCCGTAGGAACTATAAGGGCTTTCATGATATATTACTCGTGGAAGTCCACAGTCATTTGAGCTGGAGTGGCTTCCTGTGTGTGATCCTTAAGATTATTCCTCCCAAGAAATTCCTCTTCCAAGGCTTGAACAAACGAGGCTGTGGTTGATTGATCGAGTAACTCGATTGAGCTTAATTTATTTTAAAGTTAGGGGGTAGAACATAGGTTCTTACACATTTCCACTCACTACCAATCAAGTAATACCCACCTCTTATTCACAATCTCATCTCTGGAGACATGAATGGTCTTCGACTTTAAGGTTTCACGTTAAAATCTCTTTTAAACCGAGGAACGATTGAGCAATGACAAACACTTGTTCTGTCCGATTGTATTGAACCCTTAGCTGCATTTAGAATCAAGGCAATCTGTAGCTCCCAGGGTCTCTTGTTCACACGCTGGTCAAGAAGATACCAAACTATAATGCCTTGCAAGATTTTCCGCAGTGCTTAGCACTGGGCATAATCTCGTTGAAGTACAAAAGAGGAATTTGAGGGTTAATACCTTGACTGAGTGATTTTTCCACCCGTCATTAGAACCCCATCATGGAGGTTTAGAATCCCATTGAAACTGAAAATCGATCTATATATGATAAGAAACTACGATAAAATTAAAACTTGAGACGCAACACTTAATGCAAGATCGGAGACGTTAAGCGTAACCCAGCAAGGTGCAAATACCTGAAGTTATATGAACTGAACTGAAAAGATTGGCACGAATTGAAAATCTCGAACCGAAGAAAACTAAACATCACTCTACTTCTATGAACCCTAGAAATAATATGAGAGAAAATACTCAACTATCTAAGACAAAACCAGAATCCAAAAACTCCGCCTTCCACCTTCCTTTTCATTAAACACCCTTCCTTAGTGATCTCAAGTGGTGGTCGAAAAGACAGCTTAATTTGCACCAAGACTTGAATTTTGCTCAAATCTCAGAAAATTACATGTTATAATTCTAAGATCAGAAGTGTGGTACCTAAGATCAGCGGGCGCTGTGGTACCATACCTGCAGCAGCACAGGCTCGGAGCCGGCCAGTACTGCATCACTTGTTTTAACGGTACCATTAGTGTATTTTACATGTGGGTACAGGGTGTTAAAAAGCACCCATTCATGTGGCACTGCACGCACCGTCTCGCAAATGCTCCCCTCTCACCGTAGTACTTCCCCGTGACTCTGATAAACACGGGCCACAAACCGTACGATCGTCAAGATCGTTCTTCTGACACCTAACTCCTTATAAAAAGTGTGCACTGGAATCTCAAAACCTCGCACAAGCACAAAAACACGGCAGGAATCATCAAAAGCACCTTGGTCTTACACAAAATGATCAAAATACAATGAGGGTATTAAAATCCGATATAAATGTTACCCTTTTTATGTATTCAACACGGCACCTGTCCTACATCTTCGCTAGTTCCCGCAAGATTCAACTAGTAACACCGTTGATTATATCAACAAAAGCTTTAGCGCGGCTTTGCAAGCCTAAAGGGCAAAAATTGAGCGATAGTATCAACCTGACAGTATGCAATTGGTTCGACTCCAAATTGAGTCCACTACCAAAGCAATGGTCATAACAACAACCACATAAAATAGAAATACTCATATAAAGACCATGGATTTGAGAAAAGAGTATTGTGAATTGAGATCACCAAACTGAATGAACTATGACACATCACTACAAACATTTTTTAACATAACTAAGCAAATCCATTATATTAAAAGTCAAAGAGGAACATCCAACATAACAAATCCAAACAGGTTCTCTGCTTGTAATGACCATAGTTACACAAATCAGGTTTATATAACAAAACGGGTGTCGGGTGGCTGACGGTATCGAGGTCTCACCAGCGCACAATGCCACCAATCTCTATTCGGAACCCACCATGTTCCTACCTCATCCCTCCCCATTATCAATTGAAGAGAATGCCCTCACTGTCACTGGGGCTTTTGCCAGTCATCGGGATCCCTTCCAAGTCAGAGGCAGGATCATCTCCTAATCGCAGTTCTCCCTAGCCGACTCTCAAGCTCGAGAGCATGTGGTCCAATTTGTCGTCTAAATATGACTCGAACCAACCCTGATTCTACGCTCCATCCTTTTAAAGGAGATACTTCATCGACCCGTTGGTTAAAGACTTGTCTGTTTCCGAAATAGCCAAAGTGACATCGCCGCAAAGATCACGCCTCAGGAAGCAAATGCTTCCTTCTCGTTGCCTGAGAGCCCTAAATTAGAAGAATTCCTTGCTTTTCTAATCCAATCCCCTTATCCCCGCAGCTCTTCCACCGACGAAATTCAGAGCCTGAAATGGATAGCGTTGTTTTTTGGTCAACTTTGGTGTCCCCAACATATCATACTACTCAGTGGCAGAAGCAATCAATGATTTTTCCGTTAATCACCACCCCATACGTAAACCGATTTCTTCCTGCCGGGCAACTTCTCTTTTCCTTCGGGATCCGAGCATATTGTGAATGATTTTGAAATTGGCACGGCGCATCGCTTTAATCAGACAAACTCCTTGCCGCAAACCCCCATGGTAACCGTGTTTATGCCGCCTAAAACCCGGGTCCGCTGACAACCACAACCCCGTGACAGAATGTTTCAAAATCTCACACTTATTCATCTTAGAAAACTGGCAGTTCCTTTGTGCTTTCTTCTGGCTCTACCCAAAGTACATAACCCTGCCCCCAAACAACATCATAAGACATATATATGAGGTAAAACGCCACTGGGCTCCATGCTACAACAATACCATCAATATACACTAACTATATAACAAGTAGTTTCAAGAGTTACTTAATTTACTTTATTTCAAACATATATTAAAATTTCTAGAATTTAATACATGTCATACATCATAAACCATCAAAAGCCGCCAACCCGACTTTCTTCAAAATGGCTCTCTCGAGATGAGTCAGCTCTCCCCGCACGCTTCCCTCCGTGCCAATATATTCCCCTCGATAGGTGAGCTAATGCCCGTAGTGGAATCACCCAAAATGGGTTACTTCCCCACCTATGCATATGCAATGCTCCATCAAACACACATTCAAAACGCGTGATCCCACTTGAATGTCTGAACTGACCTACCCATGTCCCGAGTCCTCACCGACTCGGCCTCGTCTAAGCCATATGAGAAAACATCATTTTCAAACAAACTCAGCAGCCTGAAATATAGCCACCTAAGGTTCAGAAAATATAGATTTATTTCTCCTGAGGCGAATGTGTTGAGAACCCCAAACAATACATGGGCTCCCTCCCACGTGTAATTGCAGGATCATCTCAACACCATTCTACTTGTAAATCATCCCCGCAGAAATCCTTCTCCAACCAGCCGCTTTTCAGAAATGTCACACACACCTGGCTCCTTAGCACCCCAGCATATATGAAACAAAAATATATCATCTTCAACATTGTCATATAACAGCGCCAGCATCATCGCACGCACAACAACCGCGTTACACGGTGAATTCTCAACCATTATACCAAAAATTATCTCACACGGGTTAATTGAAAACACGGAAAATTCGACGGAATTGATCAACCAAATTATTTTCGCGCCAGCCCATTTCGCAATATTATTCATGAACGCTGAAACCTCGCCATCGCCACTTCGCCGTAATCGATCCAACATCGTTCATCAGAACCCCAACCGCGGCCATTCCTCACCGATACACCAGCACGCGCATTTATAGCACAAATTTATAACATGAACAACCCAACAGTCCGCGATGGGCCACTGACCATCCAAATGGGTTTCTAAACCCACACCTGCCTGGAGTTCTAGGGACCGAGATCAACCCATTGCTCAAGTGGTCAAACCAACTCTGGGACCATCAACAAAGTACTTAAATCACAGTAAAACAAGTAGGATAAAACCTCTACCTGCTATGTTTGTTGAAACCCAAGAAACCGCATCACTAATTGCCCTCACACAGGAACGACTCTTCCTTCGTTCAAGGGGTCCTGATTTCGGCCCATCACTCTCACATCTTAGAGAGAAGCCACTACCTCTACCAGGAAAATCAAATCTCACCTTCTCAGATCCCTTTCATTCCCTCCTGCACGTTTTGAAGTAGTAAAGGGAAGAGACACACACTATTATTATTTCCATCTTATTATCATTAAACATTTCATGTCAATCATGCCCTCAAGCTTGGATTTTTATGGCCTGACACTATCTCGTCCACTATCAACATCTCTACCATGCAACATATGCTCAGAGTACATGCTATAGGTGACTTTTTTCATTACATGTCATTTTACGGCACCACACTTGATGCTCAAAAACGGCAAATTTAATTGTCTTTAATTCAAGAAATTATACTTGTAACTAGATTTCATGTAGACGATTCCAATGGAGAAGTCTGCTTCTGTCATCCCGAGATATTCAGAAAATTTCGGTTTTAATCAATTACGATTTTTCCTTTTCCCAAAATTGAATTTTCTTCTCGGGTCTCATAGAGCAGTGCACATAAAGCATCTAATAACTGGCGCCAAACTCTGACGAACTCTACATGTGAAGGGAAGGGCTTATTAATTCGACGAGATATCAAGCCTGGTCGACCCTTAACCCGTTTCCCCCATAATAGGTGCAGCCCTAATGTGGTGTTACACATGATTTTCTCTCAAATTGGAATAGAATCTCACTATAATGTGGCACCTTTACCTGTCAATAAAAGCAGATTTTGCTCCCTGACACCGCCTGACAGATGGGGTGAACAAGAACATGTCACTTTCACTCCCCGCCACAATAAACCTCGCATCGATCTGCCCCGACTCTTTTCCCGGGCTCATTTCAAAGACTTAAAACATGGTTTAATCTCTTCATCTTCACTTGTGATGCCCCAGCCTCTAGAATGCAGACCACCCTTCTGCCTTTCCTCTTACGGTCCGTGCTGCATCTACTTGTTTTTCACGGCTCTGCCCATACAGAGCCAGGAGCCTTTCCTTCCAAGGTTTAATTCCGCTATAGACATAGTGCAAATAGCGATTGAGTAGCGATACGGCCTAAATACACAAAATGATATCCCTGAACAACCCATTCCATCGCAGACGCTTCATCCCGTCAATGATCTTCCTCCCTGGCAACATCACCAGATGCCCAAGCCACCAAGAACACAGATCCACCAACTGCCACCGCAAAAATCCAAGGACACAATGAAATATCATAGAAAATGCTCTCAAGAAATCAGAAGCGCTACCACAAAGCATTAACTGGCAGGTTTTTGATCGTAGAGATGGTTATTATCTGGCGGATGTTGATCTTTGTTTCGTGAGAGGGAAAAGTAGGTTAGGGTTTATCTTTATATGAGACTGGGAAAGGATATAGTGCGTCAAATTAAAGAAAACCCATCTTGATCCATTTTACGCCAGCAAGACCATGCATATGGTGCAATGCACTCAAAAAGGTTACTACCTTCTTTTGGTGGTACCGGAATACCAAAAGAAGAGAGGTAACTCGACAACCCGTTTCTTTATTATTATCAGACGATGGTATTTGCAGGTTGCCGTGATATAGGAACTTCTCCGAATGCCCTCCATCTCGGATTCCACCGATGCTCATTTTTTTCCGTTCATACCTCTGCCTGTCCCGACAGAACACTAACTTCAAAATCATATGACACGCTGATATGGGGTCTGGCTTGTAATTTCAGATCACGAGATTCCTGTTGTCTGAATTAATCAAATTCATGCCTACAGATGGTAAAGGTAATTAATATGATTTCAAATAAAATGTGTAAATGATGGTCAAAATCATCTCCATTTATACGTGGCTCCTAAGAATAAGAGCATGGTTGTAATAAGGAAGCTAAATAATGCACAATAAGAAATAGCAGAGTCATTGGAAAATCTGTCGTAGTGAATTAAAGAAAGCATACTAAGACTGTAACGTGGTCAGGTGATAAGGACTCAATGCAAACAAAAATTTTGTGCATGTCGTTATCAGCAGAGGTATCGGTGACTATGAGAGCGCCACATAAAGTCACACGGCGATACACATCACAAGTCGTGGGTACTATACCCACTGTGAACTAAATCAAAATGTTACATACGCAACATGTAACATGCAAAGATAATTGGTCTAACTGTGAATGTTCAATCTCACTGTAAGTGTTTAATGTTCTTAATGCTATGCACACCTCACAAGAAAAGAAGTAAAGGAAACAAAACATGGTAACATGAAGGGCAAAGGGTGGGTGTTGTCAGTCAGTTTTTCGAATAAAACATCTAAGAAATGGCAGAAGAAATGCTGAAAGAAAAGAAAACTATATACAAAAGATGGTAGATAGAAAATTACCGGCTGAACATCCCGATAGAGCTGATTCAATGGGCTTCACTTACCTCCTGAATTTACCGTTCCCGTAGAAATGGTTTTAATACGTCACTTGACTTTGAAGGTGTTCCCATTTTCTCTGACCTCAAGTTCCACCACAACACATATGGTAACTACCCTGACAACTAACTGTGGCCATCAAATTTTTTTCACCACATAAAACAAGATGGGTAATAACAATACTATGGAGTCTGAAAGGTCTCATAACACTTATCTGTCATGGAATGGGTACTGGTCTCTTTAGAAATTTAAAGCTCTCAGCAAGATCATCATAATAATCCATCAAGCTCGTTCATTCACAAATAAACATCACAAGCACTGGCCTTCGAGCCAAATCAAAATTAAGAGTTTCACCAACTAATATGCATGTTCCATTTCTGTCATGATACAAAGTTCTTCCACAATGCTCTGTATGAGCGATGCTCAAGAATATTCGGAAGCAGAGATGGTATCTCAAAATATATTCGGCAGCTGAAGCGATCAATCCTACACTGGAGCCACCGCTTTTTCTAAATATGTTTGATCTCCATCACAGGTTCACCTAATCATTGGTCTCGTGGTGGTAATGAAGTGGAAACTCACGTGATCACAATTTTTCTAACAAATTTCAAGATTTGATTACAAAATGAGCCCTCCATCACTAATGATCATGCTGAAACGTAAAAAGTTATAAAAATGTTATATTTTTAAAATTTTCAAAACTAATCTTGTGGCTTGGTTTAGTCTCGGAATGGCTTCCACCCACCTCTAAACATAGTCAACTCGCTAACAAATGTAAAGGTACCTTACTGCTAGGCAAAAGGTCCTGCAGTCTTATACCCCAAAGAATCGAAATTAAATTAGATTAAAATAGAGTAAGAGGCATCACGTTCCTTCAGGACTCTAATTGCTGGCAATCCAGCACGTTTTGAAAAAGTCAGCACCTAGAAACTGATGCGGGCCGCAAGAAACCAGCTTGCGTGATCTTTGTCCACCATTTTCCTGATGGGAGAAATGCCCCCACAAGCTTCCGAGCGGCAAAGTAGCACCCACTCGATCGTCGCTGGGTACACACCCTCCTCATAATTGGTCCGGACGATAAACAACAGGTCATCGCAAATAATATTTGTTAATGTTCACCAAAAATTTCTTCTTATCAGAGGTCCATCGTGAATTCGACCGGTCACTAGATAGCTTTACATGTCCTGACACCATGGGCGCGGGAACAAAGCAAAAAGCCGTCACACGGAAACTCCGCCTCCGCGGCGTGCCGTGGAGAATGGATTTCTGAATCAACTGAGACAAGTGGTCGGCCTACCACATTCTCAACTCCCTTTTATCCCGACAGTCGTTAAATTTTCTGGGCACAAGAAGATCCACTCCTCTTAGTCAAACGAGGCTTAGTATCCCGTCGATAGTAAAAATTTCATCATTTATGGATCCATAAATACGGAGACCGCATAATGTATAATTCAAATTTTCAGTAAGTAAAGACGACAGAAAACCTTTTCTTAGTTATGAAGCCATTTTGGTTTTAATCTGTGAGTCCGCCGGTGATAGATCATGTGCCTTTTATCTTCCCTTTCGTTCCAAAACAACCCCCTTTATAGTATAATCATTTAGCACACAATACAGATCTCAAAAGTAGTGTCCCAATTAGGGAGATCGTATGATAGGAGGAGACACCAACATAGTTTGAGGTTAACAAAGTGCCTTAAAGCCCTGGTGACTATGCAGATCTCGCAAGCAACTGCATATGACGGCCATGATGACCAAATCTTTATGAATCTCCTATAATCAGTAGCATGACCTACAATCAACTTATATCTCATCACTAATTCAGCAGGTGTTAGAGATCAACCCCACTTCGCCCTGTCCCACCTCGATTCCTTTTGATTACCATGTGGCCTAGATAATCCTCAGGTCACCTTAGCGACACTTCTTTCCCAATTTAACACTAGTTCTTCTCCCCGACACCTCCACACCCACGTGATTCCTCAGACATCCTCGTGATGAATCTCCAAAACTCGAGAAGTCGCCCAGCTTTTCACTAGCCGCTCTTTTCTGAAAATCTCCAGTGAGTTTCATCAAGATCACTGAAAATCCCCATCATGCAACTGCTGAAGGTTCCTGTGCATTACATAATCCAAAGGC
Organism: Tetrastigma voinierianum; assembly: GCA_016808115.1. Taxonomy (NCBI): domain Eukaryota; kingdom Viridiplantae; phylum Streptophyta; class Magnoliopsida; order Vitales; family Vitaceae; genus Tetrastigma; species Tetrastigma voinierianum. The sequence continues at coordinate 227,566 of JAEQBH010005306.1, read as the reverse complement.
ATTCCAAAGCAACAAGTAAAAGACAAGAACCCGGTTTTCTTTGATCTCTCTGGTTATTCAATTTTAATGTAATCTCAATTCACTCTAAAAACAATAGAATCATGTCTCCTTAACTCTTCCACTAATATTGATCCACAAAAAGTGGTAGAGGGAAACATCTCCTTCAGAAAATCTCAGATTGAAGTCATAGTTTATGCACACCTCTCCCAACTCTGAGGTGGACCCTGAGGGAATAGTCATTGTGATTATTTGTTACCACAAGAACCTGCATTTCAGGAATCACGGTTCTGACTCACCAATGAAAATCCTGAATGTAAATAACCTCATTGCCCAGCATGCAGACTTTCGGTCTACTCTTTCACATCGTTCACTGTCACATGTCATTGTGGTGTTTAATATCCCTCTGCAACTCATGTGCAGGTGATCAAGTGGCCATTCCCTTTAAGAGTTTTGCACCTGTCCATCCATGTCGTTGGTGGGCTTTCAACATCCCCAAAAATTTCATTAACTGGTCTCCCAAGAGGAAAAGATATGATTAGAGGAAGTTTCTTCCATTTCAAAATTCATATTTGAGATATGATGGTAGTAAGGGTTTCAACTCAAGTTTAGTGGTCTCCTCCGGTAACACCCCTCGCCTCATTGGTGTAATATCACAAATTTAGTGCCACCCATTTGTTTCTTAATAATTCCCAATTGTTCAATTATGGAGGTAGAAAACTAACTATATGTCACCTCCTTAACTCCGCGCAAGCTTTTAAGTTAATAGACAAGATGATGAGAGATTATCGCAGTGAAACATTATCTACGTGATTTCACCAATCGAAGCCTCAACATGTTACGTCGCTGAACGCCCTCCTCATCCCCACATCCTGACAACATTACTAGTGGGCATTCAAATTAACGCCACAAAGGTCAAACGATAATGTTATTAGTCCTCCCATGGCGAAGGACGGTTAATGCGATGAAGAATGTCACCAAGAATCACTGGAACTCGAGTCCTTTGGTTCTACCAATGTTAATGTGTTGAGTGTCAAGCACAACAAAGTCCACAGGAAAGTGTAGAACTCACGGTAACAATACATCCTTCACTATCCCTCGAGGAATTTTCACACTACTGGCCAAATAGTCGAGGTGATATCAGTTGGTTCTAACTCTAACCCTAGCCTCAACATATACCCCAGTAAGGCAACAAGTTACCTGCCCCAAATCCACAGAGCATTTCCTAACTTTGAGGTTCCCCACTGTTATGAAATAGTGGGGCTTGTTCTTTGCATTTTTAGGCAAATTGTTTCGCATCAAGTGGTGGATTGTTCACCATAAAATGTTTCCCTCATGACACCTAGTTTCTTCACAATGCACAAATTGGTGAATTTGGCATATGATTGATCTTTCTTAATGGTAATTCATTAAGTGAATGAAACAACTTAATCCCTGCTTGAACTGATCATAAATTTTTAATGATTGTTCACTTTCTTTCAATTTCAACCCATGAGGGTATGGAGCAAGAGGATATGGAGGCTCTGGCCTTGTTTTCGGGGCCCACCATCCATAACATCTGCACTAGGAACATGAGGCTTGCTCAAACACCTGCACACCTGCACTAACCGGTTCATTTTTCAAATCTTATCGGTTCCTTGGCCAATGGTTTTGTCATCATTTTCCACTGGCAGAGGTGACAACCCCAGAATGTTCGGGGTGCCATCATCATTCCAGACTCCAACACTATTTCACCAGCTTTGAAATGGTTTTGAAAGGGAGTTTTTCTTGTTGAAAATTGTATGGTAAGAGAGGGCATAGCTGGGTGGATTGGGATCTCTTACATCATTCAAGGTATTTCAAAATTTTATGTTGGTGGATTGCTGGTTCTGATTTAACTGAGGTCACAATATCCTCCAAACTTCATGTGTGGAGGTTGATGGCACTGGCTTTGACCCTGACTGGTGGATGAAACCTGTTAGGGTTCACAAGAAACTTTAAGGACCTTGATTGAACCAGAGGGCTTGGTCGAGAAGCCTTGGCTCAGTAGTTGGGCCTTGTCAAGTTACAAGTCAGGCTGCTTCCCCATTTCCTCCAATCAGTAAATTCCTGGGTGGTTACCACACCCGATTACATTTTTCTGAAAGTATGGAGAATTGAAGCCTTTGGTAAAGCGTAAGAAGGTCTAGTTCTGAAAGGGTCCGGGATTACCCCTTTACTCTGAGGAAGGTTAAGGCGCTAATAGCTGAGGGGGTGGGGTCATCGCAAATGATGATGGCTCCTCCACTCTGTATCCCATAGTACTACATGGGTACGGAAACACTAGTTAATTTTATCTCAATCTTTCAATTCCATAGCCCCAACTCCTTGTTGCTAGTACTACACACACTGGTAGCAATACAGCGCTGCTTCGCCCCTTCCTTCCTTCTTCCTCTCTGCTTCCCCTCCTTCCTCTTCAGCCATTTTGCTTCGGCAGGCCTTCATCATCCTCCCCTCTCAGTTATTTATCCTCCCCTGTAGGTGTATTATGCACGAAATAAAGATTCAAGGAGGTGTTAGTTCCACGTCTGGTGATTTTGCATGTGGTATCAAAATCGGATTGCCTCCTGAAAATTTTCTCATAAAACCTCCCGTACATCACTGGATGTATTGTTTGTTATTCAAGGACAGCCCTGGTGAAAATACGTGACAAATTATGGTCTCAACATCAACCCATGATGAGGATAGTACGTGATGGGAGGTCCTTATATCTTCTCCCATACTCACGTGCCAGTGTTCACCCGGTTTTTAGAAAGTTTTGGATTGATGTTCATGAGTGCATTGGTACGCAAGGGAGGGAAGAATTTATTAAGGAATCTTATTTTTATATCCTCCTGTGTAAAGATTGACTCATGGGGCTAGTTTAATTAAACCATATTTTTGCCTTTCTCTCAGAGAAAATGAACAACACCATGTAAATTATATGGAGGCTATCCCGTAGAGAGGGAACACTCAAGCAAACATCCCTAAAGTTCATCATGAATGAGTAGGGTTCTGACCCACTCCCTTGATATTAATAAGGAGAAGGCGAATCATCTCCGACTTCATGAGGAATTGGTTAGCCTCTTCAGGCGTAATACATGAATTTTTTCGTGTTCTTCGAGGTCGTTAATCTCTGAGAGTTCTTTCCACATTAGGTAAAGGGACAGGGGAGCCCTATATTGGTTTCACCGAAATTATATTCTCTCACCTCAGCTTCGGGTTTCCTCGGGGAAGCTACACCCATCTCCTCATTGTGGAGGTCTGCGGAGTCTTTGTGGGGTCAACAGTAACCCCTTTGGGCATTTTGGATTGAAAAGAGCTCACGACTCCCGTGACGCATCCGATTCAGGCGAGTTCCTCTGAAACAATCAAGTTCACTGCGGACTCTTTAGAATTTCTCGGGGTATAATTTTACAAGTCGGCGTTGTTCAAGGCAGCCCAAACCCGACACATGCACCAAATTCACCCACAGATGTGATATCCAATTAGAGCCCTTCACGAAACGACTAATAAGAAAAGGCAGAACGTGACTAGATTTTGGTAAAATGCAATTTGAAAATTACCTCTAGTTTTTAGATCAACTAGATTACCACTCCCGGCAACGGCGCCTAAAAAATGCTTCATCTATTTCAGATAATTTTGTAAATTATTCCCGTTTTAGGAACTAAGGTCAGTTGTTATATTATCAGGAAGTCCATAAAATATTTGAATGTGAAGTAGTTTTCTAGGTGACCTTAGATTATTCAAGAATGCTAAATGTAAAATCAGGGGTTGTGGTTGATTTACTATAATTGATTGAGTTGACTATTTTAAAGAAAAAAAGGTGAATGATAGGGTTCTAGATTTCCACTCACTACCAATCAAGTAATACTCCACCTCATTCATGTAATCCTGTCTAAGAGCTATTTGATGAACTGGTCTTCGACGGAAGGCTTCACGTTAAAATCCTTTAAACCGAGGGAACGATTTCCAGCCAAGCACAAACACTTGTTCAAACAGATTTGCTTGGACTCTTAGCTTGCATTTATGATCAAGCACAACTGGTAATCAGGGTCCCTGCTCACACGCTTGTCAAGAAGATGCCAAACTAAGGTTTTATAAGATTTTCTACAAGTGCTTAGCACTGTAGAACTCGGCTGAAGCATAAAATATGAATCGAGGTTATTACCTTGATGGAGGTGAGGTTTCCACCATTAGAACTCCATCATGGAAGTTTAGAAACCCTATTGAAACTGAAATCGATTCATATTTGATAAGAAACTACCTGTTATAAATAGACGGAGAAATAACCTCTTCAATTACGATTGACATCGAAAGGCAAAATCCCAAGAAAATAATAGAGTTATAATCAACCGAAAAGATTACATGTAATTTGAAAATTCAACCAAAATGCGTACTCTACTTACTTATGAACCCTAGTAAAATTATGAGAGAAGTACCAACGCTCTTAAAACTAAACCCGGAATCCAAAACGCTTCTACCTTCCTTTCGTTTGGGGCTATCCTTCTCCTTTGGGCGGATTCAAGTGGTGGTCGAAAGACAAGCACCTTGCACCAAGATTGGAATTCTCGCTTCAAATCCCTTAGGGAACAGTATGTTGTACCGGTACTAGCGTGGTACCTGGCATCGCGCGCATCAAGGTGCTCTGCCATTGGGTACAGATTTGCCTGTTTGTACCAGACTTAATATGTATTTATGTGGGTACTCAGTCATTAGCGGTGGTGGTCGTACCATCGCTTCCTCGCAAATCTCATCACCGTAGTACCGATCTCGGAGAAGCGCTGCCATCAAACGCAATGATTCATTCGTCGGACACAAACCCCATAAACGCAACGAACTCAAAACCCGTATGCTGGGCCAAAAAACACAAGAACGATCAAAAGCATCTATTTTACAATAAATGAGAGCAAAATATGAGCCAGGCAATAAATATATAATGTCGCCTCTTTTATATTCCAACAAATTAGATCAGGTTTTGGCGACGCAATCATGAGGTGCTAGTGAAAGTAATCGGTGGCAAATAACTGTGGAGTGGAGGAGGTACTGGAGCATTAAGACACAACAATGCAGCCAACTATCCCTTCTTTTAGGGATGAAGGTGCGCAGCTAGTCAAAGTTAATACCAATGATCTGTTTGATATGCACATATAGTGCACGCTTGCATTACGCATGTGATTTTCCGTGATTATGGAATTTTGAGTGGATCAAATTCTTTTTATGGGAAGAACAAAAATCAGGAAAAAATTAAATTTTTCTTAAAAAGAGTAAAACGGTAATTTCGATTGAAAATAAATTTTTCTTAGATTTCCTCAATGACAAACTGGACTTCACTGCGTAATTCACATTTAATTGTACACTCTGTGAAAGCTTCTGCCTGAGGTAAGCGGAATATTTTACGCATTTTCTTAGGTGATAGGTTGTCATGATTCTGTACGTGAGATTTTTGGCAAAATCCTAAGTCGTGAAATTGCTTTGGGGCTAAGTTCATTTAAAATAAAGTGAACTGAAAAGAAATAAATTATTTCGAGGAAAAAACGGACCCGAATGAAGTAATCTGAACCATGTATCCAAAACAACAACAATAATAATAATAATTTAAAAAAAAAGGATAAAGTCAAAAAGGAGGCGGGGAAACCATTTTTTTTTTTTTTTTAAGTTTGAGAGTGGAGAGCGTCTAAAGATGGAGATTTTATTTTTTTAATTTTTCTTCTTTTCGCTTATTTCTCAGATCTACGGAAATCGGACTGTAGGTTTTCGTCAGAGAAGTAAGTCGATCTACGCGACTTAGCTACATGGTCATTTTCACTTAAAATCTGGGAGCTTTTGTCAAACTCCACGAGGTAGGGAATTTTCCTACTTGTGTTATTTTTAGCCTAAAGGCCATTGGCTTAGAGGTCATAGTCAATTTGTCACTTTGGGATCGAGCGAGGAATTTTGGGACTGTTCTCCATCTCTCTATTTATCACAAATTGGGCCCAAGCAATTTTGGGATTTTGTTTTCTCGAAGGCCGCGTTAAAATTTGAACTGATTTCTGGGCTAATCCGACAAAGATATTTTGATCGTTTTTTGGTCGGGCCCCGATCGTGTTGAGGCTTGGTTTGATCCAGACCGATGTTTTCTGCTTTGTGGTGTATTTTGCATCACAATACCCTGATGAACCGAGAAGGGACCAAGAGGTGCCTGCTTATATGGCTTTGAGATTTGGGAAATTTTGTGTGTTATTATGAAATAAATAAATGAATGTTAGAAAATAACATGTTAATATTTTGCCATGCCGATGTATTAATGATTGATTGTAATGGATGCCAATTATATAAAAAAAAAAAAAAAAAAAACAGTAATTATCCACTATGGTATTAATGTTTTTATGTAGCACTCATGCATGTATGGCGAACATGAAGGAAAATGCATTGCACTGGCGCATTTCATAGCACGGTCACATCGCTGGCCGAGTCGGTGTGGGTGCACGGTCTTGTCGATCACCGCGTTGGTGAATGCCAGTTCTTAAAATGGAATAAAGTCCAAGGTTGAGATTCACGTATGTAAATCATCAAAATGATAAATACATGTTTTGGGCGAGCAATAGGTAGATCCCCGTGGTGAAAGACCCAAATGTTATTCACGTTAGACATGATCTCCGATCATAAACACCGAAAAATGTTGAACTGGCGCGTGTGAAACCAAAATCCGTGGCCCATAAAAGAAAACTGCGATTTGATAAATTAGCATCGAGGGTTGATTCATCGTTAGCCACCGCGATCGGCCAATTTGCATTCCAAGCGGAGGGAGTCTCGGCACTCGGGCTACGAGATGTCTAGTCTCATGATGATACGGTATACTATATAATGTTATAAATTGTATGAAATTTATTTAATAAGCTTATTTATATCAGATGTGCATTTTAGGTGGAGAGTAAACTTTGTAGGAGATTATCACTACTGGCTTTACTTTTATCTCGTTTGGAACCCCTTTTTCTTGCATAGTCCAAGGTTTAACCCACATATTGTGATGAGGGCCTATAGCCTATGTATACCTTTTGTCAGATAAAAAGGGATCAGAACGTGACTGTTGGATTAAATTTGCCTATCATATATTTTGTATATTTTTGAATGAAATATGTGAAAGAAATAAAGCCCCAATATATTGAGACAAATGAGTAGATATAGGACACCACATCCACAAGTCGCAGAAAGCTGACGGGTTGTCAACTGGACCTTTGGACAGAAACACATGTTTCGTGGCTTGAATTTGACGATTTTATACGGTTTCTTAGGTTTTACTTAAGACTCAAGTTATGGCATGTTTAAAGAGTTGCTTTGGTCAAAATTTGGTAATAAGAAGCCACCCATAGTGACTAAACTCCATGAACCCCTGTGTTATGTAGCCTGCACCACCTTTAAGCTCTTCAACTAAACAACCATATATTTTTCGCCACACATTCTCTGACTCTACGGAAAGATTCGAGTTCGAATCTGCCCCATATGCTAGTGGATTGAATTTGATGTCACATATTTTACTAAAAATTTTATTTATTATTCAAGTTCTATTGTAGTGATGATAGATAAAATGACTCAAAGACATCGTCTGCAGATTGTGACTAATTTTCGTCGGAAAATAATGACTGGGACTAGTGTCTCGCATGAAATTGTAGTCGCATCACTGAACTTGATGTTAGATTTAATCACCCAAATTGACCCTATAAACTAGGATTTATATCCATTTTGACCCACAGCTTCCCTGTTAAATTCCACATTAATCATTCAAATTTTAGGACCCATTTGATTAGGAAAGAGGGAATTTAGGCTAGTGTCCTTTATGGAAATTATATCTGCATCTGTAAAATTGATGTAAGCTTTTGAATCACCCAACAATCTACATAACCCAAGTTGGTCTATTTCCGAAATCACATAACTTAGGTTATTAATGGTTTGTGTCCAGCTTTTTAGCACTAAGAGGGGTCCTTAGTTTCTTGAACCGAAATTTTAAATCATTTTCATGTGTGGGTTTATTGGTGGTTCATCTCAGAGTGCCAATTACTTGACAAATGTAGTGACCTGTATGAATGGAAATGGTGTACTCTAACGATAACATGATGAATTGTATGTTCAACGCCATTGAGCATGGGTTTACCAGGTGTGTCATCGTCGATCATAGAACATTTTGAATGTGAATGTCAGATGATTGGTCGGCATGATATCATTACGAATGAAAAATGATTTATGGAAGTCATATGAGAGATGTGGATTGTCCATGACACCTGTAAGTGTGTGGATTGTGTTGTCCATGTAGCATTCATTATGCATGTAATATGATATAATATGCAATGGAATCAGACAGATGCGTGCACAGTGGATGATCGACAAACGTGTGAGTGTATGTCAAATCACATCTGTTGTGTTTGATTAGGGTGGCTTGACAAATGGGGACAATGTCTAATAAAAGTCGACGGTTGAATGGGTAAATATAAAAGGAAATATGTGTCAGTATCGCATAAGGCTTAGATGGATCCTCCTAGGTGAAAAACCCAGCCACCTTATGGTCTACTACAGTCCCTAGCAAAGGTCAGAAAAGAGTCCGTGTTTGCTGAGCCCGTGGTGAGACACCAAAATTCACATCATAAAAGTGCCATGCAGGACTTTGAATATAAATATGATTGTGATGTAATATCCAAAAGTTTTTTGGTTTATAAACAAACAGAAATTTGTTTTCAAAATGATTATTGATTATTCAGCCAACAATTGGATTTAAATTTTATCACACATTAGCATTGCATTGTGTGGCGGAGTCGCAATGACTGACAAGGGCATGGGTGAGTATCATCTCATTTCATGGCATGACAGCTGTAGAATTCAACCTAGGGATTGCAAAGGAATCTTGTTGAATTATAGTAAATGTGTTAGAACATTGCTTCAGGCACTTAGGCGGGAGCAGTCTCCATAGGAATTATTCTCTACTCTGGCAATAGCTCACCCTTTTATGGACCCCCATCAGGTACAGGAGTTGACTCATGATTTGCTACTAATGAGGTCGTATAAAGCCGAATACGCTTTACAGAACTATATTTATGAAGATGCGAACAAACTAGTCTTAGCATGGGTTCTTGTATAAAAAGAATCAGAATAAAATTCTTATGGGACTATTTTAACATAATTTTGTATGTTTTAATAAACATGATAAATAAATAGATCCCAGGTGGTCATTTTATCTACAAGTGGACTCATGAGGTCATTCATTATATTGGGCACTGATTTACTATGTTACTATGTTAATGTTGTAATTTCTGCATAGAGGCTCCCCAGTATAAGTTGAGACTCTATTTGATTTTTGTTAATTATGGGTCTCGCAGTGTGGACACAACAATGGTATCAAGTTACCCAATTATCCATGTGCTTTTTACGGGTTGACGGTTGGTTAACGGACCCCTGGGTTTTGGGGTGTCACATTTTCTTCTCACATAAAACCTTTCTCCACTATTAATCCATATGGGACAAAATTATAAGAAGCTTGTATTGAACACATAAATTAAAAAAAAACTGCAGCATCTAAAAACAAATACTAAATAAGGTTTTATGCACTTAAATGTTGTTTCAAGAAAATACATGATTAATCACCAAACAATCCCAAAGGATTTATCACCACATTTATCAATGAAAGTTCACACCAATAAAACCAGCACTTAAGTAAATTCTCAACCAAAACAAATTCAAATGTAGGAGGGTTACTTGCTGTGGAGTCTAATGGAGGTCAGAAGATGTAAAATATGAGAAAAATCATTTACTCCAAGCCCTAATCGATCGCCACAGAGATGTGGTATTAGAACACATAGAGAAATGAGAAATGGGGCGTGAAGTGTATGTTGGTGCAGAATTTTAATACACGATAATGTTCAAGGAACAGATTAAAGAAGAATTGAAATTTTCATAATGGTAAATCTCCACTCAGGATCTTTAATTGAATTTTTACAAAACGGTGAAGTCAAGAGTTTAGCTGCATTGTTCGCGGTCGGTCACATGGCCCAAACACATTACTTTAATAATAATTTTAATTCCTTAAACCATTTATAACTTTTTTTTAAAAATAGTATTTAATCCAAAAATTAGGATCCCCGCTTATTCGTTTTTAAGCAAATTTTCTATTCCTCACACAAGGTGAAATCTATTCTTAGGCTCTTAAGGCTCCCTTAAGAGAGTACTTGTACAAAACCATGTGATATGTCCTATTTACGCATTTCTCATAGCGCTGGAGTAGCCTCACATGGCCACCCACTCGTTTTTAATTCGGCTTCTATTCCTACGGAGCCTAGCTATTTCCAACTATATAGATGTGATGCACCCCTTAGCGGCGTGATAATTGTCACTGGCGCCACGGCAGCTTAAAGATAATTGGCTAAACCCCTGTCTCTTGATTTATGTGATTGAATCCCTTATCTCTTTATTTATTTAATCAAACCCTTTCTTTTCTTTCTATCGATAATATTTCTACAATTATAGCGTTTAGGGCTAATTCTTTCTCTCTCTCTCTCTCTCTCTCTCTCTCTCTCTCTCTCTCTCTCTCTCTCTCTTTATATATATTCCTAACCTATTAAGAAAACTAAGAGAATGTAGTTATGTTTATAAGAGAAATAACAAAGGGTAACTCTCTATAATGCATCGCCTTAGTATTTTTTTTTCTTTTTTCAGAATTGTATGTATTTTTCTTAATAAATTATCTTTAAAATGGTTAGACTTTGTTAATAAATTCAACTTATACAAAGATGGGACCCTAAAGTCACCATCATTCTAGTTGCTGGAAATAAAGTCACCACCATAGCATAAAAAAGTCATCAACCGAGAGAAATTTTTGTGTCTTTTTTGTTATGGACCCTAACCTTGTTGTTTTTAAGTGGCGCTTTGAAATATCGTTACACCACCAAATTTCTCTATCTCCTTAATTGGTTTTCAATGGAATTTTGAGGAAAAAAACCTTATTTGTTTGATTAGTTCCAAAAAAACCGAAAGAGAGATTATGAGTGGAAAATGGCAAGAGTGATAAGAACATTAGAGTGAGAAAAAGCCAAATAAATTAATAAGCTCACAGAGCTTAAACCTGTTTAACTATTCTTTGAGTGAAACATGTGAGGGAGTGATTTGTAAGGCTCTATTTTTCAACCTGTTTTGCAGCAATATGTCAACAAGCAAATCAAGGTGTGAGATTTGGAGGAATTGACATGAAGTTCATTATGAGCCCTTGAACTAAATGGGTTACGAAAAAATGTTTAGGGTTGAATCTGAATAATCCATGAGAGTATAGAGCAGTACTCATAGCCACAAACCTTCTAATAAAAATTGAATGAGAGACCACTAAGAAGAGGGGTGCTAGCAGAAGAATATGTATATGAAGGGATGGTTTTGAGTAATGAGATTGATCATGATTCTGCTTGTTAGTGATATAGAATGGGGGAGACTTCTATAGTCATGAATCGGGAAGATAATAATTGTAGTAATAAGATGAAGATCCATCATTCCTAGAAAGAATGACCCCTGAGGTATATCTTGAGCTGAGAGAAAGGTGAGATGGTTTTTATTTACAATCATTCTCAAAATACATGGGTGCTTGCTATCATAGAGTTCTTGGATTTTTCCACATAATGTGGCAAAGACGCTCTAGTGTTGAATGTAATAGAGGAATAGTGAGCTAGCTATGGAACACGGGAAGAGATGAAGATTGGAAAGAGATTTGTCCCACTTACTACTACTAGGAGCTTACAATAAAACAGTAAAACCTCCAGGCAAACCGCAGGTGTGATAGTATTATAAGTGAGCATTTATGGTTAGAATGACTAGAGAAAATATCAGCAAGATCGGAGGCTAAATGGCGATAAGAGCTTCCTGTGGGTTTAACTGGAGATTCAAAATGTGGTGAATTTGCAACATTGCGTGGATAGTCGAGGGATGTGGTGCATATGGCTATCAAGATTACAGAAGTAAGTCAAGAGAGAGTGAGGCAACATCGTTTCAGACTTAGTCCGTTCATCCACTTGAAAGCCAAATCAATAGAGGAATGAAGAGAAGCAACCCAACTCTAAGCCCAAAATGGAACAAAAACAAGAGGTGACCAGCCAAGGAAATCATAAAATATGATTCTTCACTTCCTGACCATGATATTATGTTTGGGAATGCCATGCGAGTCATATAGCAACACCGTTCAACAAAAGAGTTATGGTAATGCGCACAATGGTGAGATTGAAACCGACAATGACCCATTTAGATTGAGCATGCCATCCTTGAGATGCCATGATGGAGGAGTACGCCCGGGTCCGAGGAGACTGTTTGGTGGTTGAGGGCCCGGCGGCAAAGCTTAAGGAAGATGACGAGGGTAATGGAGAACATTTTCACATTAGGTGCCATGAACCCAAAAACAAGGTATGAAAGATCATTGTCAGAGTCAGACTCTAACGCCGCTAGCACAACCCTTGTGAGAAATATGATGCCACCAACTAAGAATCCTGGCACTCTTATAAATCTGGAATGGCTGTTCTGATCGTATGCAAGGGTGGAAACAAGTGTTAATCTCTTTTCGCATTGAAAATACACATGAAAGCTTTGCGGTGATAGTTTTATGTTAACACTTGTTATTGTGTTTTTTTTTTTTTTTTTTTTTTTTTTCGACCATAGTGCAATTTGATAAACTAAGGTATGACGACACCAATAAGCACTGGGCTATTCGTGAATCCAATTAACTGATAATCACTCTTGTTCTTTGACAATTAAAAAAAGCTCGGTTTATGAAGATCAAGTGAGGTTGCAAAAGAGATGAAAGAAAGAAACAATAGGAAAAGTAGAGTGAGTGAAAAAAGAGAATGACAAAAATAAATTACTAGTGGCAGGAAAATGAGAGAGATCAGATAAATTATATGAAAAGGACTAGAATTGAAATGATGTATATACGAGAGAAAAACCAATTTTTTATGTAAGGTAAGAGGCTACAGAGAGTTTGTTCTTAAACAAGTTTATGATTTTTGTACTTTCAGACAAAGAGGTAAATTTTTAACACTAACCAACTTGACACTTTTGTTAGTTCAACAGTTCTTTCTTTTATAGAATTTGAGGATGTCTTTCCCAAGGAATTCCAAAAGGGTTACCTATCCAAGTGGATTGGAACATCACCGATTTAATTTCGTCAAGATTCAAACCTGACCGCTTATAAGAGTAATCCCGAGAGACAAAGGAACTCCCAAAGCAAGTTGACAGAATCTGATTTTGGAAAAGGGAAGGCGTGAGGGCACATCGAGTCCAGCGCCTTCCAATGATTTTGTTCTCAAGAAGGATGGGACATGGAGTGATGTGTGTTGATTGTCAGCCATCACTAACATAACAGTTAGCATCGCCATCCCATTCCTCATTAGATTGATATAGTTCACGAGCGATGGTTCTCAGATATTTTCCAAAATTATCGGTGTGCGGAAAGACCATCAAATTAGAAGGAAAGAAGGTGATGAATGGAAACTCGCTTCAAAACAAAATATGGTTTATATGAGTGGTTAGTTATGCCTTTCGAGTTAATGCCAATGCACATAATACTTTTATGAGATTAATGAACCACGCTTATATTCATCGTGGGAAATTGCGGTTGTCTATTTAATGATAATCTCATTTATAGTAGAAATTACGATCATTTGATTCATTTGCAACTGCTTTGATGTGCTTTTGAGAAGATTTGTTGTTATCCTTAAGAAGTGTGCATTTTTGCAACCTGAGAGGCTTCGTTTCTTCGGTTTCATGCAGCAGCGTGACAACAAAAGGTTGATTTAAGGTTCGTGGTGATTCAAGACCGAATAAGTCCATCATGGGTGCGAAGTTCCAAGTTTTCAAGATTTGCTAGTTTTTTATTGTGGGCTTAGAAGACTTTAGTAGTGATAACCGCATCGGGCTAAATCCCAAGTCATCAAAAGGATGTTGGGTTTAAGCATGAAGAGCAAGAAAAAAGCATTCTGAATTGATCAAGGAAAAGCAATCTCGCGTTTTTTACTTTCATTAATTCAACTTTGCAAAAAACTTTTGAGTTGAATGTGATGCTTCGTGTTTAGGTACTGGCACAACTCATAAGAAGGGCTGATCCATTGCATATTTTCATGAAAAGCCAGGGTGTTTCAACAATCCTACTTTTCTAAAAGATTGTCGGTATTTGGTTCGAGACTTGGAAACTATAAAATATCATCTTAACCTACAGAATTTTAGGATTCAAACCGACGACAAGTCCTTGAAATATTTGAAGGGTCAACACAAGTTGAATAAGAGACATGCACGATGGATGGAGTTTGTAGAAACCTTTCCATATGTCATCTGCTACAAACAAGGTAAGGAAAACATCGTTGTTGATGTACTTTCATGGAGGTATTGTCCAATCTCACTCTTGATGCTAAATTGTTTGGTTTTGGAACACATTTAAAGAATGAAATCCTGGACCAAGATTTGGAAGAAGAATGCTTGTTGTGAAAAGAGACCACATGCCCTTAGATGATGGGTTTGTCGTGGCAATAAGTCAGGCATTCCTAATTGTTCTATTCGGATTTTGTTAGTAAAGGAGTCTCACAGGAGGATTTATGGAAATTTTGGGTGCTGAAGACTTTAGCCTTGGTAAAGAACACTTTTATTTGGTCTCATATGAAACGTGATGTTGAGAGAATCTTTGTGGAGGTATCACATGTGGCAAGCCAAACTCGAGTGCACCACGGTTTCACACACACAACTTCCTATCTCTAGTGAGCCTCTGGGTTGATATTTTCCACGGATTTCAAAAGAATCGCTTAGACTAGATGGTAGACTCTATTTTTATGGTTATGGGTAGGTTTTTAAAGTATGGCTCTATTTTATCCCGTACCACAAATGGAGAGATGCTTTTATGGCTGAATCATTCTTCCACAGTTGTGGTATCGCATGGTATGCTTAGGATAATGTTTTCATAGGATGAAAATTCTGTTACTTTTTTGAAGACCTTGGTGTTAGAACCGAAGTATTGTTTTCTAACTATTTCCTGTCATCCACAAACTCCATGGTCGATCGGAAAGGCAATAAGTAACCTTTGCCTACTTTGTCAGGCTATAATTAATAGAACATTAAAGGGAAGCACCATTTGGTTTACGTTGAAGCCGTTATAATCGTGATCATACATTCTTCTGCCACTAAATTTCGCTTTGAGATTGTGGAGTATGGCTTAATCCATTGGAATCCTTTCTTGATTTATTCATTTACCTATGTTTGTTATTATTAATCTAGACACAAAAAGTTTCAACTGTTAAGCGGATATACAGGGTTGCAAGATTCTAATATCGACAGAAGGATGGAACAATATGCCAAACAAGCCAACAAAGGATGCCACCACAATGTCTTTGAACTCGAAGATTGGGTTTGGGTGCACACTTATCAAGGAAAGATTTTTAATAAAGGCGCTCCAAGTTGCTTCCTTAGGCGTATGGTCCTTTTCAAGTCCTGAGCGCACTAATGACAAATACCCAGATTTTCCCAAAGAGTATAACGCGCTACTTCTTAATGTCACCCACCGGAGTTCTTTTGATGTAGGTAATGATTTGAGGAAAAATCCTTTTCAAGGGGAGGGAACGATGAGGCCGACTAAGGAAATGCCATGGATCACTTGAAATCCCACTTGGCCCGATGATTTAGTTTCGAGCTAAGAGATCTAAAGGAAACCTCATTGTTTTAATGCGAGATGCCTGTTGTAGAAGCCACGTGAGTCTCCAAAGAGGAAACAAAGACGTTCCCATGTCAAACATCAAAGCAATCCACTTGGAAACATGAGCGAAGGTGTTTTTGACTTATTGATATGTCGCTTATTTTCGAGCTGATCGGTGCTTATTTGACTCATTTGATGCTTTATTTGATTAACAAGTCTTGTCCTATATTATTCAGTTTCTTTCCTATGGATCGCTTTGAGCTTAGTTTTAGGAAAAAATAAGGTTTTCCTTCAGGTTTTTGGCTGAATATTTACTTTCCCAGCCCACCTCAGTTTTGTTATTCATATTTTTCTGTGGCCTATTTATAGGACATGTTATCCCCGTTTTCTCGAGTTTACGATCTATAAAATTGAGAGTTTACCCTCCTTTGTTCCTGAAAGAACTCTTGAATTTATCGGTTATTTCTGTATGACATTCAACAAGATCGTGTCAATCGGATCTCCATCACCAATCAGATGTTTCCTATACCAAGGTTCTTGCTTCCTTGGTGAAGTAATGGTCGAGGTCATCTTCATCCAGTTTCTAACATTAGAGTGGTTATTCGAGATTAATTTACTGCTGGTCTCTCACGTTGGCGGGGTTCGGCATCACTAGTCAGACATGTACAGGAACTTTTTCTCTATGGGATGTGATATGGTCTAAAAATATTACACTTTCAATTAAAGATTGAAATTAAAATTTAATTTAATTTTTATATAAAAAATACATCATAATTAAATATTCAAAATAGCTTAATTAATAGATTATAAATGTATTTCATATTAGGTGAAACCAGCATGATAGATTTGATACTTAAATTTCTTTATATATATTCTTAGAAAGATGACATTATTATGATTCTGGACATGCTTTTTGTCAAAATCCAAACCCATGAGTTTTGGATGAAGGATCGATTTCTACTACCAATGTCACTTCCCTCTTGTGTATTTTATGAAGTCTCGATTAATAGCAATTCCATATACGTGGAATAGTATTGTATATGGAATAGTCCCAGATGAGAAAATAAATATAGGAAATGTATGAACAATCAAATTTCCTCATGGGAAAACTCTTCAAGGTGAAGTGGAAAAACTAATAGATAAAACCCTAACACCCTTCACTATCTCAAAGCAGTGGTGGTGATTAATTCCTCCCAAGAATATTCCAATATCAGGCACAAAATCACCCACGTGATGATCACATTGTGTATACACGGCTACAAAGGAAACATCACTTGCCATCTGATATTTTCTATTTTGATTTTTATTGCTTCTAGACAGATATTATTTTAAGCATAATTATTAAACAATTAACTTTGGTGTTTGCGAAGTTAGCTTATTGCATTGTAACAAATTAATCCACCGATTGCTTTTGTTTGGTTGAATACTATTCGATCAGACGCATATTATTCCCCTGTGGTTGAATTGAGCTTCACTGTGTGTCCTTAATCGTTGTTCATCCAAATGCCACGATGCAAAAAAAAATTTCGAAAAACTCTAAACAGTTTTGTTTTGTTTTAAAGGTCTGTTTTTAGGTAGTTGGCATGCCTATGATGATAAATAGTTGTGTTATTCTTTAGGTAGGGGTGCTTTAACACCTAATACCTCAAGACCCACTTGTCTTAGGAGCTATTGACCTAAAACCCACAATGGGTAGGAAGAAAAGGTTAATGGGTGGATTGTACTGTTCTACCTTAATTCAAGACTTACAGGTGCCACATAAATTCATACACTATTAATATATCAACTGTTCTGTGCCAAGTTTATATGGAAAGCACAACGAGGTTAATGATCAGCTTTCATAACCACTTGAGATATGAAAAATTTTGAAAGTATGAAGCACAAGAACAACAAAAATAAAAATGTGCTTGAGTGTTTTAGGTAATAACTTACCAAACTTAAATGACCTATTTAACTACCTCATCACCCTAGCCACATACATGACAAGCTTAAAAGCCCATCATCCTAATAAGTATAAAGATCACCCACATTACTAGAGAATGGTGTATGGCTCAAGTAAGCCTACAGGTCTTAGCCACCCTGCATTCCATGAACATTTTAGAGGAGAGACCTTTACTGCATGCACCCTCTTGTTTCATCTAAACCGCATTTGAATAATATAGATAATTGCACACCGCCAAACAAAACTCGATTCATGTGTACTCAGCTTGTGGCCTACTAATTAGTTTTAAAGAAACTTTATCTTGAAATATTATTCAAGTGTTAATGTAATATAATCCCAAGGAAACAATCGAAATACTTATATCTCTTAAGTTTATGACGTGTGTCTTTATTTTGAGGACAAACAAAGTGTTAAGTTTGAAATGATGTGAATTGATGGAGGAGCATAGAGCTAGATACTGACAAGACTCCCATCCTTAGTCATTAACACAGACGACCGTCAAAAAAAAGAGCTTTAGTGAATATGATGGAAATTCAAGCAAATGAAAAGTTGATTGAAATGAAGGCAAAACTAAAGCAAGGAGAAAGAAAGCGCATGGAGATAGGGTATTGGATCTAAGACACATAAACTGTTTTAGAGTTAACTTTATTTCATTTTTACTACAGGCAACATGGTATTGTCAGCTCGGTACAAGGTGAGTGGCTAAAATTTCAAATCAACCAAATTTCAGTAGAGATGATTTGGCCACTCATAGCAGCCTCAAACCCAACAACATATTCGCACCAAATAAAGTACTAAAAGATTAATAAAAATGAAGCAAAGTTAAGGAAAACAAAAAACAGCTGAATTCAATCTGGCCCAAACTTGATTCATTGCTACAAAATGTCTCCTAACAGCGACCTCAAACACGCTCACAAATAGTCAAATCAAGTCAAAAGATAAAAACATCCAAAAGATCTGTCCTGCAAAGAAGAACCCCTAAAATTAGTAGTAGCTTCTTAGTCCGCCTCCCTTGTTTCTAAATATGGCGTGATTTATATCCCCGGGAATGGGCCCGCGATTGGACTCAAAATGAATGATATTCTAGCTCTCGACATTCTTCCCCAGCGGACCGTCATTTTCCAGTTAAGACATCGTACTTCATCCGTCGAGGTCCTGCCTGGGGTGAGAGGAAGCACGCCGCAGCGTAA
This sequence comes from Tetrastigma voinierianum, assembly GCA_016808115.1. Taxonomy (NCBI): domain Eukaryota; kingdom Viridiplantae; phylum Streptophyta; class Magnoliopsida; order Vitales; family Vitaceae; genus Tetrastigma; species Tetrastigma voinierianum. The sequence goes on along the minus strand of JAEQBH010005306.1, from coordinate 208,767 downwards.
CCCCATGTCAGCAGCTTCCTGACGCCAGCGACCAGGAGCCGTGGCCTCAAGAGTCTTTGACACTGAAACACTGAAGTGTTACTTACGCCTGTGGCAAGCATCTACACTTGTTGAAAGTCATCACTTTGTGTGACCAAATATCTTTCCTCATTTCTCCCACTGTTCGCTTCATTCTAATCAACTTTTCTTTGCTTGAATTTCATCATTCTCAAACATTGTAATTGGAGATTTAAAAATATCATTGGACTATGATTTAGTCGCTACTGAAAGTTATGCAAATACATGAAAAATACACTCGATGCATATAAAATTCACACCGAACATGCACTCAAAATTAAAGATAACCTCACACTCCCCTAGTGTGGAAATTTCTCAATTGAGAATATCCCTCTTAACTTTCTCTCTAATATTTCCTCTCCCATTTTTTCCCTCTACTTCTCTGGATTTCTTGAACATTTTTCTAAGCTTCCAAGAAAGTTGAGAGGACATTTCACTGAGAAATTTCCACACCTAGGGAGTGTGGGTTATTCTTTGTCTGTTGAGTGCACACCTCATGATTAGAATATCTTAGAGAAACTGCATGTGACACCACTTTTAGATAATAATAACTGTCTGGAGCTGTATCCTGTGGTTTTTCCCTTCACCTTTGGGCTGTTTTCTGCAAACTGGCCTTCTTCATTTCTGTATGTACTTTTCTCAGAGTGGTATTGTTCATGTGATACTGATACTTATTCACGAGGATATTACTATTCATTTGATTGCAACAAATACTACCTTTAGAGTAGTATTAGGAGTATTAGAAGTCGAACCCTTCATTATCCTCAACAAGTAGGACAAAGCTAGATTCCTCCAGCTGTCTTAGTGGATGTTCTATGGTTTGATCATGGACCGACCTTCACACTACAGAAAAGACTTTTAAGATTATTGTTTCTAGAGAGTCATAGTTGGAAGTTGAAATAAAGATGACAGTGCAAAAATAAATATAAAGTTCTCGTGCAACAACAATAACTTTGCATACTAGCAGCATAAGTGAAAGACCTCGCTTATCCAAGAAGGTCCAAAGTGAATCCTGAAAGTCCAAGATGCGAACCACAGAAAAGAATGCCAATGCTAAGAGATGGACTGACAACGGTTGTGTAATATACAACTCAACCTTTTAGACAAAGTACTAAACAACATCAACGTGGAAATTGTACATGGCGAACAACTTGTCAAACTAAATTGTATTGAAGAGGCTTGTACGGTTCACGATTTTGAAAGTTTCTTTTATGAAGATGTTCTATTACATTTGAGTAAGTTCAATAGCCTTATCTCTCAATTGTTATAATTTCAAGTATCCTTGATGAGACAAGATAAGGGTTATACTTATTGGCATCTCTACTTCTTCATGTATGAAAATTCGATGACTACTCGTTTATATGGAAATGGACACTTTGAAATTCGAGTGCATGTGGATCTCTTGTTGTCTTATAATAAGACAAGGAAAGTTTCAGCAATGAGCTCACAAGTATTGCCAAAGAAAAATTTGAGGTAGAAGCAAAGGCAGAACGCCAAGATCTCAGAATGACAAATCCAGAGGGAGGTCAAACCAAGAGGGAAGACTATATATGATATCACTCACTTTAAACAGGATCACATGAAGAAGACAGCAACACCTCCAAATTATGTTAGTTTATTGGCAAATTTAGTGGTATAATAAAAGTCAAATTTGTATTTTTGAAAATTAAGTGTTATGTCAAAAATGGTAAAATGGTAATTGACAAATTAAGGACCCAAATATATTAAGATGGAAGATTATATGTTATGATGGAATAATGATAAGTTGTTTTGCAAATAAGAAAAAGAAGGACCAAATATAGTATGTTAAGAAATTAAACTAAAAGGAGTAAGACCAAATATGATTCATAGAGTGAGGGAGTCTATTTTGGCTCAGGAGTTCCAGGGCTTATGAGGGAGAAGAGCTATGGGATTTCTCTCCATCCTTGGAGGATTATCCCTTGAACAAGTAAGAAAGCGAAAAGTTATTAGCTGAAAGAGTAGTTGAAACTAAGGTATGAACCTAGTATGAAACTCTCATATTTATATGAATTTCTCCTAGCTGGGTTAGGAAACCTCCTAACTCCCTTCTTGTCTATGTTTAGGTTAAACCCTAACTTTCCATAAATGTGTTTTTAGGGTTTTGAGTCAGGTTTCAGGGTTTGTTTGATCTAGTTTTGTTTTGGTTTTGAAAATGGTCCGGTGAAAGAGGGCAAAATGTGCTCACATTTCTGTTCCCAAACAATCTTCTTTGTTTAGGCTAGGAGTGCTTCACGTTTCAGGCGGCGTCTATTAGCTCAAAGCTAACTCAAAGTTTCTCCCAAAATTCTCCCGCCTCTACCGATTTATGGAGGTTGTTTTACTTAGGCGAACCTGTAGTCCTGCTTTTGTTTCTTTCTTCTCAAGTAGATTTGAAAACCATCAATTTAGATTAATGTAGTAGATCTCAATAATGAAAGGATCAGATTTTCAGCACAAAGATATAAATACAAGAATGTGATTAAGAACAATATAACAAGCTCAAGAATACATATAATTCAGAGTTCGCCTAAGACCTAAAAAGTGAATGAATAGGCACATCCGATCGCTGCTAGATAATTCTGCTGGGTGCCATGCACCCTTTATGGGATGCACGCTTCTATTTATGGTCCGACACTTCCGTCGCTACTACGGACTTTGTTATGTGCGCGCTGATCTCTCGGTTCAGGTCGCACTTCTCGGTTTCGGTGATCAGATCACACTTTGCAAATTTTATCAGGCCGTGTCCCTGATAGGGTCGAAAAGTTGATGTAAATGCACGCCTTACAGGCGCAAGTGCACACTTCTCAGATCGGCGGTAATACAAAGAAAATTCCGGCACGAATATCGATCCACCTGGAGAAGTGCTTTGACCATCAGTTTGCCTTGAATATGACCTGATCGCATTTTGCTGACAAATTAACTTTAATGTGTGAGATTAATTTTATCTTATAAATTAATATACTATGGAGATCAAGGCCTACGCCCCTGCCACTTTAATGGATTACCACGGAGAATTTCACACAGTCTATTCAATAACTTATTGATGACTGGTGGATCGTGTTTCACTGAGATACCCTCTGTGGTCCGCTCATTCTGCCATGTGGTTGAGTGTACTCTCACCCCAACCAATGTTCCAAACGCCAAAACAAGTTTTAACCTTAATCGCCACCGAATTTCTGATATCTCTATTTATCGACCTAACGCTGAGGGTCGCTTATTCATATCCCCGGCGCCCTCATCTTCGATTCCTATACCCAAAGAACATCATGCTACCGTCGCCGACATCACATGTATGGCAAACGCGCAGATATAGAGCATATACGCACAGCTTCGCGAATAAACTTAATAATATAAAATCAAAAACTGTTAAATTCATGCACGCATTGCGGTTCAACAAACCAGATAACGTGTTCACACCGACTTATTATACACATAATCAATTTATGTTACCAACAGCCTTCGCGAAAGAAAATATAAAGCAACTCCGCTTTCAATCGATTCGATTAGTTGTCGCTCGCCGCGTTCTGCCCCATTGGCTGATGCCCCCAGCTTCATCCTTTGCTTTAACGACGGCAGGCAGAACACGCCGACGTCGCATTGTCATCGTCATGACATCGAGGCGTAAAGCCGCGATGAGCAAGGCCACTTGTTTGACCTCCTCTTCTCGCTGACCCTATTGATCACGACGATGTGATCGCCCGCCAATGCCCAACCGCCCGCTTCTTCTTCCTCTCCTCGCCTCCAAAATGATTCAAAATTGTTCGCTCAATTTCCGCGTTATTCTACGTCAAAATGCAAGAATCAGATATCGGGCTATGGTGCACGACCCATAAATTGGGTTTAAACTATGGCGACGGTGACGCTGCATGGCATGAGTGTTTGTGCACCATCACACCTGAACTAGCTTTCTTGGTTTCTCAAGCAAGAACTCCAATTTCAAACCGGACACACAACCCACATACTATAAACCTAACACTAGGATTGCGGATGCACATGTCGACAGCGTATGATTGAAACTTGACCTACCTACAACTCTTGCCTTTTTTGTTCGACTTCGGGATCCGTATGGGTGGTTTCTGACCTTTCAAAAGAATTCGTTTGAACTCAGTGCGGTTGACAAGCGCCTCAACCCTCCGAGGAGTTCAATAGCCTTCCTGCCAATCCTATGTGCATCGACAAACAAACTTAGTGTGACACTGTTCGACGCCCCAAACCTGGAGTTCAACCCAATTTGTTGGGAGTAATCTCAAGTCCACGTGATGATAGGAATGCACCGCTTGTAGTCATTAACATACATAAAGCGGTGGGCAAAAAACCAAGGTTCGTAAGTTTTATACTGCAGCAAACATGGCTGGGATTAATGTCGCACCCACACTAGCTCGGTTAAGGGCACCTGCATCGAATTCCCCTAACGTCACCTAACACCAGACCAAACCTAAGGCCCTAAGCTGTGGAAACTTCCATCTTCTGCCTTGTAACCAGCAGCTAGAAGTCAATGGCTCCACCACTGGGCTCAAGGCATCAATGAAAGGCCCTCTGACTGTGCTCTGATTCCAATAGAGATCCCACCTATTCTGCTCCTATGGTTCTTCTTTTTTTATATATTTTTTTAACTATTAGGCTCAAGGCAACCTTCTTTATTTAGGTGTCCCATCACTTTTAAAGCTAGAGACCTGTGTGGTTTGTTGAACCTTAGCGGGTCGCCATTATTCTGTGGGCATTACCATAGAGGTCATCATGTGTGAGTGTGATAGCTCGCTGAGAAATATTTCGAATATCCCAGGATTCTTAATTTTGCCTCCCTTACCTGTTCAACCCAAATTTGAGCATCTAACACCCTATGAATCCTTCTCGGATTTATACTAAGTTTGTAATATGATGATCAGGACTGGCCAAAAGAGATCCTCATCTCACATGACGTATGCAACACGCACACACTACCAAACAATTTGCTTTTGCTTTTGTACATAAACCAAACACATGACCTTCCGTATACTAAAAATAAACAAACATAAACCAACCAACTAAAGCGTGAATATGAAAATAAAACAATCATCACAAAATTATGCCAACCATCGAAAACTTGATCACCAATCACTACCCCAAACGTATGTCCAGTGTCCTCACCGTTTCCAGAAAAGAACAAGAGAGGATGAAGGAAATCGATCGTGGATCGGGTCGCGCGGTCATGGGGGCAGGCGCGCGGTGGCTGGTGAAAGCAGGAAGTCAGCGAGTCGGGTTCGAGCGGATCGTCATTTAGAGAATATCGTCGCGCCGCACGACACTTACGTCACGCCGAGGGCCTCCATGGTCTCAGCTGGCACCTGTTCCTGGCCCGCCTCTAGAAAGCGGCCGGCGGGTCGCGAGGGCAGCAATCGGTCCTCTAGATCAGTGGCTGGATCGACGGGCCTCCGCTCGAGGCCCCACGCGGGCGTGCCGGCGAGCGAGACGCTCAACGCCGCACTTGATCGCCCGAGGCAAAGCGGTCATGATCATGAAACTCATCCTCGCTCGAGGATTCACCGCCCGAAATGGCATTGCCTCGCGTCGTGGCGCATCCCGTTTGTCACGCTTTGACCATTATAGCTTTAATGGGGTATCCACACCTCATTGTCCCCATGGCACCCTGCTCTATTTTGACAGGCTTATATGCGATAGGGCAGCCCAAGTCTATTCGTATTCCTGCCAGGAGTGATACATCCATAACCTCATTTTAACACCAAGTGGTGATTCCCGAGGGACAGAGTGTTGGCGCGTAAGACAAGCAGTCATCACATAATGCTCGCCGTCGAAATGAGACACGACATGATGAAAGATGCCATACCAATATGTGCTGTAACAGCCGTTCATGTTTACGTGTTCTTCGCCATTGAGCTTCACCACCCCTCACTTTGCTGGTCGACCGGAGGACCTCTCGTAGTCCCACCGCCATAAAGCCGACCGGCGTTTGGGACCGGTCAATATTATATGGTAATTGCTTTGATAGATCGCACGTCAAACACTCAAACACACGAAAGCACTTTAATCTTTGAATAATGACATGGAGAAGTGAGAAGGTTGATGAGACTTTAATAATAACACTGTCAGAATAGACTAGGTGGTTGGTAATAGAGATCCCTTATTCAGAATGGTTCATAAAGGTCAATCGGGGTGGTGGGAAGTTTTTCTTCGATGAAGACTTTACAAATGGTACCAAACCGATCGGGCGGCACCCTACGACAACCCTGTGAGTCGAAATTCAAGCCCAGTCCCCACTTGTTCATCTGCATGCCAACCCTTGTTTCGCTACCCGAATGATAGGTGCGTAGGTGGTCTAGACTTCCTAAGCTCTGGGAATCGGCCTAATGGCGCCAAAGGAGGCCACTCCAGTCACACCTTGATTAATGATCTGAGCCACCTAGGTGCACAAGGGGAACGACAGAGGCCGTGAGACTGCTTATGATCTTAGTAAAATTTGGCAGCCTACAGCCTGAACTGGTACCTAACGGGGGCCGACAAAGCAACCCACAAAGAAAATGTCAACCTACGTATAAAGAGCCACAGTCGAGATAAGGTACCAACGAAAAAGTTGATGGAGCGGCGACACAAAGTAGTGTGCCAGTTGTGTTGAACGCCGGTGCGGTAGAGGCGATGAAGGTGGGAGGCTACAACAATGGGAAGTGGAGTTCCGCTATATGATAGTGGGAGGCAAAAATGGAGGGCATCTCGGTCAATAACAGGGCAACGCCGCTGATTGTTTCGCTTCAACGCCGCGACGCTTCGAGGGTGGTGGTGTCAGCACGCCCGCGCACCGCCAGCCGCCCATGAGCGAAACCAACGTCATGACGCGGTCGAGGCTTATTGTTCATGGGTTCGTAACGCCGTCACTGGGACGCTTCGCTGACATCGGACGTCGGCGACATCGCAACGCTCATGATGTTATTATGGTCAAAGAAGGCGCCAAAATGAAATTTCAACAAAGGTTCTAAGGTGCTGAGAAAACCTAGTGCAAATTTTAGACCCCTTTAACTTCGCCAAATGAGTTTATGTGACATCCTCCACATTAATTTCATACCAATCTCAAAACAGACAAATCAAAAGAAAATCCCATTATATAAAGAGATAGAAAACCAAACCAAAATTAAACAAACAATAAAAATAAACTATGGAAAGAAAAATTTCGCGAAAAGCTTGTCGCTCTCACAAGAGCTGCGCTTTGTTTACCTGTCAGCTCCACGGCCCAAATCTCAATGTGCCCTGAACCGGTCTCATATGACTACTGTTCCGGTACTTTCCTCGGTGCTTAAAGTAATTGGTCCCATTTATTAGCATGGAACTCGCCCCAAAGTACTCCGCCAACCGCTGGGTGTTGACTGAATGTTTCTTTCTAGATGCATAATCCGGGCCCCTCCACGTGAAAAAACTCGGTCACAAAGAATATCCCACCATCTGACTTTTAATTTTCGTAAGAGCTCGGCTCTGAATTAAACAGACCTGCCGCTCTCCTCGAATTCTTTCCCAGAATATGTTTATCGCGTCGTGCTTTCATCTTTCCCTGTATATGAAGATTCTCATAAGCCTTGTTGCACCATTCAATTCACCGGGTTAGCATCCGCTTTCCGGCGCAATGTAATCTACGTTCGGAACGAAGCTACGCCCAAGAGTTTCGATGCTCCAATTCCACCGACAAGTGGCATGCTTTTCCATAAATGATTCGAAATGGTGACATACCCAATGGTGTTTTTAACAGTTACCTGGCGCCCGCAGTGCACCTCAATCTTTTCACCATTCTTCCGGAGTCAAGGATCGCTTTCGGCACTTGACGGATTTCATCTGATACTCGCCGCCTTATCGTTCGCGGGTGTATGCGAGGGACAAAGCGATGCCACACCCATACTGGCGCAAGACTTTACAATTCATCTATTAAGAACGGTACCGGTTATTCAGAATCGTTGCTCGGGAAAGTCAATCGTGAGAATATGTGGCTACTAAGAAACTGTTAGGCTACCACCCTAAGATTTGTCAGTGTGTCGTATTGAGTCAACCCACTTAGAGACGTGAATCTACCGCCGTAAAGACGCATGTGTTATTATGCATGGGGAAACAACCGGCGAAATCCATCCCCAAATCAACAAATTATAATCGACCACAAAAATATGGGTCGTCTTCTAGAAATGCTCCCCATTTGCTAGCACTCGTCGCGTTAGCGGATGTCGAACCGTCGAGCATCCTGGTCGCTAGCCCTCCGCAGATAGCTCCATTGAAGCGCTACCTTGGTCGCCGTCATCAAATGCCTTTCATATGGTAAAAGTGGCAGTGGTTCTAATATTGTCCTGATTTCATCTTCGTGCACACACTTCCTCGACTTCACTGCTCAAGACAATGCCCAGATGTAATAGTCCTTTAGTAGTGGTTTCAAGCGCTAAGAACCTCTTTCTGCTGATAGCTAAATTTTAGGATCACCTTGGCTACCAAATAATTCGGCGATAGTTGGTAAACCATGGAACCGCCTTTGTTTTCTTTAATAGTTGGCATTTTCATTTCGGGGAAGTCAAGCATTCACATGGATCTCACCACTTGCCCCTTCTAATCGTGATAGGATGATCTGCATCTGAAATTTACGTTCCTTCTTGCCTTTAATCTCTAAACTGGTTCTTGTTAAGAACCTTAATTGATTAGTTCGCTTACGCCCTTTAGTCATCATGGTTTTATATGAGTGGTTAGTGTGGACAACCACCTTGTTTCCAATCAAATAAGGCCTAAATTTTTACACAAAGGAAAGACAATAATAGTTCTTTTTCAATGGAAGATGTTCGATGGCATCATTCAGTTCTGGCTAGCATAGGACTCACCTGAATGTCTTTCTCTTTTTTCCGGGCCTAAGATCATTCTAATCGCAGGTCACTGCGCCACACATTAGCTCAAATGGAAAGGCCCAATCTGTATACTGTAATAGAGTCATACCAATTTATCTTTTCAAGATCGAAACAAGACCGTGCATCAAACTCAAATGGAGGTCCTTGACCAATAAATTAGACATTAATCACTCACAACTGAGAAAGTCTTTGATAAGCGTCTATGAACCAAAGATGGCCTAAAAGCTTCTATCCCTTTACAGATGAGGGTGGAGGTAATTTCACTGAGCTCAATCTTGCTCTGTCACCCTATTCCCTCAGAACCGGATGCCTCCTGGCGCAATGCCCTCATCACTGGCAAATGGCACTTTTCCCAATTGAGTACTGGTCTCCTCAAAAGATCCGACTCAACAACGACCTCACCCTTTAATAATGTCGCTGAGCTTCCTGCCACGTGGGAAAATTCATCCATGAAGACCTCGATTGTCTTCTTTTTTCAACCATCGGGGAGAATATGGTCATCACATAGCGTTGAATGTGCCCGCATTAATAAATTCTAAAGGGCATCCTAATTTAATGTACCATGTGGACATGTGGAATGTCGCCTCTCCTGATATCCAGGGCTGTGAGAACATGATTGTAGCCGGAATATCCATCCTAAAAGCAATAGTATTCGCGTGTTTACAATCGATCCAATATTTGATCCTTAACTGAATAAATTATCTTTCGACAGCCTTATTCAAGCTATTAATCAATACAATTCTGAACCAAGGATCTGTCTAGAAGGTAGTAATGTTATTCTTGGTTCTATGATAGTTGTTCTCCCTTTAGGTAACCACTAGCCTGACTTCACCGCACCGTCTAAATAGGGATAAAGCTGTCCCTGTATCTGGGGCCACTTTAATACCTCCTCTGGACTACCTCTCTTTCATAGTTGATCCGCCTCCTCTTGCTTCCACTTAAGGCTTTTTGCACAATCTTCCAACAAAAATTCGATGCATGCACATAGAAGGGTGAATCCTCTTAACACAGAGACCATCCGAGCGTGATTTTTTATATCTCTAAGTGCACTTAATAACTATCTTCCTCTATTTCATTCGTGACGCCTAGAATAATCATCGGTAAGGTGGAGGCCATCCCAAGATAAGCATACTTCAAATGGCAGGTAATGGCTTTTGCTCCATCTTCAGGTTGTTCGGGTCATGATGGCATCGGGCGCTTAGTATTTCACCGCAGAGATCTCATCTCCTTCTATCGGGTTCACAAACTGATCCATTTTACATACCCCTCCCGCCGCCAAATTCTCCTGACCTCATCAGACAGCTGGCTCCTGAAGGATCTGAGACCACTTTGGCAAGTATTGCACTATAGCCTCATAGCTTCTCGCCATAGAAGATGGTCACTTCACGATGTCTCACGCCCAACACGCTGAACTCACTCATCTTCCCCAGATTTCAATTTCACTCCCTTCCAACGCCACCATTGTCACTATTTTCAGTTATACGTCTACCCAAGATTAAGGTGGTGTTTTTATCTCTTCCATATCTAACATACTGAAACTACTGGAAGATGAACTTTGTCAATCTTTCACTAAGACATCTTCTATCACCCCTTCTTTGATGCTTCATGACCTGGTTCACACGAAAGATCGCGTCGGGCCAGCTTCTTCACCCAACCCAAATCGCTCAATACGATTGGCATGAGATTATTATCAGTTCCGGAATCGTCAGTCCTTCCAAAACGACATTCCACTCGCCGCAGTGGATGGTCGAAACATTCGGCCCTTATTATAACGCACCTTCCGGCGACGGCACTTCATCTTCAACAGTTAACCGTCAACCGCCACTTCCGGCGCTGACGGAAGATGTCCTTCGGCTCAACCATGATAACCATACATTTGTCCCAGAGCACCGCCAGAAACCAATAACACGCACTTCGGAATATCTCCATAAACTGAATTACGATCCGCTTGTTTTTTAGGATCGCGAGTGGATACGGAATTAGGCTACGGTTATGGTAATCCCGCTGGGCTTTCTTCTCCCAAACCGTTCTAGTGGTTGTTCTCTCTCAGATATCACCGGAGGTCGTCTGACGATTTTCGCTTTACCTCCTCTATCACCGGGCCGCCTCGTGACGCCAATTCTTTACCACTTCTCAAAGATGACTACTTTTATATTCATTCCCTCTGCCTCTGCTCACTTCGGAAGCGTTTCGTAAGGAACTACTGCCTTTCTATCAATATATCGCCATTCGGGTCAGATCCGCACCTAAATTTCTCAACTCTGCGGTTGCTTTTGATTTGTTCAATTGGGTGGTTTAGCAGCATATTCCTTTGTTAGGCATGGGCTTATGCAAGGGTTGTCTGCAAGTCCAACTTTTTCTCTTAGCGCCTTCACCGTGATGGTGGCATGTTGTTCGACATCTTCCACCATAAACTCCCACTTATAATTGCCCTGAGATGCACAACCTTGGCTTCGGATTTGGTTCATACTGTTGTCTTCACATCATCCCGCGAGCTGTGGTCACTCCGGCTTAAACTTCCTCGACATTACACTTCGGGCCCGTTTCATTATTCGTGTCCCGACCGGCATTTTCGCGGCATCGGATGTCCCATTGTAATTCACTAACCTTCATGGTTATCAAGATAGCACTCCCGTGCCACCTTGTCATCGTTTAGTCAACTCGTTGGCGTCAGAAGCGGCCATGAGTAACGATTTCGCCGAACCCCGCGACCGTGGCGCTACGGCCTTCATCGTAACATTCTAAATAATGATTAAGATAGAGCGCAACGCCTTTCCAAGATTTCCATATGTCGGTCCATGGTCTTTCATTATCACCTCTTGCCGGTGCGATCAATCACCGTTTGGCCATTCCTCATACCCATTATAGAAAAAGATTCAGATCCATCTAGCTTCGGGCCTCATGATGTGAACCCTCCTGGTCAGTCATGACTGATCCCATGCTTCCGCTGTGGTTCTCTCTCCCTCTGCTGTCCAAAAGTATTGATCTCTTGCACCAATTGTGCACTTATGGTGGAAGAACCACAACCTCCATCAATGTCTGACAAGTGGCTGGAATCCAAGTGGCTCACTGTCAATGTCACTCCATCACCTGAGTTGAGATTTTGGAAATTCATCTCAACTCTATGCCTCTCTTTCAAGTGGACCCACTGGTACTTTGATAGTGTCGGGACTTCGAGGAAGTTGGTCAAACATATCTCGACTCACTTCCGCACCAGGAACATGAAACTGGGTCCATAGTTACCCACTTTAAATCAGTGCTGCTTCATCATCAGCATTCTGGCAAATATCCAATAACCTAGAGGAGGTAGGCAACTCTTCAGCAACACATCAGGATCATTTTGGCTATATAAACGCCTGGTGCATGATTCTACACTGCGATCTCTACTATGTCCCTTTTGTGGCTCGCTTGCTCATGTCCAAGATCATGCTTTTCACTGCTCCATGACTGCATTTCTACAATCAGTCGTTTCGCCTTTACAGACTGTATAGCGTTCTTTCCGCCTGATGAAACGGATGGTTCAACCTCAACCCCAGAGTTTGTGCTGCACTCTCACCTGTGAATCTTGATTAATCACACAGAAACAAAACAATTTTATCAAGGACTTCAAAGTAAATGAAAACACAACAAGAATTTGAGTTAATATAATTGGCTGTTTCTTCAACATCAACACTAAACTTTCTCCCTCTCGGCAACGGCCCCAAAACTGACAGGTCAAGATGATGGGAAATGTGGCACGCTTATAATGTTCATGTCAGACAAGTACAAGATACCTGGCACCATGATCTGACCATGGAAAAAAAAAAAAGATCGATTATTTTGTTTCTTGAATATTATCCGATCAGTTTTGAGTGACAAATTAACTACCGTGTAGATTGTCAAACCCAATTATCTTAGTAAATTACTACGTTGCAGACTAGGCTCATCTAATTTCCGGCGGATTATCATCAGAGAAAATTACCATTCAGCCTATTCCACATCGGTCGACTTACTGTATGATTCATGCTCATAGATACCCTCCTCAGGTAATCTGTCTGTCTCAGAAGTAGGCTGATGGTCTCACCCAACCAAATGTCCAAACGCCAAATGCTTCTGGGAACCCTTAATCGCCACCCTCGGGAACTGATATTCTATTTACCCAATCGGACCGAGGGTCACTCTATTCAGACTTAATCAACATCTCTCGATCCTCAGATACCTGAAGAACATCATGCCAATGTTGGCTAGATTATCATGATGTAATATAAATCAGGATATAGAGGCGATGTCACTTAACAAGTCACAGAATTAACCGAATAATATAAAATCAAAACTTAATTCATAACTTGGATGGTTCAACAAACCCCTAGATGCGAACTTAGAAACACATACCTGACTTGGCTATACACATAATCAATCTATAAAACATCAACAATGCCTTTAGGCAAATAAAATAAAAAGAATTATTTTCTCCAATGATTTGGGTTCACATGGTCGCGTTCTCGGCCCCAGACGCTAATGCCCCCAATTTTTCGGGTCCTTTAATGATGCGGCGCAATCATATGATGCCGCTACGCTGAGACGCGCCACGACGTTGAGACGCGGACGCGAGCGCCGCAACGCTTACATTGCTGATCTTCCTCTTCTCGCGGATCGACGCCGCGAACGCCGACGTCGCGGACGCCTCACGCCACCGTCGCACTCTTCTTCTCACTCCAAAATGATCCGCAACGCCCGCCCACCATGACCACACAAAATGCAAGAATTAGACATCGGGCTATAAAAAAAGCCATATATTAACTCAGTACCACAAAACCAGTAAGATATCTGCATGGGTAATATGTTTGAAAGTGAATTCATCATCCCTCTCATTCCACAGAGCACGATTCCCAGCAAAAGCAAATACTTATGTTATGTAAAAGATGAATGTATCTAGATATATGAGAGGAGGCAAAATTTTGAGTAATCAATTTGTTCTGTGAGGTACCTCATCAAAATTTCCGCCCCAAAACTTATATTAATTACCACTTAGATATGTGAAAACTCTAATATATGAATTTATTATATGTATACTGATTTGAGTACTAATCGATAAATGTATTTATGTTATCTATTTTCCACTAAGCTATGGGAGCTTCCTTAGCATCGGTGTTTTAATCCATGTAGGTACTAAGAGGTGGTCAGAGATCCCGATTCGGCCAGTCAACACAGCATTAGGAGTCCATCGACATAGTTTTGATTCTAGCTATAAATGTAAAATTTCTAATAGTGAACTCGGTAAAGCATGCTAAAAATGGGACCCAGAATTTATGAGTAGAACATTTAACACCACTGAGAGAAAGATAGTGGTCACAAGTTCATGTTACACTTATGATATCACATGTTTTTGAAATGGGCCCACAAATGTTGAAAACTGAAGCCACAGTCCCTGGAACTGATAGAGATCCCTTCCCCGCCATTATGGGAAATGGGCTGGTGGATAGTTTTAGTGCATCTGAGCCCTGGGTTTGGCTACATTTCTAGAAAACCATATTAGGTTAAAAAATTACATTCATAGTATTTATTTGTTAGCCTAATGGATAACCTTGTTCTGTATATTATTTGAATTGGATCAACCAACTCTGTGAATGTTATAGATGCTTGAAAGTTTAAATTCATGGACCTGATCAATATAGCTCTAGTCCGCTTGATTCACTGAAGTAAATACGTGTCAAACCAAGTGTTGTTAAAAATTTCTCGTGATATGGCAAGGGTCTTAGATTCAACTCCCCCTTCAGAGGTCATAACTTGATTCACAAGGTGCCACATAGTGTAATTCACAAGTACAAAAACAATATTCATGAAAGCTGAGTTTTGACTTGAGAAATTATAAAGAGCTATGGATCTAGCGGAAATGTCCCCACTGAACAAATGGTCAATGGTGGTGATCACCGCTGTAAGGTAACTCATGATTTGCAGTTAGTCCAAGAAACCACTACTTCTGAACCCACCTCATGGACTTTCATTCAAGAGTCATACACAAAGAGGTCGCTCACCATGACTTTAAAGAGACTGGCGGAAGCAATTTCAAAGCAGGAGACATGGGAATTGAGCCGGTTCTTCTTCGAGATAGATCAAACCCCTCAGTTTGACATACCTGACAAGACTCACACCTTCTTGTATCCACGTCACTGGATTGAGTTTATTATTAAAATGAAATTTAAATGTTATACAAAAATATGGTTCATTCATGATTAATCGTAAGTGCACATGCCATACAAGTAGTAATCCGAATAAGTCTGTGTATCATTCTACAGATTGATAGCACATGTGTCAACTACTCCAACTTCATTAAATGATACTATTTGGACTCAAACTCGATAATGAATGCTAATATCAAAACCATAAAATTAAAATCATGATATCATTTAGAATATGTTCAAACTAAACTAAAAACAAAAGGTAAATGACTTTAAAAGAAATTGTATGATAAAAGATGATTTGAACTTCATTTTTGAATGAGAAACGAAAACCATCTGACAAAAATTATACTGGAAACAACTAATTCATGACTAAATCAATACTTACATTTATAAGGACATGATTTTTGTCCAAGTATTTACTTTTAATTATAGAATTGGATTTTCTCTTTATTCATTATTGATATCCGCTTCTTCTCAAGTCAAGATCAACTGCTTACTCCTAGATTCAAATCTTTGTAAGACTGGGCATTTTTCTTTCTCAATACTTACACCATCATTATTTGTATGAATCTTGGTTTGTATCTTTCTACAGAAAATTTCAACATTTTTAATTTGTGGTTCTGAACTCAGATTCATGGATTTATCCCTTTCCCTTGATCGATCTGGGGTTAAATACCTGGGATTGGAACTTACCTAGATTTAAGGTGAACTCTTCCATTATTTATATTGTTAAATACACCCCTCCGTAACCCTTCAATATGAGCGTATCGACAAATGAACTCTAGCTCAAATAGCCTTCGCCAATGGTAACAAACGATGCCCGTAAAGAATGCTCAACTCAGAATCTCCCCGTCAGTGTCACTTGGCGGTCCTCAGACATCGCAGAAGACACATCCCTCTAAATGTATTAGTACTACTATTGGGAACCTAATCACGGGGCCATGACACCGACTGGCACCGAACCTAAATTACCCTTCCAATGTATAGACTGAATTTAAACAAATCAACCCAAGAGAGTCAAGCCTGACACTGATTCTACTGAAGAATGGAGCACTAAATCACGCACAACCACCAGAATTGAAAATAAATCCTCATGAAGAAACAAATCTTGCAATTGTCTAGATTTTTACAATTTTTAAAGAATGCTTAAGGCAATAATGCAAACTGTAATCCAAACATCGCCTTCCAGATACTTCGGTAGATTCAAAACCAGAAAATAAAACCAAAATTTAAAATAAAATCTACTTATAATATACACTTAGTTCTCTTCCTTTTTCAGAAAAGGAGAAAACTACTTTACCTATTCGAAAGCTATCTGGCTTTATACCGCAAAAGAATCGCCATCAACTCCGTGCGTCGTGGAACAAAAGAAAAGCCCAACGATCGTTCTACGCCGCGACTTTCAATTGATGTCGCGACATGGATTTCTCTTCGATAATGGTGACCGCCGCTAATTTTCCTTTTTAAGCGTAACCAACGGTTTTGGTAAACGATTGGTTCGTCGCGATCGCCAGTCGCTGACATCATTTGTTCACCGCTCTTCAAAGGTCGCTTCGCTTCGCGGATTCCTGAATCCGCCGTCGCATATCATTTCTTCGATTCTTTCATCGCAGCTATACATCACTTTGAAGTTGGCAACTACTTTATCACCAGATGATCACTTCATGCGCCGACCTCGATCGGGTCGAATCATGTTGGCATTTTTTTGCCTTCAGTATGTGATTAGTTTAGTCATACTCGCGGCGATGTCATGCACCCTCTTTCTTCCTGGCTATTTTCTCAGCTGGTAACTTCGCTCCGCTGCAATTGACCCTCTTTCTTCCAACCATTTCCTGTGTCATATGATCATATGTTCTGACCTCAGCACTTTCCCGCCACTCTTTCTTCTGTGGCTCGAGATCCAACATTGGGAGTATTGCGATGATCATCTCCGGTCCTTGATCTCGACCTTCCTATTTTATGTCACGACATCGTGATGACGTCGCGAAGATCAATTATGTCCTTTACGTCAAGAATCTTCAAGTCATCACTGTTCAATGTTTTCGCTTTATTCAAAGCCAAATTTGTTGATGTCGTGATCTTTGAATACGGAACCGAGCTTTCTATCACACCAACTTTCGTAATGATCAATAACCATGTCGCAAAATACTTTCCGATTTTTTACAAATTTGAGTTTCATCAGATTTTCCTGAAATGAAATTTGAGTCAGACTATCCATCTCTTCCAAACATCCAACATTTATCTCATAATAAAAGTCTAAAAATGGACAGAAAAACCTAATTATGAGCTTTTATGATCCATCAGATCCATATGGTGAGTATGAGAAAGAGTTTAGCTTCGCCTCAAGAGATGCACCAACTGGTTTATTGAACTCTCCATGCAAACAATATAACGCCTAATGAGTTTATAATATAAAATCACTACTACACATGATCTGTGTTAGTAAATTTTATCACCATTATTAATAAGAAAAACAGAAATCTGAAATGATGAGTCAGGAAATAATTTAGAGAGAAGTCCTTGCAGGTGGCCCTTCATAAAAGGACAAGAGAATCCTCGTTGAATCAGACACATGCCTGCCACTGAGGTGGTATGATGCGACCCAATGACACAGTAAGTTTCAAATTAGTACACTTCAACCTGACAAGATGAAAGACCTCAATGTTTCTGACTGTCACAAAAATCATTATGGTACCATAAGAGTTAACTGGTTGGTTTCTGACATGTGGCTAATGTGTCACCTTATAGAGAACCTGGCCTCAGGATCTCGGAGATCTGTGAATCCTAAGGAAGTAGCTGAGAGATCTAACAAAATTTCTATCAACTCAGATGAGGTAGAGGAGAGGTGAAGCTTTAGGTGCGCGAGGTGTAGGTTTTTTTTAGAAACAAGGAAATCCCCACTGGCTACATCCCTACTGAGCTTATATGAAAGTCTGATTAGTGCCCAAAAAAGCGGTTTTGAGCCCTATTATTATAGGTTTTGAGGTTGCAAAATAATCTGGTCTTAATTAAATCCTCATTGCAGCACTATCCTGCATTTATTCTAATGATCTGATTTTATGAATTTTATGGCCATGAAATAATTATGGCCAAAACGTTGAGCTCAATCCACAAAGAATTCAAGTCAACTCAGCATTATGATCAGACCACAAGGAAAAGAAATATAAAAGTAATAAAAACAAATGATATAAATTTGGTTCCTCAAAGATCGCCCACAAGACTGCCCTCCCATCGCTCGCTCCTCGCTTCACGCTTATTTCGTTTGCTTTTGCTTCGTTTTTTCCTACTTAACCTTGTAATGCTTCCCATTTTTATTTCACTCTCACCCGAAAGATCATATGGTTCCACCAAAAACCTTTGTGATTTAATCAACTTTAACTTCAATATATACTTATGTTTCCACCCCGCCGCCTCTTTGCTTCACTTTCTTTCATTTTCTTCATTTTTCTCAGTTACCTGCATCCTTTTGATGATGAGAAATCAAGGATGTTAATGCCAAACCCCTCCCATCCTTGAATGGAAGGCCACTGGTGTCGGGGCTGAGGGGTGTTCTTATGTTCTCCTCGTTTTTCATGTATGCATTTATATCATTTGTGTTCCCGCTTATCACGTGAGGTTAAAAACCTAAACATGCTCTCACCAACGTGTATTTGGCAAGTTGACCAGCTGGGATATTTCAACACCAGATCCACCATTTTTCCCGTTAGTCATTCCCATGAAGGTTACCAGTGAGGTCAGTGGGCAGTTCACCGTCTGGAACCCCATGGTATGCCCCGTAGAATGCCGTCTTTCAAAGAAAATTTTAGGCCCAGGTTTTAAAGCTAGAACAAGATCCGATTCGAAATGATCAGATATGTCATGCCTCAATCTAGATGAAAGACCTCTAGCACATGCCACGCTTCTTAAAAACTTTAAACCCAAAGGGTTTGCACTTCATGAGTTCTTTCTATTTTCTCTATTTTACCAACTCATAAACAATTCAACTTCGCTGATAAACTGGTAATCCAACGAATTCTCACCATTAGAACCCACCAAAACGTCATCGGTAATGGAAAAACCATCCCCCGAAGCTCAACTAGATTCATACGCCACATGAGCTTTACACGTTAAGAAGGAATTAGATATAAATATTATGTTGATCCCCATCCCATCGGGTGGGTAACGAGAATCAAGTTCGTGGAAGATTAGGATGAACCAGTGGTTATCGCAGTACTTCACTCTCAGCACAACTAATACAAGCCTGCAGATCTATGTTCCACTACATCTTTGCACATTCACTAACAATTATATAATTTAACAGCAGGAGCTTTAGTTAAGGACATTTTATGATGTCACGAACTCTGAAAGGTAATATAGATCAATCCCAGGTGGTATATGAAAATGTCTTTAATGCCCATGATATGAGTTTTTAGCTGATTTTGATCGGGCACGTCTTCATGAGTTTGACTTGACTTATTATCAGTCATTCCAAACACTCCGGCTCTGTTGACGTGATAATATAAACAATATGTTTTAAACGTTCCGCCCATCGAGTAAACTATGATATGGTAATCCGATCCGACCGTTGTCAAATGTAATTTCGCCTGCAAAAAGCCCAACATTTTCTCTTGAAGTCGGAAGCCTTTTTCGTTTTTGGTTCTGACTCTAAGATGGGCATGTAACTGTAGAAGATATTCCGGTGATAAAAGAATTGATGTTTCTGATGAATTATTGAGTTTCCTCGCCACCAAAAGAGGGTAGATCCGTTATTTGGTGCTTTACATGAAAACAAATCCGATACTTTTGGGCACTCACCAGAGGGCTCCAACTAAACTAAAGAGTTGAAGACTCAACTGGTGAGTCGTCGGGTTCATTTCGGGATGCTGAAAATTATTCCTGCCAGGAACCCGCGCCCACAAGATTATGAACAGAAACCACACGTTTATTTTTAATGAGTGGTTTCCAAGATCCTAGACTGCGATCAAAAAGAACATTAAAAAACTGTTGTGGATTGGATGACCAGTAACCATTAATTAACTATTTTAAACAAGATAACTATAGTCCCTTAGTTTACCATCACATCGCAATACCCACCTCTTATTCAATAATTCTGATCTATGAGCTACGAGAAATGTCTTCTGGCGAAGATGGGAACATCAAAAAGGCCTTGAACAAGAATCAGTCGGGAGGCGACAAACACTGGTTCAAACGATTTGCCGAACTCTTCAGCTCAGCATTTGAGCATTGCCACAACGTGTAACGAGTCTATGTCGTTCACGTATTGTCAAGAAGATGCCAAACTAAGGTTTATAAGATTTTCACAAGTGCTGACATCGTACAATCCGATTTAGTACAAGAGGTGAGGGTGGTTGCCTTGGCGGAGGTGAGTTTCCACCATTAGAACCCTAACATGGAGTTTAGAACTCCATAGAGCGAGGCTCGATTCATGTTTACGATGAAACTATGCATAAATGTGGCTTGAAATAACACTTCAATTTGCAAGATTGGGATATCAAAGCAGAATCCGTAAGAAATATGCAAGTTGTATATGAACCAGTGAAGATTAAATAAATTGGCTTCGAATCTGAGAAGAAAAGATAAGCACTCTACTCTATAAACCCTAGCAAAATATGAAAGAAAAACTCCAACTGTCTAAAAACCGAACCCTAGAATCCAAAAACTCCTTTTCTCTACCATTCAATGGGCTTAAATACCATTCTCCTTAGTGATCTCGAAGTGGTGGTCGAAAGGTAATGTGCCCTTACACCCAGATTGGAATTACCGCTCCAAATCCTTAAGATTGCATGTTGAATGCAGGTACCAATAAGTGTGGTACCCGATACCAAAGTGTACGAGGTACTCCTTTGCCTTGGTGCACGTGCAGTTTATTTGGTACCGGTACCAGCACTCACTTGCATGTGGAGTCAGGGTACTAGTAGTGTCTGGGGTACAGCTACCTCTGTGATGCTCCTCTTCACCATAGCACTGCAGAGGGCTTCTGCGACCTTGTTTGCCATCAGCTACGATGATCTACATTTGTTCTCTGGACATGAACCCCTACAAAAATGTGCACGGAACTCGAAAACTGCCTGGCTTACAAAAACCACGAAACGATCAAAGGCACCTATCCTTACACAAAATGAGAGCAAAACATGAAGTGAGATGTTAAAATCCTATATAAATGTTGCACTTTGATGTACTCAACACACCCCCCAACCTACAACTTGTTAGTCCCTAGCAAGATTTGAATTGGTAACACTTACCCAGATGTGAGTTTCAACGAAATGCGCTAGGTGCGGTTCAGAGCGTGGGTTTCCCACATAGGGTAAAATGAGCTCAAATGCTTTGGCCAGACATGCAACCGTGCGAACTCAAATGAAAACCTGAGTCTCAAAGTAATGGACACAATAACAAATGGCCCACAACAGTTACTCATATAAAGGACCATGGATGCGAGAAAGAAAGGAGTTGCATAGAATCCTGGCCCGAGAAATGAACTTCATTATCCTTTGCAAACATTTTACCATAACCAAGAAAACTAACATGCATAAAATTCAAAGAGGAACATCCAACATAACTAAAATCAAAAAAGGTCTTTCAAGCTTGTAATGACCTTGGGCTACCTGATGGGAGCTTATAAGCAAAATGGGTGTTGGCATGACGTGGGCGGTCTCATGATGCCATACCACCCTATTAACCCACAATGCTACTACTCACATCCTCCTATCATCGGTCGAAGAATCGTCTTCATCCACCTGATCCATCTAGCTCCTCGAGTCCCCTTCCAAGTCGGGAGGAGGATCATCTCGACGATGGTATCTCATAAGTAGGATATGACTCTCAAGCTTTGGAGGCTTTGTGATCTGCGCCTACCTGCACCATGATGCACTTGAACCATCCCAGCACAGTTTTCGCTCCATCCTTTTCAAGGAGATGTCTCATGTCGACCAGCGGTGATGTGATGAAGCCCAAAAAATAGCCGGGAATGCTGATGGTGAGGCCTTGTGGAAGCTCGGCTTTTAAACAATGCGGTTTGTGATGGACCCACGTCTTAGGAAGAACTTTTTCTCTACTAATCCCCTTATCCCAGTAACTTCACAGTTGTAACTAAAATGGGAATGGGATATACTGTTTCAATTTGGGGACCTGAAAAGTCCCATACACCATATTACGAGCATAAATAATAATTTTCAGTCATTACCTATAAAGCTGGATTTCTTGTATGAAACTTCTCTTTTCCCTTCGGCGATCATGTGTGAATGACTTTGTTCATTAATGCATACTCGGGCTTTAATTTCCTAGGAATGAACTCCTTGCGCCTGAAAACCTCCATGGATCTCGGAGTTGGTGCACATGGTATTCGCAAAACAAGCGCGTCAAGCTGCATGGCCACTGAGAGGTAAGGTCGATCATGTGTGAGGTGGACATAATTGCGATTAGGCTATCAAGTCGGGTGGCCATTAAGCATTTCCCACGAAATAGTAATCTCGACGAGTGTCCACATTCGATTTTTCTCAAGGTTGGAATAGAATTCACGACATGGTCGGTAAATAACATACCTCTTCACCAACAAAGTCACGAATTTGCTTGAATAGCAGCTGAATGGGTGCGTGCAGACCAAGAAACGTGTCAATTTTCATTCCGCTCTGATCGACCCTCGCTCGTTAGTTGGACCCGGCACCCATTACTGCGATTATGAGGCTTCGGCAAACATGGACTCAATTTCTTCATCTTTGCTCTCACTTGCTTCCTTGCTCTCAGATGAGGAATCTTTCCGCTTCCCTTTTCCTTTTTTTACAGTCTGCGAAGTATCGGCCTTCTGTTTTTTCACGGCTCGCTCCATAAAAGAGCTAGGAGCCTTTCAGTATTTTTCGATCTTGCCATAGATATGGCCAAAATAACGAATATAGCGGGCGTATTGCAAGCCCACAATGGTCTCCTGATTCGTACCCCGGTAGGGTGTCCGGAATCCCAGCAATATTTCCTATGTTTCCTCCTCTTTATGTGATCAAGCGGCTGCGAGTATAGCGATTAAGGTCGAACACGAGGATGGGTTTCATCCTAGTGGTCGCATCGATGATGGAAAATGGTGAGACTTTTTAAGCTTTGGTTTTAAGTTTGTTTAAAAGCAGGGGGAAGTTGTTTGTTCAGCAGTTACTTGATAATAGCTTAATTGAAAGTGTGAAATGGAGTAACCTTGAGGCTTGGGTCACTAAATGACACATGGGGGTATTGATGTCTCGGGTTATTTCCTCGCGTGGGAGCAAATGACATATAGTCAAAAGCTTAGCGGAATCATTGTTTAGCTATAAGCCTAACTAAAACACTCTACCCAGGAATCTAGCCCAAGTGCAGCATTCCAAGTCCATTCGGTTGAGCCACAGCATTTAACCTGTTCCATGGCTACGTAAATGACATCTAAAGAATGTCAGTGCATCTGCCATTAAGAATGCAGACCACAAGCATAATGAAGTATTGACCAAAGAAAGATATTAAATAGCATTAAACCACTAGTTTGGAAAGTATGGAACCATAAATAAATTTTATGACAGTATTTAAAGCATGAGGACAACCTGAAGCCCCAAAACCAAGCTAGCACCCCCTCGCCTTCCAAGGCTATGGGTAGCCAAACATCCCATGAGTTGTGTCATCACTAAGAAGTGTCGTGGCAACCGAAAATGAGGAAAGAAAGAGGAGAGAAGAGCAAGTAAACACAAATGAAAAGATTCTTGAACCTTTGTATTAATCAAAAGTTCCTTTTAGGTTACAAAGTTGAGGGGGCTTATATAGTAACCATGGTGTGAAATGACAAAATTACCTAAAATATGTATACTGGACCCAGGTGGTTGTCACCCATATTACTGAATTGTTAATTTTGTAAGTACAATAGGGACAAGATAGTAATTTATCAAAACGTAAGTCGTTTGGAATCAAAACACATATTCTGAAGTGAACAATTTCGCTATAATAAATTTAAGCTGTCGCGAAATTTCGCTATGCTAGCGAAATTTCGCTAGCCTAGCGAAATTTTTGTGAGATAGCGAAATTGAGAATTTTCGCTAGGAACAGTGAATTTCGCTAGCTAGCGAAATTTTCACATAGCAAAATTTTCGCTAGGATTGCGAAATTTTAAGCTATATTCGAAAATTTCGCAATCCTAACGAAATTTTAGCAATCCTGTGAAAATTTTCGCAATCTACTTGAAAAATCACTGGATTGTTCACCTTGCTTCTCTTGTTTTGCCCCTCTTTGCACCACTTTATTCACCTTCTTATTGTCTTTGCCTTCAAATTCTTGTGCATCTTGACTGCTCCTCTATTTCTGAACAATCCTTGAGGATTCGCATTGGGACCAATAAAGAAGCCAAGCTCGCTAGCGAAGTTCCCAACCATACGCAAAACTATCAAAACGTCTTGATAACAGATTAGAAGCACTAGTGGACATACACATGACAGTGGCTTAATTCTATATGATTAGTGCGCAAAAGCATGAGCCTATCTTAATGGCGGGGCTCAAGAGCCTTCTTTTTGGGCACCTAATCATCCAAACAACCATCTCCAACGATGTCGGACTTATGCAGTTGAGTGGCATCTTCACTCCCATACCGTCATTGCGGATGCCTAAGCAAGCCAAGAGACACAGAACCCATAACCAAAAGCCACTAGCCAAATCCATGTTGCAATGAACATCGTTCAGCGCTCTCAAAGGATAAGGGTACTTACACGTCGATCTGCGAGGCGAGGAGGATCAGGATCGGAGCGATGGAACCTTGGAGGGAATGTTTGACTAGGGTTTGCTTTAGTGAGAGGAAAAGAAAGTGGGTTAAGGTTTCTCTTATATAGGAGTTAGGGGTAGGGATAGAGAGAAAGGGTTCAAACTTTGGGAGAAAAGCCACAAATGGCCATTGCGCCTGGCGATGGAGATTGCGATGAAATTAATTACCGGTGCAAAGAATCTTCTTTGGGTTTTGCTTAGCGTCTGCCGTTACCCGATCAGAAGTGATCACCGGTACCACGCCCGGATTTACTGCCACCTTTTGTTTTTATGTTTTGACATGAAGCGACCGCTCTTGATTATAGGGCTTTAGAATGCACTCCGTCTCGGATTCATTGGATGCTCATTTCTTTCCACACTTCATACCTCGTCTAGCTTTGACTTGTGTTCGACGTGTACTACACTCTCTTGACACCTTCATGCTTACCTTGGGGTCCACTGTACTTCTCGTGATCACGATTCCTAAGGTTCGAACTGAATTGGTAATTCAAGGCTCAAGATGGGTGCATTCAATATGATTTCGAAATGTAACACATAAATGATGGCCTAAAATCATCTTTCAGCTACGTATGGTTATTCCTCAGAGAATACGATACATGTAGTTAACAAGGAATGATAAAACAATGCACAAGTTGAAGCAATAGCAAGCAAAACATGAGCTTGAGGCAGAAAATCAATGACTTGTGTAGTGAATAAATGAGGGTGATACCAAGACTAGAACAAAATTGGGGTGGTATGGTCCCAAATATGAGCAAAACAGTTTTGTGCATGCCTGTTATTGTGTAAGTGTAGTGAGACTATGTGGAGTGCACATACATAGATCCAAATGGCTTCATACATCTAAGTCAAGTACCATACCCGAAAAGAGCCACCGCGTCAGAAAATTTGCATGCACTTGACATGTAACATGCTATAGTGGCTCCAATATAGTGTATGCCACCCATACAGTAGGCGTACCCCAATGCACATAGGACACCCCCAAAAGAAAAACTATATACAAAAAAAAAAAAAGAAAAAAGAAATAGGATAGAAATTACTCTGAAGGAACATCCTGGTAGGCTGGATCTACGAGTTTCTCCTCTTTAGCTCTGTGATTGAAGTTCTCGAGAAATTGCTTTAAGCGTTGGCCAGTGAATTTAAGGTTTCCCATTTCGGATTCTCAATCCTCACTACGCCATATGGAGTGCTTCATTTGACAATGAGTGAGCAGATCCACCTAGGCGGGTTTTCTGAAACATGTGCAGGCAAGGCTATGTAATGACACCTTTGGAGTAGGTTCAGAAGAGTCTTTCTAAAATGGTGCTCTTGTCATGGAATAGCTTGACCTCTCTTTGTGGGTCGGGAGCTCTCATATGATTCTTTCAATTCATCAAGCTCGTTCATGCGGCCCGATCGTTTACCTACGAGCCAAATCAAAATTAAGAGTTTTAATGGCCCAAATTGCCTGTGTTCCATTTCTAACGTGACAACTGACCACTTTCATAACAAGCCTATAAGGGGACATACCAAGAATGGTCTTAAAAGCAGTCTGATAAGCCCAAAGCGTTGGTTGTCAGAAGTATTAATCCTTATGATTGGGGTGACCGTTTTTTCCAAAATATGTTTGACCTTCCTATTGGCTAATTCGGACTGACCATTGGTCTGTGGGTGAATGCGCGTGGAAAGTTTGTAGACGACTCCATACTTCAAAAAAAAAATTTAAAGGATCGATTACAAAATGCCCTACATCTCTAATGATTGAGGCACTCCAAAGAGAGAAAAATGTGTTTCTTTTAAAGAATTTAAAAACAACCTTGTGGTCATTGGTTCTTGATTGGAATGACCTCTGCTTGTTAGAAACATAATCAGCTGACAATAAGATGTAAAGGTACTTACAAGAAGGGAAAGGTCATGAAGTCTAAACCCGACAATAAGAAAATTTCCAATGATTAAAACTAGGGTTTAGAGGCATCATATTCCTCTTTGTGACCCCTCTAATTATTTGACACCAGTGTAGTTTTCTCAGGAATTCAAGCAGTCTTTAAAAGAGTGGGCGATGAAACCAGCTCCATCATTTTCTTGGATAAATGCCCTCCACAAGCTTAAGTGTGAGTGAGCACCTAATTTGATCGTCATTGGATACACACCTTCTCGTAATTGGGTCCAGGCTTGATGTTATATCATGGTCATCAACTCATCTTCTGTCTCCACAAAAACACCTCCTTATTTAGAGGTCCATTAAGTGGGATCAAGTCGTGTCTCCGATAGATTTACTATATACTTATACCGAGGCGTGGGCAAGCCAAGATTTTACTCCATAAGGAAAAAGTGTAGGTCGATGGGTAGGCCGTTAGAAATGGATTCCGGAACTAACCGAGACAGGTGGTCAGCTACCACATTCTCAACTCCCTTTTTATCCTTAATAGTCAGGTTAAATTCTTAGCACAGTAGGATCCACCTAGTCAAACGAGGCTTAGTATCCTGCTTAGATAGCAAGTATTTCAGCGTTGCATGATCCGTGAAAATGATTGAGAGACCCTACAATACTTACCGCCTAGAACTTCAGCCAAAGGCAATGGCCCAACTCTTTGTGGTTGTATGTTAAGTTGGCGGAATCTAGAGTCTGCGCTGTAAATCTGGCCTTTTTATCACCCCCTTTGTCTCCATGGCCTCTACTTTCATCCACTACTTGCTCCACGATCTCAAGGAGTTTGGTGGGAGATGGCACTGATAGGAGGGGGCACTAACATAGTTTTTAATTTATCAAGGCGTCTCAAAACTGTGACCACAAAGGGACGTCCTTGGCAAGAAAATTGCACTAAAAGGGCCAGGCTGGCCTTTGAAATCTTTTATGAATCTCTATAAAATCCTGCATGACCTCGAACGACCATATGTCTTTAACACACTTAGGGGTGAGTAAGTTGATCTAAATCGACTTTGGCCTTGTCGCCTCAGGATTCATTTTTCGACACTATGTGGCCTAGTACAATCCAACAATGTCACCACTTGAATTATTCTCCCAATTCAGCATTAAATTTATTTACTCTAACACCTCTCATGCAACTGATTTTTAGACATCCCTCATAAGTCTGCCAAAAGCAGAGAGTCGTCCATGAAAATTTCCAAAATGAAGTTCTATCATATCATTTGAAAATCCCCATCATGCATATTTAGAGGTTCCTAGTACCTTACATAATCCATAGGGCATTTCTAAAGGCAAATGTGCCAAAGAGGCGAGTGAATGTGTTTTCTCTTTGATCTTCTAAGGCTATCTCCAATTTGATTATACCCAGAGTACCCGGTAGAGAAAGCGGTAGAATCCATGCAGCTCGACATTTGAGTCCACAAAGGGTGGGAAATGATCTCTGGTACCGCATTGGGTTTCCTACTATAGTCTAACCACCTCCAACTTTGAGGTGACCAGGAGTGGGAATTAGCTCATTGTATTTATTTGCTACCACAGTGAACCCATATTTCTTAGGAACTACTTGGGTTAGACTGACCCACTTGCTATCTGCAATTGGGTAAATAACACCTACGTCCAGTAGTTTTAAGACCTCTTTCTTGACCACTTCTTTCATGATTGGGTTCAATCGATCGTTTATTGGTTGTCTGAAGTTTAACATCCTCTTCAGAATGAATCCTGTGGCATGCGGATCTAGGGACCTTTAATTACTCCATGTCTGTGATAGTCCATTCTAGAGTTTTGTGGGTTCGATATCTTAAAGCTTATTTTCTTGATTTGACTCTAAAAGGAAGATATGATTACCGGAAAGTTTCTTCTACCTAAGTACATATTTAAGATGCGTGTTAAGGGTTTTTCAACTCAAGTTTGGAAATTGGTCTCTCTTTTGGATGCTTTGTCTTTGATTAATTAGCGAGATTTTGAATTTAGGGGTCCACCCATTTAGCCCCAATACCTCCGTGTTCAATTATGGGTGAAACTCCAATTAGGATGTGGTTACCTCCTGATTAACTTAGGCTTACTAATTCTACAGGCACTTAGAGGATCATCGTATGAAACATTATCTAAGTAATTCTGCACAACAGACACTATCATGTTTACTCAAGGACATCTCATACTTTATTTCCTTCGCAACATTAAAGATATTCTAAATTAATAGTCCTTATTTAAAAAGATAATGTCATTAATCCTCACAATGTATATGATGGCATTAGTGGTGTGAATATTTCCAGAATTACCCAGATGATTACATAGTTCACCATAGGTTGAGTGTCGAAACCTGACAAAGTCACGAGAAGTAGAACTTGTCCCGCTGCCAGCCATCATGCCCCTCCCTCTAGGAATTTTTCCTACGGTTGCTAGTGGAGGTGATGTGGTGGTTCTATAACCTAGCTCAACATATCAGAATACTGGCAGCAAGTTAACACTTGCCCAGATCAACAAGCGCCAGTATATTGTTCTACCACTATGAGGTGAACTATGAGTCACTTTGTATTTTGGGGGCAAATTGTTGGATCAAGGAGGTGGATTGAGCAATCATAAATGCCTCTTATTGCCCACCTAGTTTCCTTTTCACAATTTTCAAATCTTTCAAAAACTTGGCATATGGCGGGTTTGTAATGGCATCTAATAAAGATGTTGAAACTTGCTGGGCAGACAACTCTCTGTTTGAGATGATTGTTTGCTCAGGCTCTCAGCCTGAGATGTGGAGCATGAGGACGTAGAGACCTTGTCTTTACAGCTCCATCAATAACATCTACACAGGAACACAGACTTGTCGGACATCTGACATCATTGGCTCATTAACCACCAAATCTTGTACTCGGTTCATGGTGAATGGTTTTGTCAATTACTTTTCCACTTGAAGAAGTGGTGTGACCTTACAATGTTGAAGGTGCCATCGCGGTCTAAGATTCCAACCTTTATTTTGACCTTAGGGGTTTTGGATAGTTTGAGAAGGGAGTTTTCGTTTTTCTTATTGAAAATTTCCCATAGAAAAGGTGAGCTTAGTGATTTGGGATCTCACATCATTCAAGGCGGTGTGAAATTCGATGTTAATTGGATTATTTGGAGTGGATAAAGCTGTTCTGTGTCTCAAACTTCTCTTATGTGGAGGTTGATAGGTTGTAGGTTCAGATTCCCTTAAGATGAGGTAGGAAACAGTTTAGGGTTCTAAAGAAATCTAGCAGGGACCTTGGTTTGGAACGGAGGAACAATTTGAAAAGCCTTGGTTTGATCAGTTAGGGCCTTGGTTGTTTGGCAAGTTGTAACAGACTCCCCTCATTTCCTTGACTAAATTGGGTGCTTACCCCGCTGGATTATACATTTTAAGTGCAAATTGAAGGGCTTCCTTGGTGATTAAGAGCATTAGCTTGCTCTATTTGGATTATCCTGACTTTGGAGTTGGACAGTTAATAGTTGGTGGTGAGGTCCTGCCAAATGATGCGCAAACCCTCCATCTAGATCCCGCCGGCACGAGGGCGCGGGGCACCTAGTTACCTCATTCACCTTTTTAATTCTATGGCCTCCACTTCCTCATTAGTGGCTATTTTCTCTCTGCCGGGTCATCATTCTCTCTTCAAGTGATGGTTCCTCACTCTGTGGGTGTACTATGCACTTTAGCAGTATCTAAGGAGGTGTTAGTCTCCCAAGTTCGAGCATTTTTTGCTATGGTATCAAAAAATTGAATTGCCTCCCTAGCACTTTTCTCATAGAACTCTCTGCACACATCATTTGGATGTATTGTTTGTTATTCAAGGATAGTCCTTGGTGAAAATACGCACAAATTTTTCCAACATCCAAACCATGATGAGGATTACTTTGTGGAGGAGGGATCATATATCTTTCATTACCACATTTGAAGGTTCACGGTTTTTTAGAAAAGTTTTGGATTGCTCGCATGAGTGCATTGAGTACGTGCGGGAGGGAAGAATTTATTAAGGAATTCATTTCGCATGTCCTCCCAAGTAAGGTGAATTAGGCATAAGCAGATAGAAACCATATTTTGGCACTTTCCTTTGGAAGAATGGAATAGCCATCAGTGTGGAGGGGTGATCGGGTGAGGGAAAGCCTTTGCAAACATCCTCAAATCTCTCCTTGAATAGTAGGGGTTCTCATAATCGACCCCTTGATACACAGGGAGCAGTCGAATCATCCCGAAACTACATAAGATTGGATTTAGCCTCTTGGTGGAAGTGAATACATGAATTTTTGTGGTTCTTTAGGGTTGTAGAATCTCTGGAGGGTTCTTTCCACAGCCCAAGGTAAAGGAATGGGGGCCGATGGGGATTTATTTGAAAATTAACATTTCCACCGCACTTCCTGCCAGGGGTTGCCGGTGGTGCCCATATCTCCCTTGTTGTGGAGTTCATGAATCTTTATGGGTCAGCAATGAGTAACCCTTGGGCATTTGATTAAAAAGAGTTTGCTGACTCGGGATGGTCCATTTGGGGTGTAGGGTTCTCTTGAAACAAATGTCTTACTATGGACTCTTCAAAATTTCTTGGGGTACAATTCTTGAAGTCGGTGTTGCTGTTGCGACGAACCGACATGCACCAGATATACCCTACTAGACGGATATCCACTTAGATTATTCACAGCGAATTAAAAGAAAAAGTGAAAACGTGCGGATTTTCCAATGCAATTGAGAAAGTACCACCTAACTCTCTTTAGATCAACCTAGATTGCTCATGCTCCCATGTGGCCTTGAAAATGCTTCGTCTATTCGTATCTTATGAAATTATTCCCTACAGCGTGGACCTAAGGTTGTCGAAGCATTATAGTGCGTAATGAGTCCGGGTCATTTTCCACATGCTGGAGTAGTTTCCTAGGTGATCCTTAGGATTGTATCTCCAAAGAATGTGCGTTTAAAAATAAAATCTGGGGTTGTGATTGATTGATTGAGTGTGGAATTAAATTAAGCTATTTTTAAAACAAAAGAGACCAGCGATAGGGTCATGGGTTTCACTCACCGTCATTCGAGTAACACCCACCTCTTATTTACAATCTCATCTGCCAGGCCATTGATGAATGGTCTTGACGGAAGATGCTCTTTGTGAAGCTCTTTTAGACCAGTGCGGTTGGCGATGACAAACACTTGATTGCCAGCGATTTGCTTGGAATCTTAGCTGCATTTCGCGATCAAGCACAACGTATGTAGAAATTCTCTACGTTCACACGTTGTCGAAATGCCAAACTAGGTTTATAAGATTTTCCCACAAGTGCTCAGCTTGTCGTACAATCGTTGGAAGCCTGAGAGAGGGGTGAGGTGGATTGCAGCGACGGAGGTGAGTTTCCACCATTTAGAGACCCTATCATGGAGGTTTAGAACTCCTTAGGCGAAAATCGATTCATTTGATAGAAACTATGCATAAATGTGGCTTGAGAAATAACACTTCAATTGCAAGATTGGGATATCTAAAGCCGCAGAATCCAGTAGAAAAATACCAAGTTATGGAACCCAGCTAAAATTTAGAGAAGTAATTGAAAACTCAGAATCGAAGAAAGATAAGCGCACTCTACTCCTATAAACCCTAACCAAAATATGAAGAAAGAAAAAACTTCAACTGTCTAAAACCAGAACCACAAGATCCAAAAACTCCTCTTCTCACCGCGTGGTCTTAAATACCATTCTCCTTAGTGATCTCGAAGTGGTGGTCGAGAAGGCAGGGGTGCACACTTGGGTGGAGTGCTCAGTCCCAGCAAAAATTGCATCGACAGTGCGGTGCCGATGTGGTGCCGATTTTGAGTCTTTATAATTCAGCAGGGTACCGATGCCAGTTTATTTGGTACGGTACCCGATAAGTGTTGTATGCGATACCATTGCCTCTGCGGTGCTCCTCTTCAAGTAGCACTACGTGGCTTCTTGACGCGGTGCCATCAACGATGATCTACATTTGTTCTCTAGACCACGAGCCCCTAAAATGTAAGGAGCTTCGAAAAACTTACTTAACACAAAACGAACGATCAAAAAACCTTCCTATCCTTACGAAATGAAGCAAAACTTATGAAATTTAAAATTATTAAAATCCTATATAAATGTTGCACTTTTATGTGATAACGGGAGCTATTGGACAAGGGATTCGTCAGACCTAGTGTTTCGCCCTAAGGTGCGTCGGTTTTGTTTGTAAAAAAAAAGATGGCACTCTCCGGATGTGCATTGATTATCGGCAAATAAATAAGGTAACTGTGAAGAATAAATATTCGTTACCAGAATGAAGATCAGCTGATCGAGTTAAACGAAGCAAGTGTCTTTTCAAGATGGGAGTTCTGATCGGGATATTATCAACTTTAGGTGAAAGATGTTGATGTTCCTAAAATAGCCTTCAGAACCCGATATGGTCATTATGAGTTTTTAGTAATGCCATTTTAGGTTAACTAATCTACTGGCCATTCATGGACTTTATGAATAGGGTATTCCACCCTTATTTAGACCACTTTGTAGTGGTATTCATAGATGATATCCTAGTGTATTCTAAGGTTACACTGGAACATGAGCATCATTTGAGGATAGTGTTGCAAATCAGCGAGGAGAAAAGCAATTGTTTCCAAAATTAAGTAAGTACAATTTTGGCTTAAAAGTGTCATTCCTAGGCCATATTGTGTGTGAGAGGTATTAAATTGACCTACTTGAAAATTGACGGAAGGTGTAGTTAGCGTGCCTCAAAAATGTAACAAGGTGAGAAGTTTCTTAGGTTTAGTAGGTGTACCAGGTTTGTAAAGGATTCATCAGCCTCTCCACCTACTAAGATTTACTCCATAGAGGTGAAGTTTGAATGGGATGACAAGTGTCAGTCAAGTTTTGAACAATTGAAGAAAATACTGGTTGAAGCACTAGTGTTTACCTAACCTACTTTGGGTAGAGAATATGCCATGTAATGCTTCAAGGATTGGTTTGGGATGTGTATTGATGCAAGATGGAAAAGTGGTGGCGCTTAATATGCCTTAGAATGGTTTAAACCGCGCGGTAAAGTATCACACATGATTTGGAGTTGGCGGTAGTGTTAAGCCCCAGAAAATGTGACATTACTTATATGATGAAAAATGTAGAATGTTGCCAGATCTGTAAAAGTCTTAAGTATTTGTTAACTTCAAAGAATTGAGCTTGAGGCAACGTCGGTAAACTGGTTGTTTAAGATTATGATTGTATAGTTGATTACCACCCAGGAAAAGCTAATATGGTGGCGGATGCCTTAAGTAGAAAAACGGTTAATGGTTTGTCCCTGAAACATTCTACATGGAGATTTGAATTTGATGGGGCTTTATTAGCCCAATTCAAAGCTACACATGAGTTGAGGCAAATGATGATTAATGCTCAGAAAAGTGATGTCAAGTTACAACAAAGTGTACAATTAGTTAGAAATGGAGACAAAACTGACTATTCTATAGAAGGAGATGAAGGTCTCTATTACAAGAACGATTATGTGTACCGAATGTCTCTAAGAATTGAAAAAGAAGTGATGTGTGAAAACCCTGATACTTTATTCACCATGCATCCTAGAGGTAAAAAATGTACGGGATTTGAAATAGTATTGGTGTGAGGATGAGATATAGTAAGTATGTATCAAATATATCAGAAACTTGTCCGTAAGTAAAGTTGAACATCAAGTACCATCGATTACATTAAATCATCCTAATTCCTGATAGGTGGAGACGAGTATTCTTATGGATTTTTGTGTGGTTTCCTACGCGAAGAAATATGATTCAATTTGGGTAATCGTTGACAAACTTATAAAGTCTACTCACTTCTTACCAATCCCACTTGACTATTCCATGGATCAGTTAGCGAAAATGTATGTGAGTGATTGTTCGATTACATGGGATTCCACAATCAATAGTGTCTGACCGTGATCCATGGTTTACGTCAAAGTTTTGGAAAGAATTATAGTCTTCCTTAAGTACTCGACTAAATTTTAGTACAGCCTTCCATCCAAAAATAGATCGACAATCTAAAAGAATAATTCAAGTGTTAGAAGATATGCTTCAGGGTTGTGTGCTAGATTTTCCTGGAAGTTAGGGACTAAGGTATGACTCCTCACTATGGAATTTTCCTCTGACAACGTTATCGATCAAGTATTTGTATGGCCCCTATGGAAGCTTTGTATAATTCAGAAAATGTAGAACTCTTGTATGCTGAATGAACTTGAATAGGCATAAAAGTAAATCAGGGCATGACATAGTGAAGAGCCCAGATAAAGAACGTTCGAGTCATTCGTGAGTTAAAAGCTACTAGTGATAGACAAAAGTCGTATGCAGTTATGAAAAGAAAAGACATAGAGTACAAAGTCGGGGATAAGGTCTTTTTGAAAGTATCATTGTGGAGGAAGATACTCCGTTTTGGAAACAAAAAGGAAGCGGAGTCAAGATTTATCGGACCTTATGAGATCTAGAAAGGTGGACCCGATAGCTTGTCGTTTAACACTTATAGTCGAAGTTGGCCCAAATTACATAATGTGTTCCATGTCTCTCATGCGGAGATACTGTTCGATGTAAATCTCATATCTTGGCTACAAGATATATAAGTGCAATGGAACTCACTTTTGATGAAGAACCAAAAGCTATTCTGGGTCATTAGATAAAGCAATTACGGGGAATAAATGATCGCTAGTAAAGGTGCTTTGGAAACACCACGGTATGGAAGAAGCAACTTAGGGAATCTAGATAGATAATGAGGGTATAGTACGCAACTCTTCAATTCAAGTATAATTTCGATGACAAAATTCTTTTAAGAGAGAGAGAGAGAGTTGTAACACCCAAATTATACCCAATAGACTATTATAGTTTAGTGGTATAATAAAAGTCAAATTTTTATTTTTTGAAAAATTAAGTATTATTATAATAGGTAAAATGGTAATTGACAAGTCTTAAGGACTCAAGGACATTAGATAGAAAGATTATATGTTATGATGGAATAAGCCAATCAAGTTGTTTTAAAAATAAAAGAAAAAAGAGGGACCAAATAGCAAGGGCTAAGAAATTAAACCCCCAAAGGATAAGACGAACATAGACTCTAGAATAGAGAGTTCTCATTTTGGCTTTTGGGAGTCTAGGGCTTATGGGTTTGAGGGAGAAGGGCCATTTTTGGTGATTTCTCTCCATATTTTGGAGATCTATCCTTCTACAAGTAGAAAATTATAAAAAAAAGAAAAGCTAGTTGGAAGAAGAAATCAAGGGATGAAACTTTGGTATGGAACTCTCTCTATATTTGTTGCAGATTCTCCCAATTTGTGGGTTAGGAAACTCCTAACTCCCTTCTTGTCTATGTTTAGGTTAGAAAACCCTAACTCTTCCATAAATGTGTTTGGTAGGTTGGGTTGGGTTTTGTGGTTTTGTTGATCTGGTTTTGTTTGGTTTGGAAAAATTGTCTAGTGAAATGGGAGAAAATGCCATTTATGTTCGGACCGCCTTCCCGATGCGGCGAGGAGTGCACATGGTGAAGGTCTTCGCCCTAGCGAGGTTGTCGCCTAGGCGAACCCAAAGCCCTAAAATTCCTAGTCTCTGCCTCGCCTCGGCAAAGGTCTCTTCGCCTTAGTGAAGGTCTTCGCCTACTTTCGCATAGGCGAACACATGAATCTGTTTTGTTTCCTTTCCTTATTGGATTATGAAAATATCAATTCGATCAATGTAGGATCTAACAGTGAATGAAAGGGTTCATACCTGCATATAGGTTATATAAATACAAGAATGTGATTAAGAACAATATAACAAGCTTAGTAATACATATAATTGTATGCCTGCCTAAAACCAAATAGTGAATGAATAGACATCTCTTATCAGTGCTACAACACTCCTGCTAGTACCACGACGCCACAATTACATTGGTGACCACGTCTCTATTAGTGCCCGACCTCTATTTAGTGCCCGACACTCTGCATAGTCTTTACGACACTTGTGCGATGATGACACATCTCTATTTGTGCTTTGGCACCTCTGTTCAGTACTATACCATACCTTCAAGTACCTATTGTGTTGTGTCCCTCTCATTCATTGTTACCGATCTGTGTTGTGTACATGAATAATATGATATATGAGATATGAAATTGAAAGTGATCAGTTCTGTTCTATAGTGTACCTATAGGTACCTCCTATCCTAAAACTTCTATTAAGTACTTCTACGGGAGATGTTAAAACTCTGATATATGAATTAAGTTTATATATCTTTGTGATTAGGACCATTGTACTGGTCATTTATGATATCTATTTTCCCACTAAGCGCCTGCTATAAAGCAGCCACAGTGTTTCATCAGGTGTAGGTGCGAAGAGGTTATCAGAGACATCCCACATTCGCCAAGGCCAACACAGCATTAGGAGTCCACTTGATGTAGGTTTTTTACTTTGTTTTGAAATGTAAATGTAAAATTTTGTAATAGTGGAACTTGTTTAAGTACAAGAAAATAAGACTTAGGAATTTATGTACAGGAACATTTAAACACCACTACGGTGGTAGTATTACGAGTTCATGTTAATTATGATATCATGTTTTTGAAATCAGTACATGTGTCGGAAAATCGAGCAGAAGTCCAGATCCCATGTGGTGTCCCCTCTCTCTTTCTAATTTAAGGGGAAAGAAGACCTTACGGAGAAGAATTGTCAGTGTGGAAGGAGGAACAAAATAAAGAAACTAGAAGAAATGAAGAAACGAACACCCACGCCGCTTACTCGGAAAGGTGATGAAGATGTTGCGATTCTAGTTAATGAATGCAAATTGTTTGATCGGATGATTAAGTTGGGTTGGTTTATATTGCTACGTCATGTCATGCTACGCCGAGCAAGGAATTGTTCACCACATAAAGCGGGAGCTTTAGGTGTGTGGGGGTGAAAATACCCGCAGCTGCAATATTTAGAATTGGAGACATTCTTATCTGAATATGTGGGTTCTTGGTCAGATGCAAATCTTAGGCATGTTCGGTTATGCCTCAACTTGATTGGCGCCTCAACTTGATGTTCGAAATTGCCTTGAATAAAGAAGGCTTCCATATTTATTTTGGCAATGGTAGATGGAAACTCAAATTAAAGGAACGTAGAGATGGTCATCAGAAGAGGAGAAGCTCTTATACGCTGTATAACCCAAGGGAAGATTTGTAAAATGGGTCAATGTAGCAAGACTCCTCACTAAGCTCAGGGCACAAGAGACTTGGTCACATGAGTGAGAAAGGGCTACAAATTTTGGCAAAGAAGAACTCCATTCCCTTTGCCAAAGGTACACTACTTGATCCTTGTGATTATTGCTTACTTGGAAAGCAACATAGAGTTTCATTTAGCAACAAATCTACCAAGAATTTATAAATACTAGAACTTGTATATTATGATGTTCAGGGTCCCATGAGGCTGAAAGTTTGGGAGGATACAAATATTTGTTAACCTTCATCGATGATGCTTTAAGAAAAACATGGGTGTATTTGTTGAAATCAAAAACCAGGTATTCTAGAACTTTCAATAGTTTCATGCCATGGTGGAAAAAGAAATCGGGAAGCCCTTGAAGTGTCTTCATACAGATAACAAAAGTGAATACATTTCTTCTAAATTTAGAGAATATTGCTCCAAACATGGGAATCGACATAAGAAGACGGTCCCTGGCACCCCTCAACATGATGGTGTAGCAAAAAGAATGAATTGCACCATCGTGGAGAAAGTCAGATGCATGCTGTGAACTGCAAAGCTTCCTAAGTCACATGGGAGCAACAGTGGCTGACGCTTGCTACCTAGTCAAATAGTCCTTTCAGCTCACTAGGGTTCGATATCCCAGAGAAGGTGTGGACGGGTAAAGAAATTTCTTATAACCATCTGAAGGTGTTTGGGTGCAAAACATTCATACATGTACCAAAGGAGCAAAGGACGAAGCTAGATGATAAAGCCATACCATGCACTATCACATGAGAATAGGTCAACTCATACTCTTTAACTGAGATGAGGAAAGTTATTAGAAGCAAAGATGTTGTCTTTCATGAAGATCAAACAATGAAATATGCTAACAAAGAAGAGCAACAGTCTGAAAAAGTTACTATGGATGTAACTATTGATCCTCCCCTACAATCGTGTGAAGAAGATGCCTTTAATGAGGGTGATAATTCGTAAGCAATACCCGATGACAATATAGTTAGAGCATACCATCATAGGAGCATGATGATCAAGGGGAGCAAGTTCCAGGACAGGAGAATGAACAACCACAGCACAAACTCATAACACATTTTGCTGACTGGTGGGGGGGAGCCAAAGAGCTTCCAAGAAGCACAAACTCATACAGATAAGAGTAGCTGGATGAAAGCCATGCAAGATGAAATGGATTCCCTCCAGAAAAACAATACTTATGAGCTCGTGAAATTACCTAAAGGGAAGAAAGCCTTTAAGAACAAATGGGTGTACAAGCTGAAGAAAGATGGCAAAGGAAACTTGTTGAAATACAAAGCCCGACTAGTAGTGAAAGGCTTTGTTCAGAAGAAATATATTAATTTCGATGAAATTTTTCTAACTGTTGTAAAATTCTCATCAATCAGAACAATCTTGGGGTTAGAAGCTAATCAAAACTTCGAGATAGAGAAGTTATGTAACGTCCCAAAAATAGCCTTCTTGTTTTATTATTTTACTTTATAGTATTTTATGCTATTATTTTTTTTCTTGTATTATTCTATTTTTTATGTTATTGGTTTTAGGTGATAGAAATATTGATATGTGAATTGTAATTAGAATAAGTAGAAGGACTAAAATGAAAAAATGAGAAAAGAAAGCCAAAAGAGATAAATTTCAAACGCGCTCTCTTGTAATGGATTAGAGTGGATAAGACCAAAATTGGTCTTATAATGGGTATTTCACGTTTTGGAAAAGGGAGAGAGCTAGGGTTAGTGGGTCTCCAGAAAAGCCATTGTCAGATTGTTCTCCATTTTTTCAAAGTTTGCAAGAAAAGAGAAGAAAATGAAGGGTTGATTTGAGCGTTTTAAGCAGAAAGCAAACATGGATTCTCCATTTTGATCAAGTCCCAACTCCTTTCGTTCAGGTTTAGGGAGAACCTAACTCTCTTCCATCTTTGCTATTTGTTCTTGGAATTGGGGCTGTGCTTGTTGGATTGTTTTTTTTTTTTGGCTTGTGGGGTCTTAAAGACTAAGAAGTGTAAAAAGAGATGTATAGGTTTTGAAGGGAATTGCTGTCAAAGGTTTTTTTTTTTTCCTAAAACTCATGTTTTTGTTTTGGCCATAACTTGGCCTCTTGAACTCCAAATTGGATGATTCCAATTTGATATGGTGCATAAGAATCATGGATAAAAATTTATAAAAGAAATAGAGACCTAAAGCAGTCCACAAAGAGTAGCTATGTTGGTGTTTCCGAGATGGACCAAAACAGAGTCTAGAAACAGGAAAATTTCTAGGTTGTGTCATGTTTTTGTTTTTGCCATAACTTGGCCATTAGTCATCCAAATTGAGTGATTCCAGTTGGGAAAGAACCCTAAGAGGTAAACCTACAAAATTATAGTAGGTACCAAGAAGCAAACCTTACCTTAAGTCCCCTTTCTGTGAGACTGAAGAGAAAATTTGGGTAAGTTGTTGGGTTATCCTCTGTTTTGGTACAGTTTTGGTGTTTTGGCCATAAGTTAAGTTGTAATGATCTAAATGAGATGATTCCAATTTCTACTGAAAATAGACTCATAGAGCTATTATTTTATTGAAGGAAATTTGAGTAAAATATGGCTCATTTGTTCCCAGAAAATTTTGCAAGGGAAGGTGTATTGGGTAGAAATCAACCCTAACCAGAAACCCTAGCATGCATGACTGATTTTTCTTTGTTTGTTCTCCGATTGTGATGTATTTGTGATGAATTAGGGGCTGGTGATGATAAAACCTAAGCAAAAATCGGGATTCAAAGAATAGGAGACAAGAATTGACAACTCTTTTGGTTTGTTCTTCACATTTCTCTTGTTGTTTCAGTGTTGTGTTTATTTTGTCATCAAACCTGAAGTGTTGATATAAAATCTGCAAGTGTGCTTCTGGTTTGAATCATAAATAAATTGGTTTGGGTGTTGGTTAATTGATCTCAAGTGGATTAACATGAAAAGGAAGGCAACATGTTAATTGTGCATTTTAAACTTCATGTGTAGTCAAATGACACGGTGTATGGAGCCTTGGCCATGCAAAATTATCAGATGCATGCAAGCTAGATTTATGTTTCAAATATGTTAAAGGTTTGGTGTAATTGAAATAGTGTGTAAAACTCATGTGTTAAGTGAGTTAAAATGAATAAAAAGTGATTGGATTATGGCCAAATGAGAGATAGTGTTTCTATGAAATTATGTGTAACTTTTGTGTGCAAAATTATTGATTTGGAATAAATTG
This sequence comes from Tetrastigma voinierianum, assembly GCA_016808115.1. NCBI lineage: Eukaryota > Viridiplantae > Streptophyta > Magnoliopsida > Vitales > Vitaceae > Tetrastigma > Tetrastigma voinierianum. The sequence goes on along the minus strand of JAEQBH010005306.1, from coordinate 167,678 downwards.
GCTTTTAAAATGGGTTAATCGGATAGTTAACATAGTGGTAAAGTAGGCATATTGGTTGTAAACTTGTGTTATTATGGAATTCTTGTGAATATAATCTAGTAAATTTTCACTTTATGAATTAATTATTAATGTCTTAAAAATGTTCGTCATTATTCGAAGTTAGGGATATATTGTATACCAATAAGGGAAAATATAGTAGTACTGTGAATGATATGTTTTATAGTGACATACATATCCATAGCCCAGTAGGACAGTATCTGTAGTGAACATAAAAATGTAATGTAAAAATGACTAGTCTCAGAGCTCCAACGGGACAAAGATTGAAGTTATTAGTGTTAAACCCGCCAAAGTACCCAAAGGGGGACTGCGTGGCCTGATTCCGTTATCCTCCGTATTGAAAGCTCTGCTAGGATTCGCTTTTAAGGGCAAAATTATTAATAAACGTAGAATTGTGTTGTGACGAAAATACTAGTATATAATGGAAAGAAAGATGTGAATTATCGTGTTTTTATATGCGATAAAATGAATGAATGTTAAACTAGTATAAATGTTATATATATATATATATATATAAATATTGTATTTGATCATATGAGCGTGATAGTCGAAATGTTATTTGGAAAAATAAGCTGAATATATTTGTGACAAGTAATGTGTATGCCTGTAGTCGAATATTATTTATATGTACATATATATGTCAGGTTGGATTAAGCCTGACATGAGAATGTAAACGTAAGAACCACTAAGCATGAAAATGCTTAGCGTGTTGATTTCTCACGTGCAGGTACCATGTAGATAGTGGCAAGACTGAAGACCGCTGAGCATAGAGTCACCGTCATACAGTTCGGAGAATACGAAAATGCTCCGTTCCATGCATACCACTTCATTTCATAATATCATGTTATTATTTTTGTGGAAATCAAAGATGTTTAAGTCTTCATGGATAGCAAGGGAGTGAACTCCAATAATATTTTGTAAATGTTTTGGAAATGCATGGAAGGCTATTTTGAATCAATATGTTGTACTAAAGAATAGATATGGGCCATCATGAAATGATATGATGTATATTTCTCATATTATTTAATGTATTAGTAATGATATCATATATTCATATATATGTATGTTTATATGAAATGTGTTTTGACAAATGATTTCATGTGGTCCGCATCTCTGGATCCGGTTCACCGTCTGGTCGAGCTTGGGGGAGAGACAAGTTAGATGTCAAAACTGCATTTCTCCATGGTGATTAGGAAGAAGAAATCTACATGCAATAGGCATAAGGGTTTGAAGTCAAAGGGAAAGAAGACCTAGTCTGTAAATTGAAGAAGAGTCTGTATAAGTTGAAGTAGGCTCCACGACAATGGTATAAGAAGTTCGACTCATTCATGGTTGGTCATGGGTACCAACGAACTGCAGCAGACTATTGTGTCTACTTCAAACAATTTTATGGTAAGAAGTTTATTATTCGATTATTATATGTAGATGATATGTTGATAGTTGGCGACGACAAAGAAGAAATTAGCAACTTGAAGGAAGCGTTAGCTAAGTCCTTTGATATGAAGGATCTTAGCCCAGCCAAGAAAATTTTATGGATGGAGATCACTTGTGACAAGAAAAATAGAAGACTATGGTTGTCACAAGAAAGCTACGTTGAACTAATTCTTGAAAGGTTCAACATGAAAGAGGCCAAGCTAGTCACCACGTCTCTTGGTGGTCATTTCAAACTCAACGCAAGAAGTCGTGTCCTTCAATAGAAGAAAAAAAAAGAAGAAAATGATTGCTATTCCACATTCATCACTAGTTGGAAGTCTCATGTATGCTATGGTTTACATCTAGACATAGCTCATGCAATTGGAGTAGTGAGCATATTTTTGGCAAATCCTGGAAAAGAACATTAGGAAGCAGTGAAATGGATCTTCAGATATCTAAAGGGAACTTCCAACTTTGTTTCTGTTTTGGAAAAGGAAACCAGCTTCGAAGGCTACATAGATGCACATATTGCCTATGATCTTGATGGTGGAAAATCTACATCTGGTTATTTGTTTACTTTTGTAGGGAGAGCCATTTCATGGCAATCCAAGTTGAAAAAATGTGTTGCTTTATCCACAATTGAAGCTGAATATATAACTACCATCGAAGCTGGCAAGGAGATATTGTGGATGAAGACTTTTTTCAAGGAACTGGGTATGAAACAAGATGAGTATGTGGTATATTGCGATAGTCAAATTGCAATAGGCTTGAGCAAGAATGCCACCTATCACTCTAGGACAAAGCATATTGAAGTCAGATATCACTGGATTTGTGATGCTATAGAAATGAAATGCTTCCAATTGAAGAAGATTCACATAAACAAGAATGCAGCCGACATGATGACAAAAGTCATTCCAAAGCAGAAGCTGGAGTTATGTTCCAAGCTCCCAGGCATGAAATCCTGTCAAGGATTCAAGTGATTTCCTCATTCCGATGTTGAATGGATCTGGAGGAGGAGATTTGATGGGATCCATCCCCGTTTGATTTTTTTTAAGAGACATACTTTTATGAAACATGAAAGCATGTCTCCTTGTTTTAGGCTCTACAGACGAGTCTAGATGACTTCTCCTCGACCCATAAATAAAGTGGGCAAGGGATAAGCTTTAAAATCATGCAAGAAATCCAAGAGAGATATAGGGAGAAGAGGGGGATGAAGAGGGGGAACAAAGAGGAGAAAATATTAGAGAGCAAGTTGAGAGGGATATTTTCAATTGAAAATTTTCCGCACCAGGAGAGTGTGAGGTTATCTCTAATTTTGAGTGCATACCCCAAGATTAGAATATTCTTAGGAAGAATTGTACTACATACCACTTTGAGATAGTAAAGAATTGTTCGGAGTTTGTCCCGTGGTTTTTCCCTTCACCTAAAGGTTTTCCACGTAAATATGATGCTCTTCATTTCTGTATTTATTTTCTCGTATGGGTACTATTCACATTTACACTATTCATATATACGGTACTATTCATTTATACGGGTATTCATCCGACGTCAACAAATACTATCAGAGAGTAGTATTAGAGCAGTAGAAGTAGATCCTTTGTCATCCCAAACATTGCATATGAAAATTTTATTTTCAATTAAAATTAAACTTGTAGGAGAAGAAGAAGATGAGAAATACAAAATGAGCAAACTATAGCCTCCGTGAATCCACAATACATGCAGTTTGTTAGTGTTCACCATGAACTAATTAAGAAAACCTTCTTGCAAAGATTGAACCGCTTCCATCAAACATTTCCCATCCAGCCCATACTTGACAAACCCGCATCCAAAAGCTTCTTCGATGAGAGAGGCCGTGTATTCCTTGTAACCTTCTATCCCACTTGAAGACCCGCAAAAACCTTATACATTTTGTGGTCATCGATGATCAAAGTGTAAGACATGAAGCCTATTAGAGTTAGGTGAATCAAATTTACTTCAATCTCAGTCCGAAAAAGCACTTCCTTCCGCAAGAACAATAATTCTTGGGATATATGGTCGTAGCTAAAGTGTTAGGCTGATAGCCCGATCTCCTAGCCCTCTCTACTAATCCCAAGGCTCCTCGCGAGGCATGAGTGGAGGCTGAGTCCCCACTATCAACCTACTCAAATTTATATATGCTTATAAATATGTATATTGGCAATTATCGATTTTGTGTTTATAAATTAATAGCCATAAAATTTCAATCTTGTACTAATTTAAAATAATGGATTTGTCATCCTTTTGCATTTTTTTTCTCCATCAGGTTTTCATGTAAATCTACGTGCTTCTCTTTTATCATTTTCTTTGTCGCATATTCTAGTTTTCTTTTAACAAACTTAAAATATATAAGAAACAATAGATAACGAAAATTAAGGGGACGTAAAACGGATAAACCCACCCCTACCGGTGGGGATAGGAAGCCAGGGTACTGGCAAATAAGAAGCACCTGGACACCTGGGATACTCCGGGATACTTCACGATACGACATGGCAGACAATAGGACACTCCAAGAAATTTAAAAACTAGGATAATGGATACTCAAGAAGGACACCTAGTGATAATAAGATAAAATAAAAATAATTATTCTTACAAATATTGTCTTTAAAAGCTAAATTTAGATAAATAAAAAACAAGTGCTCAAACAAACATTGTTCTTACTAATATTAAAAAACAAACATAAGTAATACTAAAACTAAAGACTAGCATTTCCTTCTGAATCAAATAACATGGCTTCCAGCTCAGGTTCATCAAGAGAAAGATTCGCAATCTCAAGAATTCCAGCATTCTCTATATCCATTGAGTCAAAACCATCTCCTCCAATGTCCCACATTTTAGATTCACCTTCATTATAGTTTGGAGATCTCCTTGACATAAGTCGAAGATTGTTATGACATAAACCAAGTCCTCAGCTCTTTGGGGTGTCAACTTGTTTTTCTTCATGGAGTGAATGAAATTATATGTGCTCCAATTTCTTTCACAACATGAGGATGAACAAGGTTGTCCTAGCAATTTCAATGCTATAGATTGAAGCATTGGTGTGGAAGTTCCATGAACAATCCACCATTTAACAGGACTCATGTACCACCTGTCATTGATGGAATCGCTACTAGAAAAATCTTCCATGGATGCAGAAAAAATAGCATACTCTTCATTTACTCGCCTCCTTTCAACTTCACTTGAAAAATATCTCTCAAAACATTCTTTTCTTTCTCTTACTACATTCATATCTCGATGTGGTGGAACACGATCATGAGACTCATCAAGCCATTGTTGACTATAATACCTACAAGTTGAGTTATGACATAATTTATAAAAAGTTAAATTTCATAGAATATAATTTATATTTCAAATTATCAAAAAGCCTCTATAATTTTAACTCTTAAGATTACCTTGGATTTAAGGAATGAGCTAAGGAATGTAAAGGTGTGTGGCTTTTAGTCCATCTTTCCACCAAGATTCCATTCACAATATCAAAAAACCTACAAGTATAATTAAAAAACGATTCATATAAGTTCAAATATAATTAAAACTTTCAATCAAAACTCAAATATTTAACTAATGAATCTTAATTATACCTTGAATTTTCTGTGAAGCTTTTATGTTCTTTCTTATAAATGACTTCCTTCACTTTTTCGATCATCGAACTCCACCACTCATAAATACTGCGGAAGGCAAGGTTTTTCGCTGTCAACTAATCGAAACATCTCATACATGGGAGTCGTAGTTTATGATATAATCCACATCCATCCAAAAGTCTCATTTAGGATTTTATCCTTTACTTCTTTAGCTTTCACTACATCATCTTCTTTTTATACATCTCCTATTCTTCTCACTCTATCACCACTGCTCCAAGCCTCTTTTTATTTGCCTTAAATCGCTTAAGCATAATAATAGTTGAAGCAAAACGTTGTATCGTAATTCACCTAAAGTAACTTCAACTTGCAATGATTATTATACATTGACAACTTACTGTATGATTCATAATGAAATTCTCGATGAAAGAGGCATCACTTGAAACCCGAGATCCAACCACACAGAAACCCATCACATCATCATATCTTGGGTGTGTTGATGGTGCACATATGTTCTTCAAAGCAAGATTGAGAGTATGAACCACACAAGGGGTCCAAAAGATATGCCGAAACTTTGCTTCCATTAATGTCCCGCCGGCTTTGCAGTCGCAGCATTACGCTATAACTTGAACTACTTTTCGTGACCAATCTCAGGAGTAGTGTTAATCAACAAATCAGCTATAAAGTGTTTTTCCTTAGTCTCCCCTTCACGCTTTATCGCTTCAAAACATTGGTCCACTTTCCGAAACCGCCATGATGTTAATAAGTGGTCTTCTTGAGCATCTCGACCACTCATCACCGTAAATGCTCACTCCTTTCCTCATTCCAAGTCTTCTTTGATTGGTTCCAATAAATTCTCAATATTACCTTCTTACAATAATGTAGTTCTTAATGCATTATAGCTCAGGAAGGCAACCTGAAGTTTGACTTACATTTTAAAGGCACGAGCATAATAAGGATTTCGAGCAAAGTGAAAAGACAACCCCCCAGTGTAAAACATCCTAGCTATCTCACTGTCGGCTATTTCACGTGCACCCATATCACGCCCTCAATTGATCCAATAGACCCTTCTCCGATCAATAGCAATCGACACTGGGGCACTAGAAGAAGAATTTCAAATTAAATTTTGCGCTTGATGTGGGTAAAGGAACTTGCTTGAGATTATATTGTTTCACCCTTTGTTCACTTCTCCATCACCCTTTCGCATCTCTCGACTAAATTCCTCATTTGTTACTTTAGTACAAGATGCAACCCCGGCCCCTTTAATTTTCAACAGATGAGCCTTGACTCTATAATATGACCCTTTTTATATTTGTCTACAAAAATTGCATTGAAAATCAATATTTCCTCCCCCTTTACCCAATTTCGCTTCTTTCGTGACGAACCTCCATAATGGAGCATCATTATCTTGAATATTTTGTCGATCACTAAGTGCCCAATTACTACTCATTCAGATAATTCGCATCATAAAAAAAAATAATCATGCATTTAAATTAATCTAAATTATTTCCAAAGCCCAATCAATCTTAATTTTTTATCCATCCACAAACCCTAATTGAATTAGCTTAATTCCATGTAAATTTGCATGTTTGTATTCATTGAAATTCAAAATAAATTATAAAACAATCTAATCTTAGTTGTTCTCACTTAATCCACTTTTCCTTAATAAATTGTCAAAAAACAAGATATAAAGGCACTAGAATAAAGCTGAAAATAAATAAAATAAATAAATTGCATTGGTAATAAATTTCAACTCCAACTTCATTCATTTTATCAACTTTCAAACTTCCTATTTTTTTGTTTTGAAATCTCAAATGCAGCAAAATACAGTAAAATACAGCAAAATACAACAAATGCAGCAAGAGGGCGCCCAAGTAGAAGCACAAGCATAAATAAAAGCTTAGTTTTGGGGCCTAGGTCTTTATTTAACTGCTTTAAGCCTTTTTTATTTAAAATGATTTAGGCCTTTATTTACAATATTTAAAGTGTGTTTGGGCCTTTTATTTAAAGTGTTTTGCGCCTTTTCTTTAAAGTGTATTGGGCCTTTTTCTAGGGAAGAGTCAAGAAAAACATGGAAAATGAATGGAAAAGTAAAACAAAACAAGGGAGAGAAAGAAATTCCGTCGACGGAGTTCTAGACTCCAAGGTCCCGGGGCCGCCGACCGCCTGCCGTGTCAAGGAGCCCTCCCACTCTCCCAGCTCCTAACTTCCTAGTTCCTATGTACCCTCGCAACCCTAAGTCCATCACCTTCCTTTCCGTTCCAATTCCAAAACTGAAATTTTTTTGGTCCAAACTCTCACCTCACCTCTCTTCATTCAAGAACCAGATCTCAAGTGCTACGGCTAATGGTCGGTTATATGGCACACGCATCACGCCCCCCGCAGCTCGCGGATCCTGGGCATCTAAGACCATTTTTCCCGCCTAAAGGTGCGGCCCTCAGCCTCCCCCCTTCCTCTTCTATTCCCTCTCTTCCCTCTTCTTTTTCTTTATTCTTTAATCTTGAATTTGATAGCCCTAATTTCGCATTCATGAATCATGAGAAAAAATGCAATCTAGTGAAAAAACCCAAATCGATCGATCGATCTCGATCCTTGTCCTGGGCTTGTCCGAAAAAAGAAAAGAAAAAAAGAAACATTTCAAGAAGTACGCTGCGTAGTGCACACCTTTCTCCGCTGTCTGGGCCGGTGTCAATCTCCGGCGCCGGTCAAACCTCGGGCCGTCACCTCACTCCTCGCCTCTCACTCCCGCTAAGCTCCAAGAATCCAATTTCTTGTGGTTTTTGTGTTGTGTATTTGACTTGTCAGGAAGAGACCAATTGAACTAGGGTTTTTTAAGCCCAAAGAATGAAAAAGCTCCCAAAAAATCCGCCGGGCCGTGTCCGCCGTGTTCCGCCGTGTCCACCAGAGCACTTCCGCCGTGTCCGAGCCGTGATCCAAACCGCTGACCCACTGCTTGGTCACCGATACGCCACGTGGCGATCGGACACGTGATCCGACGCCAGACCGGCATGCTGTCTCGCGTGTTCACAGTAGTCCGATACACCTGACACCGTGATAGAGTAGCCGTGTCCGTGCATCAGAGATCATCATCATCCTTGTCATTGACCACAGCTGCAGATGCACTAGAGGTGTTGACAACCCTCTTTACTGTCTTTGAATTTAGACATGATTTTAATATCCCAAGTGTTCCCTCCACTGATCTTCTGGTCACTGTTTCCTCTGGTTCCCTGCCTCTCAAAATCTACAGGATAAGGCCACATGGAAAAACCCTAAAGGCACTCCCTCTACGGCTGCCTCAAAGCTCTCTGGTTCACTGAGATCTGCATTTAATATTTTGAGCTTTTCTGATGCTCCTGCCAGGTTTGTTAGGTAGCTGGTGTCTTTCTTACTTCCTGATCAAGAAAAACAAGAATAGGTAATAAGAAAAAGACAGAAAAGAGGCACACATATATTTAATTTATAGGTATACTAAATCCAAACATTTCCATATCACAGGGCTCTGCAAGTCCCGCAGGCCGCACGTCTCCATCGAGATCAATTGTGAGTTACGGGGTTAGACCAATCCCTTTGCTATCACTACAAATATCCAAAAATCTATAACATTTCACCGTGAAACGTTCTGGATTGAGTCGAACGAAATTTGAGTCGTCTAACTCTAACACAAAAAGGTGAGTACATGGACAATACAACTAAGGGTACATTTATTTCCTGTTTTTAAAAACTGTTTTTTATTCAAAAAAATAAAAAGAATAAGAAACACAAGGAGAAAACGTTTTGTTCTAGGTTTTTTTTTTGTGAAAAACATAAAAAACACTAAATTCAAGTAATAAAAACAGATTTAAAAAAACACCAAAATGATATTCTTGATATTTTCAAAAAATGTTCAAAAAAAATAGTTTTAAAAAATAGGAATCAAAAAAGCCCCAAGAGAATAAGAATAATTTTTAAAGAATATCTCTCAGTGTTAATGGTGATGTTAACAGAGTAGCCAGTTGAAGAAGCTTCATGACGAGCCATAATGCTATGAATCCTGTACCTCCCGTTACACACGCCTTTCCCTTCTAGCCTTCCATCTCTCTCTCTCTTATTGTTTCTCTTTTCCCTCTATTTGTGTTTTGTAGGTTGCATATTTAATCAGATTTCTGACAAAGCAAATAAACATATAATAATAACTTTCACCAAACACTCTTTTTGATTCCACGTGTTCTTCCACTTCCACTGCCAAGCAGATGGCTTAATACAAACAATTTTTGTTACCTGTGTTCAAAAAATAATCAATTAAAACTAATCTTTGATGGAGGTCAAATCTCATAATATAAAATGAAAAAAATTATAAATCATCAAACAATTGAATTTTTTGACCTATGATAAATGGAAGGCTCTTGACATTTCAACCAAAAGTTTTAAATATGAATCACTCAGAATCGAAATAAATATGGGATGAACCCATTCTTTACCTGTCCATGCGGTTTCATTTTCTTAATAAAGATGTAAGATAATATGTCAAGTCTTACCAACATTAATTTCCTTCTAGCAAATAATAATAAAACAAATAAATAAATTGTGCAGAAACGTAGATAAAGAGCATCTTTCACGGGGCTAAGAAAAAAAAGCATTTAAAGCTATTTTTCGCCTCCAAAAGTTATTTTTCAAATTTAATAAAGTTTTACTCTAAAGCATCTCCAAAGAAATACTTCTAAAGTTTCATCTATCCTAAATCTATTCCACTTTAATTCCTTTCTTCCTTAATAATTACATCACGTGCACTTTCATTCATTTATATCGCTCCATACACTATAAATTTGATTTAAAAAGATAAATAAATATTTAATTAAAATTTAAAATAAAAATAAAGATTCAATTAAAAATAAAAATGGCTATAAATATTTAATTAAATCAATAAAAATAAATATAAATATTTTGAATTAAAAAATTTTAATAGTTGAACCTTTTCGTTACAAATATTAATTAATTTAAAATTTCCTTGTATTAAAAATAAAAATGGCCATAAATTTGTATTTTTAGATTATTCCCAAAAAAATATGATTTATGGTTTTTTTCATTGATTAATTTTATTTTATTTATAATATTATAAAATTGAAAATAATTAGAAGTTGCAAAACATTTGTAGGTTACCTATTTGGCCAAAATGACTCGCATATAAACGCGTCGTTCGCCTTTTTAACCAAATGACTGCTTTGGGTTTGCAAATTCTTTAAAACTTTTTTTTTTTTTTTTTTTGGCAACAAAACGACGTTGTTTTGACAAATTGTCCACGGGCGTCGCTTGAACCAATAAGTCATGATATCCAAAATCACGCTTTCGGGTTAGTAACCCGCTCAAAACGACGTCGTTTTGGGTTAGTGAAAGCTGCTTCAAAACGATGTCGTTTTGGACCAGTATACACTAAAACGACGTCGTTTTGTTATGTGTTTAAAAAAAAAAAAATTGAAACGACGTCAAGCTTTGGCTTGCACTCTCCCCAAAAAACGCTCTGCTTTGTCATCCCCATTTTGCGCATGTGGGAGGGGAGGAAATAGTGGTCGCTTCACCGACTACCGGGTCGCTTGAATGGAAGAGCTCATTATTTCGGAGCAAGCGCGACAAATGGTGATCATGGCTTTAGTCCGACAAAGTCGAGCGCGCTGACGCGGACGCAAGGGATCTACGACGCGACGCGCGATCTCGCGGCCATTGGCCCCGGGCGGACGCCGAGACGGCAATCTAAGAATCTGCACTTGAGGTGTTAGCTTTCCTCCTCTTCTATATTAGCTTCGAATTGTTTCTTGAGATTTCCCTCAGATTACCCAAATCTTGATATGGATGTCGTTTCCGGTTGTGCTCATATTTATTGAAATTTGATTCAGTTGTTGGGATTCAAAATGGTCTTTGCTGGTGTGTCACAATGTCGCCATTCTATGTTCTGGAGAAATTTTTCCAGTTTTCCCTTCACTTTTTTCCCCTGCCTCCAACGAATAGAAAACGAGGGTAGGATTGTTTTTTCCCCTGTTTTGCTTAGGAACAGTGATCAGCTATATTTGCCCACATTTAGTTGATCACTGTTCATAGCTATAATATTGCTCTAGGTTTTGCTCCACTGCTGGAGCTGGTTATTTCATCAAAAGCATCTATTTTTAGCTTTTGCTCCATGTTTTGTTCCACTGCTGGAGTTGCTCTAAGAAGAGTTTGGCAACCAAGCCTTGACAGTGATGTCACTTTAGTATGAAAAAATTATTTTTATTAATATTTGTTTTGGAAACCAGTTTGCTTACTTTTTAACATTTGAAGATAAGCTTAAGAACGTCATCTTTCCTTCAACAAATTATTTCTCTAGCCCTTTCTCTTTTCTCCCCTTTTATATTGTATCAATTTATTGGTCGGCCTATTATCCACAATCCACATTATCTTCTTCCACCCTACTTTCTTTAATTTGGATCTTACAAGTCAAAAGATTAATTAAATTGCACATCACTTTCTTCCATTTAAAAATAAAAATAAAAGCAAAAGATACGACAAATAAATACATGATTTAGGACATGCCATAAAAAAAAAAATTGGATTTTTTATAAGATATTATCTTAATTAACTATATGTACTACCTTAACCAATTATTTAAAATAGTGCATGTAATTAGAATTAGTTAAGGTTATACCTCAAGTAATTAAGACATTATTTCTACTTACGTGTTTTGAACTGTATATGTATTTCTCATTATTTATACTTTTTTTTATCTTTATTTCTAAATTTCTAGCCCGATTCGTAATTTTTCCGAAATAAAATATCAGCATTCCCAACCCGCCATATCCATGACATCAACAAATAGAAAGTAAGAAAATTCCAATATCCTGCTACCTCCTCCATAAACTTTTCCATACTATATATTTGGCTGTTTTCAAACAAAAATACTGATATTATTACAGTATTATTAAGAGCTTGTATCCGGTGGGAAAGATAGAAAGCCCTTGTCTTTGCAGCATTGGATTGCTTCATCAAACATTTCATCCACCCCATGCTTGTACTTGAACCCAGCATCCAAAAGCTTCTTTGATGACACCCCAGGTATTCTAAAACCTTCAATCTCCTTCAAAGAACTGAAAAATAAATAAAATTGATCATTTTATCTTGTAGATGATCAACAAATAATTAGTTAAATAATGAAAGCCCTGAAGAAAATCTGAGGACTAAAAGCAGAACTCACTTTTGTGTGGCCAGTTGTGGGTACTTGGCAGATAGAAACTCAGACATCTCACCATTGTTAGTATCTGATGAACAAATATACCTGCCTTTTGCATTTGGACATTCAAGAAGAAAGATGAGGGCACTGGCTACATCATCATGATAAAATTCATTGATGTGCTCTTTAGATGTTTGTAGTAATGCTGGTTACCTACATAGATATCATTGTTAAATGGATAAAACATGAGTAGGTTATTATAGAATAAGGGCATGTTTAGTTTTTGTTAAAGATAGTTAGTGATGTAAGGAACCTCACATTGAAAAGAGAAGAGGTTTATAAGATGACTATTTGGATTTAAAAGTTTATAAAATGATTAATAATTTTATTAATCAATTTATTAATAATTTTAATAATTATTTTAGAACTATGGTTGTGTCTTTTGATCCAAGAGTTATATCTATTTGGATTGATATTAAAATTGTATTGTTTGGACCAAGAGTTATGTCTTTCCCCTAAAGTATTATAAATACTGGATAAATTCCTCTTCAATACAATTTTTTTGATTTCAATTTTCTTCTCATTCAAATCATTTCCCTAAACTTATACTTTTGGGAGAATTTTTAGAGTTTGTTATCTAGAAATTCTATTTCGCTTTGTTTATCCTAGAGGAATTTTGCCACAAACCCAAAGAAAGAAGACACATGGCATAATTTCCTTTAAGGGAGAGTGAATACACGTTCAAAGCTGACCTAATAACATTTTTTTTTTCCCCTACAATCTTGAGAAATTAGCAACAATGGAGGCTACAAGTTAGATTCTATTTTCAACAAAATGTTCATTCTGAAATTTCATTTGGATCGTTTCGATGGAATTAATTTTACTATTTGGAAGGACAAGTTGTTTTTCTTACTTACTTGAGATTGGGTGTTGCATATCTACTAAGTGAAATCTGCCAACAATTCGAACCATACGATAAAGATCTGCGTGAGTGTTTAGTAGCATGAAAAATGTAATGAAGATGAAGTTCGTTGCGGGGTTTTGTCACAGATCATTATCGATGGGTGTATGATCTATTTCGTACAATTAAATCCCCACAAGAAATTTGGAATGCCATGGAGAATAAGTATACATCAGAGAAACAAGGTACGAACAAATTTATTAGTATGAAATTCTTTGAATTTCGAATGATTGATAATAAGCCTATCATGCCTCAAGTGGATGCACTGCTTGTGTTAGTATCAAGACTCAAAGATCTTAAGGTAGATGTGTCTGAACCATTACAAGTGGCTGCGGTAATTGCAAAATTGCCAACCTCTTGGAACAATTATCGAAAGAAATTGTTACACACTACTGAAGATTTTTCCATAGAAAAACTAACGAAGCATATTCGGATTGAAGAAGAAACACGCAATCGTGAGTCCAAGTTTGCTTTAGATGCTGATTCTAAAGTGAATTATGTTGAGTCTGGCACTAAAAACAATGGAAACAAGGCTGGTCATAAGTTTGGAAATAAAAGAAAATATAATGATTGTGCACTTGACAATAAGAAGAACAAGTCATGTTTCTTCTGTGGAAAAAATGGTCATTTCAAGAAAGAATGCAGATTTTATAAGAAATTGAAGACGGAGGAGAATGCCGGAAAAAAGAAAGCGAATGTTGTAGAACATCAATCAAGCTCTACTGAAATTATCGCTATGATTGTTGATCTTAAAATCAGTATGATTACTGAATGCAATATGACAGCAATTGACAACTCAACTGAGTGGTGGTATGATTCAGGTGCTACAGTGCATGTTTGCCATGTCCGTCTATTCAAAACTTATGATGTTGCAACAAAAGAAGAAAAATGAATTATTAAAGCTAAGGAAATCATGAGTACTGCAAAAAGTATTTAAGAGAAAAAGGAACAATTGAATTGCAATTTACTTGGGAAAGAAGCTGATTTTGCTAAATGTGTTTCATGTTCACGATGTGAGGAAAATTTGATTTACTACTTGAGTCTATTCTCACAAGAAAGGCATTAAAGTGTTTTAGAAATGAGATAAAGTTATATTTTCTAGAATGGTGTATTTGTTGGGCAAGGATATTCATGTGATGGCATGTTTAAATTAAGTAGTAATAAGTTGATGTTTACGTATGTTTGTGACTCTTGCTTTTTAATTTATGGCATGCTCGTTAATCCCATGTTAATTTTAGATACGATAAGTTTATATCTAATCATGGTTTGATTTATATGTCTTAATAAATTCTAGAAATGTAGAGGAAATATGTATACAAGCAAAATGACTAAGAAACCTTTTCAAAGAAATGAAAGAACAACGAAATTACTTGAACTTGTGCATTCGGATATATGTAGATTAAATGGTCGTCTAACTAGAGGAGGGAAATAGATATTATATTACTTTTATAGATGATCATTCAGTTACTCATGTTTTATTTAATGAAAAATAAAGATCAAGCTTTGATATATTTAAATGTTACAAAGTTTTGGTAGAAAATCAATTGGAAAAATAAAAATTCTTGAGTGATAGAGGTGGTGAATATTTTTCAATTGGATTTTCTGTTTTTGTGAAGAAAATGGTTTAATACATCAAACAAGTGCGCCATATACTCCACGACAAAGCGATTTGGCTGAAAGAAAAGAATAGAACTTTGGTGAATATGATTAATGCTATGCTTATGCATCTTCAAACTACCCGATGAAGTTATGGGAGAAGCCTTGTTAACGACTTGTCATGTGCATAATAGAATACCCTCGAAGAAAATAAAATTTCTCCTTATGAAGTATGGGAAAGGAAGAAGCCAAATTTGAGCTATTTGAGAGTATGGGGTTGTATGGCTTTTCTGAGTTCCAGATCTAAAATAAACGAAATTAGGACCAAGAAGCTCTTAAGAGTATCTTTGTGGGATATCTTTGAGGAATTCAAAGCATCTGAGATTGTTGGATATAGACTCCAAGTGTTATCATAGAGTCTAGAGATGTTGAATTTTTAGAAACTAAGGAAATTCGAATGTAAATCAACAACCTAAACCTTCAATTACACAAGATACTAATATGAATTCTAGTTCTTCTCATAATAATAAGCAGAAAAATAATTGAATCTTCTAGTGAACCTAGGAGAAGTCAGCAATTGAGAAAAAGAAAAGAATTTAGATTCGATTTTATATCTTCACAAGCAATAGTCTTCTTGGTTGAAGAACTAGAATGAGATTTTAAACAAGATACCTATTGTTTTGCATTTGGAAAATGATCGAACATATAATGAAACTTGATGACTTGAGATTCGATTTACGGGAAGAGACGATTAATGATAAATGGATTACTCTTTTATCAAATGGTGAAACATGGGTGGTGGTTGATTTGCCACCTAGTTGTAAACCCATTGGATGCAAATGGGTGTTCAGAAGAAAATACAATACTGATGGTTCTCAACAAACTTTCAAAGCAAGATTAGTAACAAAGGGTTTTAAACAAAAGGAAGGAGTTGATTATTTTGATACTTATGCTCCTGTGGCTAGAATTGTTTCCATTAGAGTGTTGTTTGCTTTAGCGTCTATATATGACTTATATGTCCATCAAATGGATGTAAAAACAACATTTTAAATGGTGATCTTGTCGAGAAGTTTATATGGAACAACCGGAAGGTTTTGCGCTAAGTAATGAAAGAAAGTTTGTAAATTGGTGAAATCCTTGTATGGATTAAAACAAGCTCCTAAACAATGGCATGAAAAGTTTGATAATGTGATTTTATCACATGATTTTAAACATAATGGAGCGGATAGATGTATTTACTCCAAATTCACAAAAGAATATGGGGTAATTATTTGTCTCTATGTTGATGATTTGTTCAATCCGCAGAATACGAATATACAAGGAATAAATGATACTAAGAAGTACTTAACTTCTCAATTTAAAATGAAAGATTTGGGAGAAGTTGATACTATCTTAGGAATTAAAGTTAAGAAACATAGTGGGGGTTTTGCTTTATGTCAATCACATTACATTGATAAGATTATTTCTAAGTTTAATCACTTAGGAATTAAAGAAGCAAATACTCCTTTTGATGTTTCTAACAAGCTATCAGAGAATACAGAAAGGTCTGTTAGTCAATTAGACTATGCTAGTGCAATTGGTAGTTTAATGTATGCCATGCATTGTACTAGACCTTATATAGCTTTCGCTGTTTGTAAGCTATCAAGATATACAATAAATCCTAGTATCAAACATTGGAAAGCTATTGCAAGAGTTTTTGGTTATCTTAAAAGAACAAAGTTTTTTGCTTTGTTTTATAACAAATTTCGCCGATACTAGAAGGATATCGCACGATGCTGATTTGGACCAACTGTATCAATGATAATAAATCAACGTCTAGTTGGATTTACTTTAGGTGGAGGAAGCGATATCATGGGCTTCAAGAAAGCAGTGCATTACTTTCCGTTCCGCATGGAATCGAGTTTATTGCGTGACGTAGTGTAAAAAGAAGCGAATGGTTGAGAAATTTATTGTGGATATAGTGTTGTGGCCCTGACCAGTACCCGGCCAGTTTCTTTGCACTGTAGTAAATTGCGACTATGTCCCGAAACATTCCAACAAGATTTATAATGGTAAAAATCTAGACATATTGCTTTAAGACATCAATATATTAGACAGCTAATTTACGTGGTATAATGCTGTGTCTGAGGTCGAGTAAGAACCTAAATGATCCATTAACGAAAAGGACTCTCGAGAGATATGATAAAGCTTCTAGTGCAATGGGTCTAACAAACATATTTTAGATTTGTTGCTAATATTGGAACCTAACCTTTCTTATTGTTTAACAATTTTAAAAGTTTAAATGGTAAAAACAAGTTATTAGCAGCGGTAGCAAGTACTTGGTAATGTAAGTACTTATGAAAAGGAGGTTGAATATTATTTATTCTTAATGAAATTTTGTGTTGGTTTTATGAACAAGGAGAGTGCCCAATCTTGAAACTGCAGTTCTTCACATGTGAACACGAAGTGGTGCACTTCTATCAAAAGTTTGGGAGTAAAATTTTTTGTAAGTGTTCATGAATCTAGGAGGTAGCACAAGGCCTTAATATGGTGCTAAAGCTCACGGTGAACATGTTTAGAGAAACTTATATGTTTATGTGTATAATGTTTCCGATCTTTGCAAAATCATGGTTTAATTGAATTTAAATAACCATTGATTTTGACAAGGTTTTGAAATATTTATACTAACAGCAGGTTTAAGTCGAAAGACACCTTCTATATGCATAAACTTTAGTTGATTTTGATTACATACATCACTACCTAAGTGGGGGATTGTTAAAGATAGTTAGTGATGTAAGGAATCTCACATTGAAAGTTTAGATGACTATTTGGATTTAAAGTTTATAAAATAATTAATTTTATTAATCAATTTATTAATAATTTTACTAATTATTTTAAGAACTATGGTTGTGTCTTTTGACACTAAGTTGTATCTTTAAAATACAGCGGTTGTGTCTTTGATCAAGTTATATCAGGTTCTGTATTAAAATTGTATTGTTTGGGCCAAAGAGTTATATAACACAAAGTATTATAAATACTTGGACAAATTCTCTTCAATACAATTTTTTGATTTCAATTTTCTTCTCATTCAAATCATTTCCCTAAACTTGTTCTTGGGAGAATTTTAGAGTTTGCTATCTAAAATTTTATTTGGCTTTGTTTATCCTAGAGGAATTTGCCACAAACCAGCCCGGCTGACATGGTGGGGCATAATTTCCTTAAGGAGAAGTGAATACACGTTCAAAGCCTTCATCTCTTTACCCTAACGCATTTTTATTTTTCCCTACGGTTTTTGTTTCCAAAACTATTTATGTTCTCAAAAACAAGAAGAATAAGGAAAATATAGAGAACAGTTTGATTTCTAATTCTTTTTGTTTTGAAAAACACCAAGAATATAGAAAGCATTAAATTCAGATAACATGTTGTTTTAAAGAGTTATCAAAATAATGTTTTTATGTTTTCAAATTGTTTACAAGAATTAGTTTCAAAATATAAACAAAATAGGCCTTAAAAGACAAGAAAAAGGAAACACGCAAATTCGCAAAAAAAATTAAATAAGGAAAAAACACAGGCAAATTGAGTACAATATTAGAGTATTTGACTATTAATTTAGATAACCCTGGCCAAAATCCACTGTTTTCAATATGGATCCAATCCCTTCTCTACCTACTATCACAAATCTAAAAAAATCTATAATTTGGCCTACGAAACCTTTTGGGTCGGGTTGACGACGAGTCACCCAACTCTAACAATCATGTTAAGCCTTTATTTCTTGAAGAAAATTACTGAGAAATGTACTTGAAAATGAAGAGTTGCAGAAAATTGAGGATCGACGAGGTACCCAAGATCATAGCGAGAACAAAATCGACCGATCCCGGAAGATTTGGACAAATGAAGGAACCAACAACAAAGAAGGATTCAAAGTCACCATATCGAAATCATGTTGCTCTTAAATTCAATAGCCGTCCTTGTCCACTGTCTTGGAAATCGCATGTGACCATCCCAAAGGACTAAATGATCTAATCACTTTTACATCCTCCATGGTTTCGTTCATCATCTCTCTTCATCCTTGTCGTTGTAGACGACAGCAGCTGTACTGAAGTGTAGACCACTCTTTTTACTGTCTTTGACTTTAGGCACCCCTTTAAAATTCCAAAAGTGCCTTCCACTAACCTTTTGGTCATAGTTTCCGGGGGTTCTCTATCTTCAAAGTCCACCGGATGAGCAAGATGGAAAACTCCGATACATCCTTCAATGGCGGGATCAGTACTCTGGGGGTCATTGAGATCTGCCTTGAAGATTTGGAGCTTTTCTGATGCTCCAGGCAACTTTACACAATTAGGTAGCTGATGTCTTTCTTGCTTTCTGTTTCACATGTGAAAATGAATGCCACAAGTTCTTGAGTTTGCATTTTATGTAAAAATCGGTTTACAACAATGCTTTAAAAATCGGAGTATTGTTGATTGAACTTGAAAACTTAAGGGTTAAATCATTGGTCCAACGAGATTGAAACCGAACAAGAAAGATCATTGGCTAGTCCAACCGGTCAAACCAACCGATATGGTCTCCCTTTTAAAACATTAGTTTACAGTAAAGTACAGATCATGAATTGCTAAACCCACATCAAATTGAATCACAAACAGATTACAGATAATGATGTTTTGTTTCCAAAATGATAGTGGGCAAAAAAGGCCCATGTAAAGGATAATATGATCATCCATGAAAAGGGTAGCCAGGAAGATTTTGCATACTCTAATGGTAGCATTAACAGAATAATACCATGTTGAAGAAGCTTCATGATGAGCCATGATGCTATGAATCCTGTACCACCTATTTTATGCCTCCCTTTCTCAGTTTCCATTTCCGATCCTTCCTCTCTCTTCTTCCTTCTAACAATTACTGAATTCATCCTATCTTTTCTCTCTCCGCTCTCTCTCTTCTGTGAGATAGAAAATAAGACAAAAAAGAGCACAACTTGAGGGGAAGTTCTCACGATTCACACTTTTAACCAAATATCATTTCTAGTGACCTTTCCTTCCAAATCATGACGGTGTTGGTTATTAGCAAATCACGCCAACAAATGAGGATAAGCAAGAGATCCCTATCTTCATGGAGTGTACTAACACTTAGAATATGTTATATTGATTCCATAAATTTGAGGGAAAACATAGGAAAAGAAAACCTGGAGGAAAAACATGAGAAAGGAAAGAAAAATGAACATTAAATTAAATCTAATATATTGTTTTATTCATCACTTCAAACTTATTTTATTCATTTCAACTCATAAATATAAATATAAAATAATTTAAAAAATATGTAGTGTTGGAAGGAGAAGATAGAGGAAGAACTTGAAGATGGGAGGGACTAAGGAGTTGTTTGTTTTTGATTTAATGTTGAAAATTTGAATAACTTTCGGCATTAAGCATTTTTAAATTTTCCACGACTTATTCTTTGAAATTTTTTTAAAAGTTACGAATAAAAAAAGTGAAAATATTTAGTTTTCTGTCGAAAAGTAATTTTCTACCTAAACAAGAAAAACTACATCATTGCCCAATAAGGAGAAGAGCTAGCAACACTCACTATTATGGATGACAATGGGAGGGTTTGGGACGGGGTGACCCCATCCTGACCCGGCTCATTTATTTTTTTCAATTCTCAAATCTGTCTCATTTAAAAAATTAAATGGGGCGGGGCGGGAATGAGAAAATTCCCAAAACCGCCCCATTTACATTGATTTTTGTTTTTGTTTTTTATTTTTATTATATTAAAATTAATACATTTCATAAAAAATAAAAAATTATGATTTTTTATAAATTATTTATTAAAAAAATTCTAATTATTATTATTATTTATATCTAAAATATAAATAAAATAATAAAGTTATTAATTAGGCGGCGAGAGTAATAATACTGAACCCGTCCCAAACCCGTCTCAAATTTGAAAATAAACTCAAACCCTCTAAAAACTGGAGTTACAATTGAAACCAAACGTCCATTAAAGTAGGGCGGGCGAACCAAATAATTCGCCCCGGGTGCCATCCTATTCTGCAATGTTAAAAAACAAACAACTTAATACTTAATGGTATTAAGTACTATTTAGCATTAAGCTCAAAAAAAGTTCTATTCAACATTAAATTAAAAAAACAAACGCTACCTAAATGATGAGAAGGAAGAAGCTACGTGTATTAGTGAAGGCTTCTTGTTTTTGGCTTGATTACAAACTCAAGGGGGTCACCCCTATTTATATTAATAACAACTCCTCAACCAATGACTAGGATTTTGCCAACACATTTCTAATCTAATGGTTATTAATGGTCTCTGAAATTCTCTACAGGAATTCCCACACATATCCCCATTCTATGGAAATATCTAGAATAGGCTTAAAGTTGGACTAATATGTTTCTAACAATTTGTGCTTTTATTTAACTAATAAGCCCAGCTAGTCTACCCCAAATCATCAGCATTGGATGACAAGGCTAATCTAGTTTATATTTCAACGCTCCCCACTCTTAAACTTGATTTTGTTACTCGATCAAACTAACAACTTAATGAAGTCTTCTTGTAAGTGACTTGGTGAAGATATCAACTACTTGATCATGAGACTTCATGTACTCCAACTGCACATCCTTCCTCGCGATGCATTCTCTGATGTAGTGATAGCGAGTATCAATGTGCTTACTTCGGTCATGGAAGATTGGGTTCTTAGCCAAAGCTATTGTTGACTTGTTGTCCACGAAAATCTTGGTCAACTCCTTTTGTGGCATACTCATCTCCTTTAGTAAAATTTGAAACCAAATTTCATAGCAATCACATGAAGTAACTGCTACATACTCCGCTTCACATGTGGAAGAGTGATAATCGGCGACTTTTTACGATACCCAGTGAAGAGTAGTGCCTCCCATGTAGAATACAAAGCTAGTGGTACACTTGCAATCATTCATATCTCTAACTCCAGTCACTATCACTGTATCCAACAAGCTTGTAATCATTAGAAACAGAATAGTACAAGCCAAAGTCTATAGTACCTTTGAGATAGCGAAGAATTCTCTTTGCCGCCTTCAAATGAGTTGTTGTTGTTGAATTCTCCATGTACCGACTAACCACTCCAATTGCGTAGAGAATATCGGGCCTTATACAAGTTAAGTAGCGTAGGCTTCCTACCAGATTTTTGTAGAGAATGGGATCCACCTTGTTTCCTTCCTCATGCTTAGACAATTTGATTTCGCATTCCATTGGCTTGCCAACCGGATTAGAGTCATCCATCTTGAACTTCTTAAGCACCTCTTTAGCATAGCCTTCTTGAGTGATCATGATGCCATTGTCTTCTTGCTTAACTTCAATGTCGAGGTAGTAAGACATGAGCCCAATGTCGGTCATCTCGAACTCCTTTGTCATCTCTTTCTTCTTAAACTCTTCAAACATGCTTGGATTGCTACTTGTGAAGATCAAGTCATCTACATACAAGCACACAATCAGAATATCAACATTTTGGATTTTGATGTAGAGTGCGTGCTCACATGGACACTCGACGAAATTTCTTTCTTGGAGGTACTTGTCCAATTCGAACTTCCAACTCTTGCGGCTTATTCCAATCCATAGAGCATCTTTGCTTTAAAACCTTATCTTATTTTCCCTTAACTTCGTAGCCTTTTGGTTGCTCGATGTAGACTTCTTCTTCAATGACTCCATTTAGGAAGGCAAATTTCACATCCATTTGAAGTATCCTCCAATTATTTTGAGATGCCAAGGAAATAATTAGTCTAACAGTTTCTAATCGAGCAACAGGAGCAAATACCTCATCATAGTCGATGTTGGCTCTTTGACTGTAGCCTTTCGCCACCAATCTTGTCTTGTATCTTTTGACTATAACGTTTTCTTTTCTTTGTCTGACCATTTCCACACTAATCCCGTTGTTGCCTTTTGGAAGTGAAGCTAGCTTCCCCCAGTGTGATTAACTGTGATGTGCTTTATTTCTTCATCCATTGTCGTCTTTCCAATTATTTTTTTTCCATTGCTTCTTGGAAGTTCATAGGCTCACAATTGGTAAAGAGGCAAAAGAGAGTAAGATTTTATTGAAGTGTACTAACACTTAGAATATGTTAGATTGATTCCATAAAATTTGAGGGAAAACATAAGGAAAGAAAACATGGAGGAAAAACATGAGAAATGAAAGAAAAATGAACATTAAATTAAATCAAATATATTGTTTTATTCATCACTTCAAACTTATTTTATTCATTTCAACTCCATATCTAACATTATTAAAATAATTTAAAAATAAGTGAGTGTTGAAGAAGATGGAGGAAGAACTTGAAGATGGGAGAGACTAAATAGTGAGAAGGAAGAAACCGATGTCTTTACTCTGTGAAAGTTTCTTGTTTTTTGGCTTGATTACAAACTCAATAGAGAGGTCACTATTTATAATAGCATAACACCTCCTCAAACAATATTCAGTAGATTATTTACTTACATTTCTAATCTAATGGTTATCAATAGGTCTCTAAGTCTCTACAAAATTTAACTATCCCCATTCTGTGGAAATATATGAGCAAACTTCAAGATTATTCATATATTTCACCATGAATTTGTGCTTTTATTTAGTATAACTAACATTAAAACTAGATACCAAATCATCCAGAAAGCTTTGAATGGCTAGAGCTTTAAATCGTTCTCTTTCAGCACCCCTCTGCTAACTTGATTTTGTTACTCCAATCAAACTTCTTAACTTAATGAAGTCTTCTTGCTTGAGTGGCTTGGTGAAGATATCGACTACTTGATCATGAGACTTCACGTACTCCAACTGCACATCCTTCCTCGCGATGCATTCTCTGATGTAGTGATAGCAGGTATCAATGTGCTTACTTCGGTCATGGAAGACTAGGTTCTTAGCCAAAGCTATTGCTGACTTGTTGTCCACAAAAATCTTAGTCGACTCCTTTTGTGGAACACTCATCTCCTTTAGTAAATTTTGAAACCAAATTTCAAAGCAAACACATGAAGTAACTGCTACATACTCTGCTTCACATGTGGAAAGAGTGACAATCGATTGCTTTTTTTATACCCAAGTGAAGGTAGTGCCTCCCATGTAGAATACAAAGCTAGTGGTACTCTTGCAATCATCCATATCTCTACTCTAGTCATTATCACTATATCCAACAAGCTTGTAATCATTAGAAACTGAATAGTACAAGCCAAAGTCTGTAGTACCTTTGAGATAGCGGAGAATTCTCTTTGCAGCCTTGAAATGCGTTGTTGTTGTTGGATTCTCTATGTACTGACTGACCATTCCAACTACGTAGAGAATATCAGGCCTTATACAAGTTAAGTAGCATAGGCTTCCTGTAATACCCCAAATTATACCTTGACAGTTTTATAGGTTATAACAAAAATAAATGTATATTTTTTCCCGGAATAAAATAATGCTAAAAATAAAATAAGCAAAACCCGTAATTAATACAAAAGTCGAGGGTATGTTAGTAATTTACCAATTCCGGACCCAAAGGTTATATGATAAGAAGATCATAGGCTAAAGTGGAAATATGAATAACTTGATTTGCAAATAGAGGAGAGATAAAGGACCAAATAACGAAAAAGGGGAAAAGAAAGCAAAAATGGGTTGCCAGACATGGCCTTAACATTTAAAAGGGAGAATAATGGAAAAATATCTCATTTTGGTCTTACATGTTAGGGCAAATCGGTTGAGAGAAAAGAGAAGAGAAGAGAAGAGAAGAAGAAAAGAGAAGAAGAGAAGAGAAGAAAGAAGAAGAAGAAGAAGAAGAAGAAGAAAGAAGAAGAGAAAGAAGAAGAAGAAATCAAGGTATGAAACTTGTTAAAACTTTTTGTATGGATTTTTGGTATGAATTTTTGTATGGATACTTGTTTGGGGGTTTGGAATACCTCTTTTTTATTAATAGAATCCTTTGTTTGGAATGGTTGTTCCCAGTTTGGTTGTGGTCCTCAATGGAGGAAAAATGTGTATAGAGAAATGTTGGGTTTTAGGGAGATATTGTCCGTTTTTTTTAAACCATAATTTTGTTTTGGTCATAACCTGGCCAACACTCATCAAATTAAGTGATTAAAAATTATGAGTAAAACTAAACATCTATAAGAACAAAATCTCTAAAATAGGTGTCTCCAAATTTGGACACAGTACCCATCAAATTAGTCGAGTGAGGAGCTCTATTTGGTCGATTATGATAAAGTTTTTGGGTGTCGAACGCAATTTTTGGTATTTAGGCTATAAGTTGAGTTTTACTCATCAAAATTGAGTGATTCAAATTTATGGGTAAAATAGACTTCTAGGAAAACAAATCTTCCTTAAATAAGTGTATCCAAATTTATACCCCATTTGACCTAGAAAATTCGTCAATATAAGGGAACAATTAGGTCCCTGAAATCTGTCTCAAAACAGTCCATTGAATTGGAGTAATTTCGGTTGTTTAAATCATAACTTGAGTTATCTTGGTCTACGGGAGGAATAACTGCATGAAGAAAGTATGGTCAAATTATGTCTTTAATGTTCCCAGAAAATTTTCAAATATAGGACACAATTCTAGATTTTGTTCTTGGAAATTGTCTAGTAGCAGTTCGGGATGTTTAGACCATATCTCCCAAATTAAAAGTCTAAATGACATGATTTTTGAACCATAAGAAATTTAAGACATAGGGGTATATTGAGTTAGAATATCACTTTCTCTAACAATTCTGTTTATAGGGTCAAAATTGTAGTCGAAAATGGACTTAAGAGCCACCTTGAATTGTTCAGGCATAATTGGTTATGGAAACTGAAATTGTATAAAGGTTATATAATTGTATTGTTATATGAAATAATGCATCATTATAATATGATCATGATAACATGTGTTATGAAATTTAAAGAGAATACACCTATAATTTTGTTATATGAAAAAAAATACAGTTAAATGCTTATAAGAGATTATTTGATAATGAATATCTCATAAGCATACA
Organism: Tetrastigma voinierianum; assembly: GCA_016808115.1. Taxonomy (NCBI): domain Eukaryota; kingdom Viridiplantae; phylum Streptophyta; class Magnoliopsida; order Vitales; family Vitaceae; genus Tetrastigma; species Tetrastigma voinierianum. The sequence goes on along the minus strand of JAEQBH010005306.1, from coordinate 141,941 downwards.
TGATATCAATAGTTATTCATGTATGTGAGATATCTTTTTCTGATACCTAAAAGATTGTTAAGAAAACATAATAAAGCGATTGCACAGCATTCACCAGGGTAGTTGGATAGATGGGCATGCCTATAAAGATACGATTCTTTGCCGGCGTACGGTTTATAGATATCGAGGCCAGTTTGGGTCAATGACATAAAACGGTTTGGATCATTATAAGCGGTCCCATTTTGGGTCATCTGAGGATAGAGATCACTGTCTGGAAATGCCGGTGATAGTACCTTCGAATTTGCATACGGTTCTTTCCGTATCACTTCTAAGGTTTATGCAAGCATGAAACATAAAAGCAAAGGGAGATGTATATGATACTTATGACATGATATGAGAAGCATAACCTTTGCTATGTAATGATAGTATATGGATTACAAGAACAATAAGTAAAGTGTAAGATGACCTGAAAGTATATGAAATATGAAAGAAATGAAACATGTTATGAAAAAAGTAGATATGAGAAATGGATAAGTATCTGTAAATGTTATTTTTTTTTCATAGAAGTATAGCCAAAGTATATCTATAATTCGAGGATGGAATCCTTGTGGGAATTAGATCCCGCAGTATTATTCCCACTAGCTATAAACATGCGGTATTTCATCGTGTAGATCTGAGGAAGAGGAAATCGAGAGGAGGACACGACAATCCGCATCAGCAGTCAAAGTCAACACATCACTAGGTAACCACGGGAAGACCATTTGGTATAAGTATATGTATTTTTGTTTATTTTTTGTAAGCAATGTAAATATTGTAAATGTTGAACACTTCCATATATGGAGCTTGTATATATTTTGTAATCCGCTGCTACAGAATATAATACAAGTTAAATGTTTAACATTATATCAATGAACAAGCTTAAAGATTATAAGTTTATAGTAAACAGAAAAAAAAATTGACACCCTCGCTTGACATCGGGTGCCGAGTTAGGGGCATCACACTTCCTACCAGATTTTGTAGAGAATGGGATCCACCTTGTTTCCTTCCTCATGCTTGGACAATTTGATTTCGCATTCCATTGGCGTGCCAACTGGATTAGAGTCATCCATCTTAAACTTCTTAAGCACCTCTTTAGCATAGCCTTCTTGAGTGATCATGATGCCATTGTCTTCTTTCTTAACTTCAATGCCGAGGTAGTAAGACATGAGCCCAATGTCGGTCATCTCGAACTCCTTTGTCATCTCTTTCTTAAACTCGTCAAACATGCTTGGATTGCTACTTGTGAAGATCAAGTCATCTACATACAAGCACACAATCAGAATATCAACATTTTGGATTTTGATGTAGAGTGCGTGCTCACATGGACACTTGACGAAATTTCTTTCTTGGAGGTACTTGTCAATTCGAGCATTCCAAGCTCTTGCAGCTTGCTTCAATCCATAGAGCATCTTCTTTAGCTTTAAAACCTTGTCTTCTTTTCCCTTAACTTCGTAGCCTTGTGGTTGCTCGATGTAGACTTCTTCTTCAATGACTCCATTTAGGAAGGCAAATTTCACATCCATTTGAAGTATCCTCCAATTATTTTGAGATGCCATGGAAATAATTAGTCTAACAGTTTCTAATCGAGCAACAGGAGCAAATATCTTTTGACTTCTCCTTTGGCCTTTTTCTTTGCTTTGTACACCCCTTTCACACTAATCTCGTTGTTGCCTTTTGTAAGTGAAGCTAGCTCCCACGTGTCGTTCTTCTTGATCGCCTTTATTTCTTCGTCCATATTGTCTTTCATTATTTTTTTCCATTGCTTCTTGGAAGTTCATAGGCTCACAATTGGCAAAGAGGCAAAAGAGAGTAAGATTTTATTGATTTTCAGTTACCTCATAAAGTTCTTGTAAGCTCCTGACGCGTGGAACTTTTTCACTTGAGCTTTCATCTTCTTGAGTACTCATGACTAAAGTATGAAGTTAATTGGTAGTAGGCTCCTCTCTTGCTATATCCTTGGGCGCTTCATGTATCATATTCTTGGCTTATAGAAGGAATTTGTAGTCTTCATTGTGTTGTCCCCAATCCCATTCTTCTTCTTCATCGAATATGACATCTAGATTGATGATTGTCTTCCTAGTATTTGGATTGTAAAGCTTGTAACCTTTAGAGTTCACATTATAACCAATGAAGATGTATTTCTGGATTTTTTCATCCAGCTCGCTTCTTTGTTCATCGGGCATGTGCACATGAGCTATGCTCCCGAAGACTCTTAGATGGGAAATGTTCAGCTTCCTTCCACTCCATGCTTCTTATGGTGTTTTTCCCCCCACGCTTCTTGTTGGAGATCGGTTTGGATGAATCGCGCACATCTCTGGCCTTACGCCCATAACTTCTTTGGAAGTCTCTTGCTTTTGAGCATGCTTCTCTCCATGTCAAGGATTCTTCTATTCTTCCTATCCGCCACTCCATTTTGTTGGGGGGATCTAGGCATCATCAAAGGTCATCGAATTCCATGATCTTCACAGTACTTTTGAAATATGTTGATGTGAATTCTGCATTCGCCGAGTCTAATCTCACAACTTTGATCATGAGGCCACTTTCCTTTTCAACAAGGGCTTTGAAGTTCTTGAAATTTTCAAACACCTCCGATTTCTCCTTCATAAAATACACCCATGTTTTTCTTGAAAAATCATCTATGAAGAGAAGGAAATAGTTGCTTTTACCGAGTGAGCTTGGCTTGATTGGACCGCACACATCCGTATGTATGAGTTCTAGCGGATTTTGAGCTCTTGGACTTGATTCCATTGGAAAGCTCTTCTGGAATTGCTTCCCAAGCAAACATCTTTTGCACACTTGATCAGGGTGACTAATAGAGAGTAATCCTCTCACCATTTCCTTCTTGGAAACGAGGTATGAGAAATCCTCGAAAAGTTGAGATACTTAAATCGAAAGATGCGAAATCAAATTGTGCCTTTGTAGCATGCCTTGAGACATTTTGCAAGATCGTTTTGAATGTTGAGCATGAACATTCTATTTCTTGACATCGACACCTTGGCAATTAAATTATTCCCACTGTCTCTTATAGAAAGGTTACCGTCTTTTAAAAAAATATCATAACCTTTCTCTAAGAGTTACCTTGGGCTCAAGATATTATTACTCTTCATGTTCGGCACATAATAAACATTCGAAATAAATTGATGCTCCCCATTCTTCAATTGGATAAGAATGTTATACCTTTCATGGCTACCTTGGATTCATCTCCAAAAGCCATGTTTCCGCTCACTGACTCATCAAGCTCCACGAACATGCTTCTTTTTCCACACATATGATTACTTGCAGGTGCTTCAGTACCATGTATTATCTTCACCTCTTTCACTTGGTCCTTTTAAAGAAGCTGACAACAAGGTTCCCTCTTCTTGACTTCTTTTCTTGATGTAATTGACATTCTCTTCAACTCTATTATTGATAGGTGCTCTACTCGAGGAAGTCAATGACCAAACTTTCACAATTATAGCATTTAATGTGTGACTTGTCATACCTCGATCCACGAGTTTTCCTGCTCCCATGACCTTTGTTGAGGTTTTCTCTTCTTTGGAAGTTGTTATTTGTTGTCATTATTGGGCCTCAACCTGCGTCACGCCCGTGTCCCGACCTCCTCCTCATTCTCGACCGTGACCGACCTCGTACTTGTTGCTTTTATTATTTTGAATGCGCTTCTTTAGTTGAATCCAATTCGGAGTCTTGAGTAGTTGTTACCAATCTCTTCCTTTCTTCTTTCTCTTTTCTCACGTAGGCTTGTAGGAACCCGACCATTTGCTCCATTGTCATGGCTTCAAGTCTTTGGTTTCTTCACAATTGATAGTGACAATATAGTCGAACTTTGAATATATTGATTGAAGAATCTTCTCAATAATTTTTACGTCGTCTAGTTTCTAATAATTCTCTTTGGATTGGTTAGTCTTGAAATCGAGACTTGAGAAGTAGTTGGAGATGACTTCACACCTTCTTTCATATGCAAAGCTGCAATTGGCTCTTAACCAAAGTTTGAAGGCATACCTTCTTGGTGGATCTACTCTCCACTTGTAGGAGAGTTTAGGCTTCTCGAGTACTTTTTAGCCTATTTCACTTCTGAGATCTTCTCAAATGCATCTTCATCTAATCCTTGATAAATCATATAGAGAGCTTTCTTGTCTCTCTTTCTTGTCTCTCTTTCTTGAGTCTCTCATACTATCTTTTTAAGCTTGAGGTTGAGTACCTTCATTCTCCGGTTCTTTGTGGCCTTTCTCTACTATCTTCCACACATCTTGTGATCCAATGAGGGCCTTAATAATGATGCTCCAATTGTCGTAGTTGCTCTTGTTGAGTGATGGGACTTTGAATAGAACCATACCCCTACTCGCCATCTCTGTAGAAAGGATCTTCAAGCTGGAAGTTTAAAACTTGGAATGGATGTACAAAATCTATGACAACTAAAAACTTAAAAGGGACTCAAGACTCAATCTCTCTAAGTTAATGGGATCTCGAGAAATTTTCTGTTGTGGAAGGTCGTCCCGATGCTGCGACCCGCAAAGCATACTCAAATTTCTAGAGACCCAATAACCTAGCTCTGATACCACTTTGTTGGAACGAAGATGAAGGAAGAACTTGAAGATAGGAGAGATTAGATGAGGTGGAGGAATAGGCTACTTGTATTATTGAAGGCTTCTTGATTTTGGCTTGATTACAAACTCAAGGGGGTCACCCCTATTTATATTAATAGCACCTTCTCAACTAATGACTAGGATTGTGCCAACACATTTCTAATCTAATGGTTCTTAATGAGTCTCTAGAATTCTCTGAGAATTCGAACATATCCTCATTATATGGAAATATCTAGAATAGGCTTGAAGTTGGGCTAATATAGTTCTAACAATTTGGGCTTTTTATTTAACTAATAAGCCCACGAAAGTGAATACCCCAAATCATCAACACTTTAGATGACTAAGGCCATTTCAACAGTGAGTTTTTAAGTAGTTTTATTTGTATTTGATTTTCTTTGAATTTTTCATTAGACAACCAAACAAAAGAAAATAATTTTTCTTAACATCTTTTCCATCCCTTATTACTTTTCAGAACTAAACACAACCTTAACAAATCACTAATCAAAGGATAAAGCAGGGATAAACTAAATAGTGAAGCTCTAAAAAAAAAAAAAAAAGAATCTCTTACTTGTAGTTGTGCTTTACACAAAACAAAACCTTAAAATACATAATAGAGAGTAAAATTTATAAAATTAATCCAAGTTTCACAGCCAGAGCTATGATTGTAAGTAAAACTTTTAACCAAAATCATCACTTTTATCAAAATTATTAATTTTGTAAAAAAAATTATTGGAGTTTGAGATTATTAAATCTTAAGTCTCTAGAGTTCTACAAGAACATGACTACTTTAGAGATAGAATTTGATGAAGATTTGATGGATTAAACATGAAGTCCCAAGGAGAACTAGGAAGTAGTTCGGACTAGGGTAGTCCTCTAGTGTAAGGGCCGTGCTAGAGTGAAGAGTGGGACTAGAGATTTCGGATGACTTAGGACACTAGTTAGTTCTAAAATCTTGGAGGCCAAGGTACTTAGGGAGAAAGGTACCGATGGGCCTAGGATCGTTTTGACAAGTGGATAAAGATCAAATCAAGAAGATTAGATCACTTAAGCTATCAAATCGGAATCAGAAACAAATCAGGTTTCTATTTTGAAGAGGATACTTAAGCAACAAGTTTGCTAATTCCGTTGTAGTAGCTTAAAGGAATGTTTAGAAAATAGAAGGTAGGATCTGGAGTCATATTAGGATAACGATCTAGTCTTATCAAGATTTCCAAGACTGAATTACAAGTGCTATAAATTCAAGGCTTTGAAAGTTCTCATCATGGATTTAAGGAGGAGAGCTTGAGGAAGAACAAGCGAGAGAATGGGACGTGGTGAAGGAGTGCGAGGGGAGTGAATGCTTAGTTAAGGGTATTACACGTTAAAAGCCTTTCACCTTGTGTGAAAGATGATGTTTTGATTTTCTTCATTTTATATATGTAATGTGGGTATGGTGTATGATGTTGTTGAGAGGGGAATGAAGAGTTCATTCTTAATTCCTCTAGGAGTGATTAACGGAAAACCCCGAAGGGTTGTGGGTAGAGAGGGAGTCTCGTACCACAAAGACTAATTATGAAGCCTTGAATCATATCGATGGAAATCCTTGCATCTGGAGGCTGACCTCGTGGACGTAGGCAATTGTTGAACCACGTAAAAAATGTGTTTGCTTATGTTTTATGCTCATACTTTATATCCTACTATACACCTTGCTATATTTCATAAGGGGGAGTGTGGACACACCACGTGAAGTCAGAACTCTCACATAGATCCCCAACACTAGGAATGTGTTTAAGAACACACATAATTTTGTCAATTAGTTTCATAACGAGTCCTCAAGTTACTTAGTAGGATCCCATGTTTGCTTTACTACGTTTGTGTGTGGTATAAGATGGATCGATGTAGAACATGATGTGACGCCCCCGAAACCCAGAAGTCCGCATGTTTTTTTAATGAGCGGTGTCCATGAACCTTTGTTAGTGAGCAGTGTCGTGAGCAGTGACTCGAAGCGATTACCACGACACATAAGGGTCACGGTACGCGAGATGCGCGCCTTTGCGTGGCTACCCTGCTGCGCTATGCCTTTGGGTAGGCGCCTGCCCAGGTACACGTATGCCCCGTAGTATTTGTGCGCACGCTGGCCTTGCACTTATCGCCCTTGTATTTCTTGTAGCTGCGGCGCTATGCACCTTTGTCGATCCCCTTGACACTAAGGGCCGTCGCGTGCTGTCTGGCAGATCCACACTTGGGGCTGGTGTGACACGAATCCAGGTCGCGACCCCAATGAAATTTAGGCCGTATTATCGCCACCTTGGTGGCGGGTCGCGACCACTGAAGTGCCTAAGTGCATGTGATTAATTTGCCCGCAGTAGGGTGATCGGAATCGACAAAATTTATATCCTAAGTTCACTCCTACTGCAGTAGTCGACTGCTGATCTGATCCCAGGGTCGAACACGGGGATGGGTTTCTTCGTCTGAATGACTTACAGTGAGAGGCGAAAATGGTGAATTCAATTTGGATTTTAAGGCTCGAGGTAAAAGCAAGGGGGTTTTGGGTGTTCAGCGAGCTGTAGCTTGAAAACAAGAAAAAAAGCACATGGAAATAGAACCCCTCGAGTGTTAGGCCCCTTTGGTTTAGGGTTTTAAAGGTAACCACATGTCCACAGGGTGCCTCGAGTTGGGGGAGGATGACATATAGTCATTTCCGACAGGATCTTCATTTGCTTTAAAAACTAAACCCTATGATTTTCCCTTTTGAAACATAGCATTTAAATGGGCATAAATGTCACTAGCCGGTGAAAACATCTACAAGAGCACTACTCCGTAGCTGCGGGGACAACTAAGGCGGGCCTCGATGGATGCAGTGAAGTATCCATTGAACCGAAAAGCTTACCAAAATGCATTAAAGGCATGCTTGAGATTTTAACCTAAGTGAGAGCCGAGGAACCTGAGCAACCATAAATCGCGTTAAAAGCAGGAGGCAGAGTGAGTTGCCTCCACACCTAGCCAACATCAGGTCACTCTTGAGGAGGGAGAGGTCTAGCCAGGACATCCTCGAGTTGTCATCCTCGGAGAGTGTTTGTTAGTAGAAAAATGGAAAAGAAAGGAAAGAAAGGAAAGGAAGATTTGCGAGGCGCGTAAACACTATATATCCAAAATTCGTGTTGATTTGTACAAAAGCGAGACTTATATAGATGCTCGGTGTAAGGAAGTTCTAAAAAAACCAAAATCGGAAGGTTGTCTGGGGGTAAAATGGAAAAAAACCAAAGCAAAAGCAAGCGAGGGTGTAGGCGTGAAGCGAGGAATAGGTAGCCGGGAGGAGCCGGTGCTTAAGCGGGAGGAAGCTTTCACAACGTTGATTGTTTCTTAACATTTGCTCTTCTTTCCTTCGATCTTTGATCTATGTTGAGGATTTGACTTGAATTCTTCGTGCTTGGATCGACTCGACAATTTTGGCATAATTCTTCATAAAGCGCAAAATTTACTTACAAAATGCGTCGATAAAATAGTAGGGACGTATAATGTACAAATCGGGTTAATTAGCACAGTTAGTACACAAAAGCACTCAAAACCTATAATAAATAGGGTTCGAAATAGCGCTTTAGTATGTCCCTTTTAAACTACGTTGCTAGTCCTTAGCGATAGAAAAGAAAAGAAGAAACGAAAGAAGCGTACAACGATAACAAAATAATGTTACAAAATTTATATTTCAAAAAGGTTGTGAATGAGTAATGCTTAACCACTAAGTAAGAATCATGGCCGTGTCAGTAACTATCATGAGAGAATGAATGCCATACGAGAATTGAGTGTAGAGCTTCCCTTCTCGATGACTCAGCGACTTCCACCAAAATCTAAGTATTTTATTTGATTAGCTCCAATGATAAACTATTGATTGCACTCCCCCGACTGCTTCTGACCACGGCTAGCATGCTAACCAACCTAAATAGATCAGACCCTGTATTCACTTGAATTCTTTTTCGTTGTAGGGTGCGTCTTTGAGAATCGAGCCTCACCAAAGTCCATGTAGCGGGGGGATCTCACAGGTGACTCCTGACCCGATTAAGGTTTAGGGCACGAGTCATAAGGATCTTTCGGCCACTAACTCTTCGGGTTTCACCCCGGGACTTGAATGATTTCAGACTCCGGCTTCTGACTTGCTAAAATCCCAGGAGCAACAGCGTAAAATTTGATTCGTGCCACACGGTAAATTTTGTTTAAAATCGCAGGGAATTTATATACACTAAGTTCCTATTCTTTGTAGTAGTCAATCTTCTTGATATAGTGGTCTAAGGGTCAAACACGGGGATGGGTTTTCATCCACAGGAATGATTGCATAAGTGCGAAGGTAAGGCTTTCTATTTGGACTTTTGGATTTTTGTTTCAAAAGCGATTGTGATGAGTTTGGCGAATAAGCGTAAGCGAAAACAAAGTGTGAAAGAGTTAACTTTGAAGATTTAGGTCACTAACTTGGTAACTTAGAGGCGAAATAAATTGTCCTCGGGTTTTATCCTCGCGTTATGTGGCTTGACCTATAGTCGAGCCACGGGATCTATGTTTAACTAGCAAACATAACCACAGAAACCACTCTATTTGAGTTAACCACGAGGTAACATACATACATGGCCTTTTTACGAGTTTGAAACCCTAACATTAAATATCATTTCGTTGGCTCGTAAAGACCATCCTAATGAACCACGGTCATCTAGCAATAAGTATGCAACGTATCTGGAAAATGGTAAGTGATAGCGAATGATAACATTGATGCTGTTCATTTTATTTTGAGAAGATAGAGGCGCTAAACAAATCACATATGGCTTTTTAATACAAGAAGACAACATGTATACTTGCGACTAGCTTCCTTCTACTCTTGAAGAAAGAGCAGCGACATCTCTTGAGTTGTCATCCTCGAGAGAAGTGTTTGGCAGCCAGAAAATAAGGAAGAGGAGAGAGAAGAGAAAAGCAAGGCTAACTTCAAAATACGAGACTTTATTTACAAAAATGAAAACACAAAATTTCTTCTGCTCCCCCAATTGTTGCTTAGGGTTACAAAAGGGAGGGGCTTATATAAGCCACCTCTGATACATGAAAAATACCTATAAGAACCCCAACAATTTGGCTAAGTTAAGGACGAGAGGTAATACACGAATTTGAGAGTCGGTGGCATTAATTACAAAAACATGGCGAGGCGGTGAATTTCGCTAGGGCGAGAAGATTTATTGCGATGAGGTAAAGAATCACCATGCATAAGCGAAAATAGAAAATTTAAATGAGCTTAGCGATTTAAACAGCTAAGCGAAATTTATTGCTTTAGTGAAATTTATAATGATAGCGAAAATAGGAAATTTCACTAAGGACAGTGCCTAGCGAAAATGCAATTTAAATGAATTTGCGAAAGGTTTTCGCTAAACACATGAAATTTTATGAATCAGTAGCGAGGTACCCCATGAGGCTTAGCGAAATTCTGGGATTTCTTGATCCTTCAGCGCATTGCCTCACATCTTCTTGCATCAATTTTCTTCACTTGCCTTCATTTTTCATTGATTCTTGGGATGGTTGATGTCTGACACTTGAGTTCAAACTTCATGATTAATGCCATCGATATTGAACCACAAGTGCCTGAGCACGCAAAACAACGAAAATATATACAAGTAATAAGTGATGCTAAAGGGCTTGAACACTTCAATTGGCATAAATGACATGATTAGTGCGCAAAAAGCACTCAAAACCTATCTAATATAGGGTTCAAAATAGCACTTTTTGGGTACTTATCAGCATGCAACCATGTCGTGACACCAAAGGTGTGTCGCGACCCCAAACAACCTAACCCGTATCGCTGGCCTTGTGGCGTGTCGCAGCACCAATCCTACGAAGCCGGTGCGACACCAGGTGTGTCGCGGCCGCGGCTGCATTGCAGTCGCTCGCGCCTGCGCGCACATTAGTCGTGGCGTGCGCTAAATGGCTGTCAGCCTTGACTCGTGCTGTGTCGCCAGGAATGCTCACGGCGATCGGCGCCTTGCTACCTTACCGACCGCTGTGATGCGCGCACGCCTGTACACTGGCCGCCCATGTCACTACCACTGCGTAATGGCGACCTAGTGCTGGAAATGGGCAATAGCCCATTCTAGTTTCTCCTCTACATTTTCCTTTTTCTTTTCTTTTGTTCTACTCATGTAAAACCATAAATCAACCCCATTTCTACAAACTCTGAAATCATGGAAAACTCACCCAAAATGTATATATTACACAAAATGAGTTAATTTACAATTTGTATTTAATTAAAAATTACACAAAACTTGGTCTTCTACCCAGAATTTACAAAATATAGAAAATAAGGCCAAGTTTGGCCATTTCTTCGCCTCTAAGGCCTCGGATGCGTCCCATCCCCAAGTGCACCTTCAGTACCTGTAAAGGGGGTTTCCACGACGGGGTGAGCAATGCTCAGTAGTTGAGTTCTCTTACCAGGGCTACTCCCCACCTAAAATGCACATGCAATGGCATAAAACAACATCCACATTCCATACAATTTACAATTCATACATGGAATGATTTATATATCATGCATGAGATGTTTTCATGCCCATGTCCCAAGTCACTCATGAGCTCCCTCACGTGCCTATGCCCGAGTGTGACAATGCGTCCTTGGTAGTACCAAGAACACCATATCTGCAGGAGCCCTTGTCGGCTCACCAGCACCCGATGCTGGTGCTTGTGGTGCTAATCTAGTCAACTGAGCTCCTATCACCCATTAAAATCCTAAGTTACAGCTCCATGACCGTGTGTTTTCTTTTTGAGTATGAGAACACTAAACACACCGTGGGTCTCTCACACCCACACATAACTTTTTAGATAGCACAGCGGGTCTCTCACACCCATACAGGACCTTTCGGATATTACCACGATTCTCCTACACCCAAATTCGGGCTTTTTCACACAGGGGATTAAAGCCCACTTCTTGCTCTCAGCCCAGCCTTCCTTAATTTTATCTCATTTTATGATTTAAATAATGATTCGTTTATTGGACGTCTTCCAAAACACGAGCTCATCATACGTTCACCAAGAATGGTGAACAACTCTGATGCACCCACACACGACTCGGCCTTGTGTAACCATGCACATGAATGCGATAGTACCCAATTCCATTCTTATACAATTATATTCCACATAATTTAAACGTCATGTTAACACATCAAATTAGCATGCATTAACCTATCATTCATGTCACATATCAATTCAAGCATACATGGACATCACAAGTCACTACCACAGGTAATGATACACATAATTCCTTAGGCCTAGTGGTGACACAATTTGTCCACGACTAGCCTCCAACGAGCCATGTAATGGCCTCACCCATGCACAACTATGTGTCATTCATTTGTCAAACAATGACCCTGAGCAACTCAATCATGTTAAACTACCAAGCAATAACATGCAAAATTATCATGAACCATCTTGGTCCAACAAACAATCTAGACTATTTTTGGGTCTAAACCGGTCAGGTAGGGTGTTCAGCAGAGCAACCCTCGTCGAGAGTGGGCAAAAATCCATGCCCCGCTTTTTTAGGCCTTCTGACACGAAACCATTTTCATGGCGCCACCCAAACAGTAACAAATAGGAGAAAACCCCTACCTCCTGGAGTTGTTGAAACTCCACACTTCCGGCACCCATGCGTAGCTCTTGCAGTGGGGATCAACTTTGCCTCTTGTCTCGCCTAAATTTGACGGACCGATCAGAAACCTAGAAGTGAGCTACTCCTCTAAAATCTCTCATCTTTCTCTCTCTCTCTATCTCTCCCTCTTTCTCCTTCTCCCCAAATAGGTTGGGAGAAGATGGTAGATCCAAGTGGGATGTCATCTCACTTGCCACATATCCCATTCTTATTGGCTGTTGGATTTCCTCCCTATCCACTTATCCTTAATAGTGGATTTCCTTCCACTCATGAGATGCCACATGTCCACATGGGCCCCACTTGGCTCTCATTGTTTGACTTGCTCAAGACTCGACACATGGCTCAATGTGAGTGATTCGTGCCACAATAGGGTGATCCGAAATCAACAATATTTATAAACCTAAATTCCTCCTACTGTCGTAGCAAGCTGCTACTTGATATAGGTAGCTCCCAGGGTCGACCGAGATGGGTTTCTTCGTACAAATGATTTACAGTTGAGGCCAAAATGGTGAATTCAATTTGGATTTTGGGATTTTGTAAAAATAGGGGGTGTAATGGTTGCCAAACTGAAATTTAAATAAAATAAAATGTAAAATAAGTCTCCTTGAAGTGTCAAGCTACTGGATTTGGGTTCAAAAGTTCATTGAGGGGTTCTCGGGTCCATTTCCTCGCGTTAGGGAGGATGACCTATAGTCATATCCCAAACCGGATCTTCATTTAGCTTTAAAAACTAAACCCTATGATTTTCCCTTTTGAAAAACAGCATTTATTGAACATTAATGCTCACAGGGCCGGTCAGCGTGCCTCCACGATCTACCTCATAGTGATAAATAAACAACTAATGAATCTTAGTGAATCTAGCAATAAGCATCTCACGAACCTGAGATTTCCAAATACTGATCAATGAAGGCACATCAAAAGGGTTCTAACTAGAGTGAGAAATGGGAACATAAATGCCAACCAAAACTTTGCGTTAAAAATAAGAAACCAACGATTACCTTCAGATCACGCAGACCCTCTCTTCAAGGAGAGAAAAGAGTCCTAATAACCATCCTCTGAGTTGTCATCCTCAGAGGTGTTTGGAAGCCAAGAAAGGAGAGAAAAGGGAAGAAAATGGGAGAAAAGGAATGATTGGGAAGCTGGCCACCATCTCTCTATTCTTAAGTGATTTTTAGTTTGTATGGTAGGCTTATATAGGTGCTGGTGTATGGAAGTACCAAAAAACAAAACAAAAGCTATTACAAGGATACAAAATGGGAAGAAACAAAAGAAGACTGTAACAAAAACACCGCGTCAAAAAACATGTGAGAGCGATTAGCGAGGGTGAATAGTGGGCAGGAGGTGAGCGATGGCGATGGGAAGCGATTTCTCAAGCGTCGACATTTGGTATTACTCCCATTTTGTTGCATTTTCTGCTCTTTTTTCCTTCTGGTCTCTGATCTGCAATGCTGAGTTTGACTCGAATTATTCGTGCTTGGATCGACTCAACAATTTCGACATAAATAGCTGGCAAAAACTACAAAATTAGCCACAAAATACGATCATTAGAATAGTAGGGACCTTAATGTGAAAATCGGGTTCAATTAGAATGTTAGTACACAAAAGCACTCAAATATATGTCGTCACGGGTTCCAATCGATTTGTTTGTCTTAATATCAATCATCGTATGTAATGTCTGTGAACCATCGAAAATGGCGTTCAGATTTCTCATAATCAATAGATTCGGCGTGAAATGGATTAAGTGGAGACTCAAATGTATGCCTCGTAGGGTCTAAATTACTGTTCGTTCAGCGTCGTTGCCTCAGTTGAATTTGTGATTCTACATATGTCTTATTCATCTCTGCCTTTGACGATAAAACCTGGATGAGTTGATGTTTCTGTAATCCACTACGATGATATTAATCTATCTTGTGGGGCTAGTCATTCAACAACAAAGGAGGAGAACATTGAGTAAGCCTGAATCATAATGGAACAATGAGGAAAGAAAAACAACAACAAGTAACTACACTACTCTACATGCTATTTAATGTGGTGTGGATGACATGAACTGTAGACTCATTGCCTCATTAAAATATGAAAAAGAAGCATGGGACACCCTTTAAGAAATATTTGGGGGATCAAGATGCAGAGATTCGAATAGAGAAGAGGTGACAAAACCTTGAAAAGAATTCGATCTAAAAAATTTAGCAATTAAGATCATGAAGATAAAGAAAAGATCAAACGACATAAAGCACTCTTGTTAATTGTTAAACCTGCTCAACTAAAAGAAAAGTCTTTAGAAGCAGTTCTAACAGATTGTTAGCCTTGTTCGGACTCTATAGAAATCTCACATGATAATCTCTAATAATACACATCAGTAGTACAGAGAAAAGGAGTACAGATCATACAAGAGAACTCTCTAAGTCAAGAACTACAGTCCAGAAGATTGTTCGAACTGAAGTCTCTAAATCAAGAAGGCGTACGAGACAATGCAAGAACCAGATCTTCTAGGTCGAAGCAGATTAAAGCACGGGGGAAAAGATGTCAGTGTATTGAGAAAAGATCTAAAAAGGATTCTTCTCAAACCAAGGCGATCGGGGAATGAACAAACAAAGTCTTAGTGTCTTCTCTTCACAAAAATATGATCAAAAGAAAAATTGGTATTTTAATAGTGGCTACTCACAACATATGATGGGAAACAATTGTTTCTTGATTGACCTTCAACCATCTAGTCAAGATTGGGTGATCTTTAGGGACGGTGGAAAAAAAGGAAGAGTTATAGGAATTGGTTCCTTGATCATTCCAAGATTTCCTAAGCTAAACAATGTGATGCTTGTTGAAGGACTTGCATTAAATCTTATTAGTGTGAGTTAATTGTGTCATGAAGATATGTTTGTACAATTCATAAAGGATAAGTGCACAGTACTTGATCAAAATCATTGCCACATCATGGAAGGAGATAGGTTCTTAGACAATTGCTACCTCACGGTGAATGCTTGCACCTATGAGTGAGATGTTGCAAAAATCAAGGAACTTGGTTCCAAGAGTCCGGACACCCAAGTAATAGTAAAAACACCATCACTGGATAGTCCCGTTCAATGTTTTAAATGGAATAGATATGAGAAACAATTTAAATTAACGAGACGGGGGTTGGGATGTGACTGTCCTGTCGTTGCTTGGTCTCTTATCTAAGATTTTGTATGAAAGCCAAGGTTTCTCGTTTACTCTTATTTACCTTAATAAGTACACATCTTATAAACCTAAAACTACAACATTAACGGTATCTAAACGGTACAAATCCTTTCAAAATAACTATATTTTTTTACCGCTATTTTAGTTATTCACTGTTTCGAGGAATATAAGGATTTTCATACCCTAAAAAGTAAAAACCAACACCAAAGCGTATAACGAATAACAAGTAAAATATATATAATAAATAAATAAATAAACAAAAAATCAAGCGATGACGTGGAAGAGACATGAACCGAAAAACACCAAAAACTTCAAATTTAAAAACACATCAAAACCATGAACATGCATTATTAGAATAACTCAGAAACACACTTAAAACCTTAATAAATTAGCTAAAACCATATTGCACCCCAAAGAAGTAAAAACAAATGGAATTAAACCCTATTGGGATGGATGGATCATCACAGCCCTATTTTGAGAACAGTTGCTTCCCACCATTTCTCATCTAAACCGAAGGCGTCAAGCAGGATCTTCGATAAGGTCGGTGTGGTTTATTTTTATGATGAAGACACTTGACCATGGTTGTGGAGGATATGACAACATGTGAGTATGAGATTTGTATAATCAGATTTTGTTAGCAGGTTTGAGATTCATGTAATCAAGTTTTTTTACAATTTAGGTATTGCTTAATTCTTCCCCACCCTGATTATATATTAAAAAATATTTTATTTTATTTTGAATTTTACATTTGAATACATAACAATAATAATAATATTTTTTTAATGAAATAAAATAATAAAAATATAATATCTTATTTATTGGTTAAAGGTGCAAAAAGACCCTCAAATTTTCCTAAATATCACACTTACACCTCAAACTTTTTTTTTCATCCAAATAGGCCCTACACATTTTCGTTGGTAGCTCAAATTAGCCATTGCCATAATTTTGAGTGTTAAATCCACTTGACTTTACATTGGCGATTAAACCAACCATGTATGCATTTGGTGTGGCAATTTTTGGCCCTAATTACATTAAAAACTTGATGGGCTTTTAATTAGGGGAAATCAAAAGCCCTAATTTCATCTCCACCAATTTCTTCCAAAATACAACCTTAAGGCCAAAGACAACACTAGGTTGTGCTTCAATTCTTCAGCCCTCCTCATAGTTTCCTTCCAACCCTCCTTTCCTTCGTTTCCTTCATCTATGAAAACAGGAACCCTTTCTTGAGTTCTCAATGACTTGACCTTACTTAATTTGTCGAATATGACAACCATGTCGTATTGTGTGATTGTGGTTTCAAAGCTTCATTACTGATGGCTTGGAATGAGACAAATCCAGGAAGGAGATTCTACTCATGCCCAAAATATCATGTAAGTAGATGTTTATCAAAAAAGTTGTTTGTTTTCTTTTGCTGAAGATTGATTAATTTGTATGTTTGTTGGTTGTCCTTCTTTCAGTTGTGGGAAAATAGATGTTTTTTTTGTGGCATGATCTAAGATGACAATACTTTGAGAGAAAAAAGTTATTATCAACCAATTGAGGTGGGAAAAAGAATTTGCTCCCGAATGAAGATTAAGGAAATCTGGAAAATGAGGACAAAATGATAGAAATTGTGAGGAAGATGATGAGGTGAATAATTTTGACCAACATAATTCATTGAAGGCCCAAGATTGGTTAGAAACCGATGAGATGAATGATTTAAAGATGAATAAATTGAAGAAAGAGTTTAATGATTTGAAGACATCATTCAAATGGAACAAGTTTTCTCTAAAGTTCTATGCACTATTTTGTGTATGTTTATCCTTTGTCATACTCCTTTTAATGTGGATGTAAAACAGTTGAGGGAATGAAAGCTGGAATTTTGTGATTGTATAACAATGCAATGAAGGTTGAAGTATTTCAACTTATTGAATGAATGAAAGTTGTTTCTAAAGTGTAGTGCAATGTTTTGTGTCTATTTATCCTTTGTCGTGTTCATTTTAATGTGGATGCAAAACAATTGAGGGAATAAAAGCTAGAAATTCTATTATTGTATAACAATGCAATGAAGGTTGATGGCAATTTTTAGTTCAATTGGCTATGTTCTATTCTATTGCATGAATGAAGTAATCAACACTTGAATTTTAATCAAGCTAGAAAATATATCTAAGCTATTGAATTAAAGTCTGACACTTCAAGCTAACATTTTACAAATATCATAAGCATTTCAACCTTCACCAATGTTTTACAAACTTTTGTTATAAACCATCACAAAAGTAGATGTTTATAAAATTAAGGATAGTTGTTCAAACCGTAATCTTTAAAATGGAGATAGGATTGTAAGGAGTCGAAAATGTTTACAAAATGGTCTAAATCAATAGACAAAACCCAATACAAATGGTTCATTGATCCCTAGTTTTAGGTGACTCCATGCTTGCTTCTCCATGCTTCCCCTTGCTTGCAACTCTAGCATCCCTTTCTGCAAAAAATTGCCTTGAAGTTATAGAGCTTCTACCCCTCTACTGCAAACCAGGTGGTAGAAAAGGCATGTTAGACATGTCGATGGAGTCCGCATCACCTCTAGCAGCTATTCTTCTCTCTTGCTTTGAAGTTGTTCTTCTATGAGCTTTCTCTAACCTATTTAAAGCTTCATTAGGCATTTCAAATCCATAGGTTGTATCTAGTACTTCTTTGCTCACTTGATGAACAATTTTTGAGGTTGTGCCACTCTACATTTCATTAAAAAAAATATAAATATAAATGTGTATGTGATATAAAGCTAAATGAACATGTGTTATAAATCACCATTTCTTTCACAATATCTGATAGAACCATTACTTTCATTAAATAAAATACCAACACCACCAAAAGATTGACTTAATTAGCCTCTTGAACTTGATTTTCTTATTGCACATATATGAATTTTTGATGGCCTACAACTTGATTTTACATGTGTAGGGGTAAGGACATGAGCAGGGGAAGGGGAAGGGGTATGAGAAGGGACAGGGATATGAGAAGGGGTAGGGGTATGAGAAAGGGCAAGGCCTTTAGGAGGGGCATGGCCGTGATGAGGGGCATGAACAAGGGAATGGGCATGAGTAGGGGCAGGGACATGAGTAAGGGAGGGGTATGAGAAAGGAAAAGTGTATGAGAAGGGTGATGAGTCTAATTCTCATATAATTTTAAGCCCATTTTTCACTTATATTTTAAGGCTTAATGTCCAAAATAATGCCAAATTATGGAGTCTTCACCCAAAATTGTGTTTTGCAGGAATTTAGAAAAATGGAGCATAAAAGAAAGAAAAAATAACAAGAAAAACAAAATAAATGGCTAAGGCAGGAAATGCAGTTGTGTCACAACGTAATTACAGCATTGTCGCTACAAAACCCCAAGGCAACAAGTAGAAATGTGTCACAACAAAGACAAAGCAAAGTGTAAGATGACAGTAGATAGATTGTCGTGACATTTCACAACTTTGTCACAACATAATATAAGGAGCATCGGAATTCTGTCATGACATGGACATGAATTTCGCGACAAAGGACAAGGCAAATGGCAACAAAACATTGTCATAACATCGGGGTATATCACGAAAAAAGAATACAAGGAGCATTGGAAATTATGTAAAGCATAAAACTTTATTGTCATGACAAAACAGGAGGAAGAAGACTGGAAGACTGTCGAGACAATCTTTTCTTATGTCGCGACACAACTTGATGAGAGGACAAAGTTTGCAATGTCGCAACCAACCATTCAAAGACTAACAATGCAGGGCATGGAAACTTTGTCGCGACATCAATAACTTAAGTTGCGACAATTACAAGATGAAGTCAATTGAAATTTATTCACGACATTTCCAAAGTATGTCACGACACAACTTGATGAGAGGGCAAAAACAATGTCGCAATACTCACTCCATTGTCGTGACAATTATAGAAAAGATAATTGAGGCATATATTTAAACAATGTCGCGACATAAGAAAATATTGTCGTGACAATCACTCAAGAAGAATGCTAGTTAGTATTGTTGCAACAAACTCACAACAAAGGGTCAAGACATAGAAGTTTCATGTATGTTGCGACAGAGACAAAGAATGTCGCAACAATGACTCAAGAGGAATAAAAAGCATAAATGTTGCGACAAACTCATAACAAGGATGAAGGCCTAAGAAACTGTACTTATGTCGCGACATTCAATAATTATGTCACAACAAATTTGACAAAAGGCTGACATTGAAGACAAAGTAGAAATATTGCGACAAAGCCACAACAAAGCCTGAAGACACGCAAGTGAAGCTGCAATGTCGCGACACAGACAAACAATGTCGCGACAAAGACACTCACTGGGCCTGCATGGAATTCCACAAATTCAGCCTCAAATCCGACCCAACATTTATGAACCCTATAAATAAAAGGAGATAGGGCAACAAAAAATTATCTTCGGATCAAGAGCTTTTCAACAACTTTCAACTAGCTTTTAGCTTTTTGGAAGAGTGGAAACTCTTTTTGTAGATATGTTTTCTTTTTTTTTCTTTTTAATTTCTTTATTTTCTTCTTTTAGAAGTAAAGGCAGATCTGAACTCGAAATTCGGTTAATTTTAATGATAATCTGAGCCATTTTGTCAACTAGAGTGAAATCTTGAAATTTTATGGAATTCATTTTTATTCAATTGTAATTACAGTTATAGTGAATTTGTCTGATCAACTAGTCATTGTTACTTGTGATTCAGAGATAGAAGGCTTAGCTCTCTAGGAATGTATTTAGTTTTCTTATTATGATTTCGTAGTATTTTAAGTGAAGGATTTGGGTATAAAAACTGGGTTCATCTAATTGGCATTGCCCTTGTAATGA
The DNA here is from genome assembly GCA_016808115.1 of Tetrastigma voinierianum. Classification (NCBI taxonomy): domain Eukaryota; kingdom Viridiplantae; phylum Streptophyta; class Magnoliopsida; order Vitales; family Vitaceae; genus Tetrastigma; species Tetrastigma voinierianum. The sequence goes on along the minus strand of JAEQBH010005306.1, from coordinate 121,693 downwards.
GTTGTTCTGTATATCAGTGATTTTTACATAGAAAGAGTTGTATCTACACTCTGATTTCCAGGATCCCTCTCTAAGGACACAGATGGACTACCCGAGAGTATAGAGCACTCACTTGGGGGTAAAAATTATTGATATATGGGAACTAATACACTCTAAGTATCACTTTGATACATCATAGGTGATGTACTAACCTCTGATTTCAAGGTTCTTGGAACACCCCAAATTATACCTTACTAGTTTTATAACATGTTTAAGGTATAATAAATGTAAATGTGTATGTTTCTAGGATTTAAATGCTAAGTGAGAAAAATGATAAAACTCGGAATTAATTCAAGAGTTAAGGATAAAACAGTAAAATGTCACATTAAGGACCCAAAGGTCATAAATGAAGAAGAGTATATGCTTAATTAGAAATTGTGCTGTTGTTGTGCAATTTAAATATGGAAGATGGACTAAAAATGCAAAAAAGAGGAAAGTTAAACAAAAATGAAAAGCCAAACAAGGCCACCTTTGTACATGAAAAGAGGATAAGATCACATCTGGTCTCTCGAATGAGATAATTTCTCATTTTGGAAAATGAGCTTGTGGCCATTGTGAGAGGAGAAGAACCAGAAATTATGGGTTGCTCTTCTGCTTTGTCTTGGGTTCTACTTGCTAAAGAGAGAAAGAGAGAAGAGAAGAAGAGAAGGAAAAAGAAAGAAGAGAAAGAGAGAAGAGAGGAAAATAAGGTTTCAATAAAATTAAGGTTAGGAAACTACCCTAATTTCAATTCTTTGTTTTGTTGTTTTTGTTGTTTTTGTTGGTTTGAGTTGGGTTTAAAGTTGGTTTTGATTGATTGGTTGTGGTCCTCAATTGAGGAATTTTTGTATAAAGAAAATGTCAATTAGAGGAGATGTCAAGCTAAAAATTTTCCAAAACCCATGTTTTTGTTTTGGCCATATCATGGCCATTAGTCATCCAAATTGAGTTATTCTAGTTGGGAAAGAACCCTAAGAGGTAAACCTACAAAATTATAGGAGGTACCAAGAAGCAAAACTGACTCTAAGTCCCCTGTTTTTGAGACTGAGGTGAAAATACAAGTAAGTTGTCAGGTTATCCTCTGTTTTAGTATAGTTTTGGTGTTTAGGTCATAAGTTGAGTTTCACTCATCCAAATTGAGTGATTCCAATTTCTGGGTAAATTATACTTCTAGGAGAAAATTTTCCTTGGAAGAAGTGTATTCAAATTTGAACCCCATTATACCCTGAAATTCGTCAAAGTGGAGCTCTGTTTGTAGGAAATTTCTGATTTTGTTTTGAAAATAGAGTAGTCCTGGTTGTTTAAGACATATCTTGAGTTTCGGTGCTCTGAATTTGATGATTCCAATTGGAGAAGAACCCTTAGTAATGTAGCTTCAAATAAATATGAGGAACTAGTGTCAAATTGTAGAGTTAAGACTTTAAATTGGGTTTTATACCGACAATTATGTAAATCGGGCAAACATACTGGGCTAGGCATTAAAATGCGATAACTTGAGTTTGGATAATTCAATTGGAGTGATTCCAATTTATGAGTAAAATATATTCATATAGTAATAAAGTGCATGAAAGAAATATGTTGAGATTTCAACTCATCACCTTAAATTAAGGGAAGTCGACCGCTTTTAGAGATGATTTTCATGTCTTTTTACTATAGAACTTTAAAACATCCTAATGTCTCTTTATATGGTTTTCTCTCGTATCTTGGAAGATGATTTCAATGAGAATATTTTGGTATAAAGGAATTGAAGTAAGTAAATGAAATTGCATATAAATTATAAGAGTGTTTGTTATATGAAATTGTGTACATTGACATGATTATGATAGTTTCCGATATGAAATATGATCACATGAACATAAATACAAGAATGTTTGATATATGAACTGCAAGACAAGAATGAATCTCGAGAATATGAGTATGCAAGCTGTGATAAATGTGACAGTCATCTCACAAGTATAAAGGAATAATGGTCTGTAAGTATCCCATATGAATACATGTGATTGTAACTATCCATGTATATGAGATATGAATAGTCTGATGTCTCTAACTCAGATAAAAACTTAATAAGCCTGATTGTCTACTTATGTTCCCGAGTAGATGGATAAATAGGCATGCCTATCAGGGATAAAGATGTTGCAACATACATATATAATTAGCCCTGTTTGGGTCATTACAACGACCCCATTTGGGTCATATAGCACAGTATAGATAGAGATCACTATCTCGTATAGTGATAGTACCCTCGGGTACATACAGTTCTTTCCCATATCCACTTCTTCGGGAATATGTGCATAACATAAAACGAGATGAGGTCGATTTTTTTAATGTTTCTAAAAGATATGAAATATGGAAACTACATGAAATGAAAATATGAAATGCAATATGTAATTGAATTATAAAATGATAAGAGAAGTAATATGTAATACGAATAAATCAAGTGAAGTATTGTGACAATCAAGTATAAAGAGTCATCCAAGCTCGACTCAATTTTGTAAAATGTAAAATGTAATATTTTGAGATAATGTAAATGTAAAATTACAAGTTAATGGGACTCCACATATGCATGTGGACACTATAAATAACACTACAAAGGATGTATATGAAATTTTGTAAGTTTATATTTTCAAGATAATTGTTTATAATTATATAAGTTAACATATTTATAGTTTCCGCCTTAGGACACTTTTCCCGATACTGTGTGCTCGTCATTATAGCCTCTTCTAGGGTGACAAAGAGAAGTGTTCCCCGAGGTTAAGGACCACTCAATGAGTTATCAAATTAATTTTTAGAGGTTTCATCATAATCTAATAAAATGATCTTAATCTTGTGTTAGCTAAGATTCTAATCAAGGGTAAAGAGCATTCTATTGAATTGATGGTTGAGATGCCAGTTACTTTAGAGAGGGTCAGGATACTCTCGTCTAAGGCATGAAATTTCCATTTCTAAGAGATGATAGTGAAGTACTGGTTTAGGAAAAGAGCCAAATCTCAAGATGATCAACTCTAAAAGTAACTATTTGTAACTCACTCGCCCGGCTTAGGAATGTGTAAGCTTAAATAGTGAAATGTGTAGTGTCAAGAGGGATTTCGAGCCTACACTACCTTTCTCTTAGACAAATCTAGAATTTATACCTTTAACAATATTTTGTTTGGGAAAATATGCAATTTGATAGTTGTAATACTAGTTTATTTCCTAACAATGTTATTTCAATCCTCGTGGTGAAATCTTTTAATTCTAATTTAATTGTAGAGTTTTGATCAATAAAGTTTATTTCATTAATTCTAATTTGATCATTCATACTTCCATGTAGAGATTCAAATAGTGATGATCTTGAGTAGTAGGAGTAGTTGATCTTTATATTTTCTATTCATTCCCTATGGGAATGATATCTGGACTTATAATCCACTTTATTACTTATATGACATGTGCACTTGCAGTGATATAGACTAAAATCAATTTTAATTTGCAGATTATTTTATATTTATTCACAAATGTAGTCAAACAAGTTTTGGCATAATCATCGAAATTCAGAAAAGTTTTTGGTATATCATAAATTCAGATGATCAAGCATATAAATTCGTCTTTATGTTTTCGTATCACAGGTTGACCGATCTAGTTCTCGGGTAGTTGTGTCAGAAATTTCATTACATCAAATTGGTCAATCAACAAAGGGGCAGGAGTATGAGAAGGGTTAAGGCCATGAGGAGGCTGAGCAGTGGAATGTGGCTGAGGTGGCAGGTTCTCGAGCAGCGCAAGGCTGAGTAGGGTCATTTGATTAAGTTTGAGCTGGATCAGCGTGAGATATTGCCACTACGACGCTTTGCCTTTGGAAACATCAAAAGACATCACACAATCAAGACAGGAATTAAAATCAATTTAAGGAAATAAGAGATAAGCTTAATAAACCATTAATAACCGGCTTTGTTATGTCCCCTTCGTTGTCGCAGATGGAGCATGTAACATGTATCCCTTTTCTTGGAAAGTTTTCAGGCTATATTTTAGGTCTTTCCTCATGCTCTTTTCTCATTCTTGCCTTTGGTCTTCTCTAATTTTTCCTAAGGTGTGAGGTGCCTAATCGAGTGATATTGATCGGTAGAAACTTTTTGGTTTAATGGTATTATCTTAATCTGATATAAATGCATGCAGATCAATGATAGAAACTGGAAATTTAGTCCATTGGCTCTTGTTTATTATGCATCAAAGCACATATAACATGTCTGGTAATGGAATACCTTAAATATCTCATGCCTCACATAGAACATGTATTCTTATCATGGATGAAAAATTGGAGCTATACTTTAGATATGTCGACTTATATATCGTGGTGCCAATAGGCTCCAGTAGGATAAGCTTCCTCCAACAAGCCATGGAAAATTATTTAAATGTCATAATTACTACTGATTTGTCAACAAAATATCTGGGCTTTAAACCTTAAATATCATATATATCAATTGAGTATTATAGATGATTTATCATCAGTTGTTTAATCTAACCCTAAAACTAAGATGTGTTGAAGAAGAGGTATGTGATTCTCACCTTAATGAAAAATCTAAGAACCAAATTTTACCTAAATCGTAAGAAATTTCACAACGCCTAACAATGTGTAAATACTCACGATCATCAAAGGAGGAGGGAAGTAGATGAAGGAAAAGGAAAGAGAATGAGAGAGGGAAGGGGCACAGCCATAAAAAGAGAAGAGGGGAAGGAAAGAAAGGGAAAAAAAAGAAAAAGAAAAAGGAAGGAGATCTTGGCGAAAGAGGAAGGAGATTCTCGTTGGTGAGGAATAGGAAAAAGAAGGGAAGAAAAGGGGAAAAAAAGAGAAAAAAAAAATCGTAAGAAGAAAAATGTAAATCCTAATGTCTACTTAGTCCTCAAGGAAATTTCAAACATACTTATTTTATTCCAATATATATATATATATATATAATTAATTAAATATATTTTTTGAATAAAATAAATATAATAAATATATTTTCAAGTTGTATATTCTTATCAATATTATAGATTTATATGTAATATGTTTATGTTTATAAATCTCTACATTTAGCAAAAATAATAAACTTATATTTAAATTTTTATATTAAAAGAGTATTTTTATATATTATTACAAAATTCATTTTTATATAATGAATCAATTATTTCCTTGAATCTATTTTTCAAAAAATTTATATTTATATATATTTCAAATCTAAGCATTAATATATTTTCATTTATTGATAATTTTATATTTGATTACAATATATGCATTATATTTATAAAATAACTTTAATATATGCATTCTTGTTTTTATCAAATTCTAAATTTTTTTACCATTTTAAATAATTTATATTTTATATGTAAAATAATCAATCGATATATCTTGATATATCTTCCATATATTTGTAAAATTCAGCACCGATATATCCGTCAAAAACCCGAATATTTTTATCTCAGTTCTTATCCAAATCTATAGAGTGTGTGTGTGTGTGTGCTGCAGCGTGTGTGTGTGTGTGCGTTGTGTGTGTGTCATCACCTTCTGAATCTCTATGTGAATCTTAATAAACAATATTAAAACAAATGATAAGTTCCACATGAAAAGATTAAGATTATTGGATTATATACTGAAACCACTATGGTCAGATGATGCAAGAACTATAAAATTCAATTTCCAAAATTTATGAAAGCAATAACTTCGCCAAAACCTGAATTTTTCTGATCTTAATAAGAAACATACTTCACTGTTTGAATCGCCTCATAAATCATACAGATTTTATTTCATTAATTCAGATGTTTAATTTCAAGTTTTTCGAAAGACTAAAAAGGTTTGGGTCATATTGGGACAGGAGGAGGTACACATGATAATGAGATAGATGTGGTGGACAAGGCACTTGATTTAGAGACAAGATTCACGTGATACATGTCACAATTAATAGCTGAAAAAGGCAATAAATGGCTTATATTAAGCAATATACCTAAGGAGTCCCTAAAGTCAACTAAGCAGGACAAAAAGTGGAATAGAATGAAAAGAGAAAAGAACATTTTCATTTTGGCCCGGTATCCAAAGTATTAATGTGAGAAACAAAGATGAGAAGATAAATTCAACTTCTCACTAGATTTCCTATGCTCGACCATTTGCTCTCACTGGAGCAAGAGGAGGAGTCGGGTCTACGTGCGGCTACGTGTGGACATCGGTTTCAGGAGCTGGACATTAAAACTCCGAAAGGTGGGTTTTCCCTACTTGGTTATTTCTTGTTTAAAAGGCATGGAAATGTGAGCCTGATGTCAGGAGGCCTGGAATAAGATGATTTCGCTCCAAAGAAGTGGAACCGATGTTTGAGAAGGGGGCTATCCATAGATAGCCCACTTCGGGATTGATTTCCAGACTATTAAAAACAAATCGATTGCTTACTGGATTAAAAAGGTCCATGTGAAATTGCTTACATGTGGTTGTCGGACATGAGAAGCATGAATGATGTGGAGTGATAAAACCATTATTGTTTTAATTGAATGGCTTGAAATGTGGTGATGAAATGATGTGTTAATGCATGCTAATTGATGTGTTAACATGAACGTTTGAATTATATGAAATATAATTGCATGTGATCCATTGGAATTGATAAAATGAATCGCATCATCAGACCATGTGCACGTGACATCGCTACGAAGTCAAGCGCGGTGCACTAGATGGTTATTCATCATTCTTGATGCATCGTGGGTCGAGTTTGTCTGGACTATGTCCAATAAAACTATAGTTCAAATTATTAAATAAGAAATACCAATGTATGTCAAGGCCCTGGAACCGAAAGTGTAGGAGACTCGTGGTATTATCCGAAAGGTCCTACATGAGCGATAATTCAATTGAAAGTGAGACCACAGATTTTATCCAAAAAGTTCCAGATGGGTAAGAGACCCGATATAATCCGAAAAGTTCTATTGCCTAAGAGAAAACACACGGTCATGTTCATCAATGACCAGAGTTTGAGCGATGAGCCTGATTACCGATGGTTACCTATCGGGCAAATTGCTCTTCGTATCACAATGACAAAGGCTCTAGCCAGGTGTCATCGGGCATTACCAAGGATAATTTTCAGACAGATAAAAACGACTGTGTTATGAATTAGCGACTGTAAGTATGGGCATGGAAAACATTTTCATGACATATAATCATTCCAAGATATGCACGTAGAATTGTGCATGGAATGTGGATGTTGTGATGTGCCATCGCATGTGCATTTTAGTGGGAGGTACTCTAGCAGGTGAAAATTCAACTACTGGGCACTGTTTAACTCGTTTGAGGAAAATTATTTTTAGCATGGCGTATTCGGCGACTATGCTCTAGAGGTCGTGGTTATGGGAAGTGGCCTTGATCAGTGGCCTGAATCCCTATGTTTGTGTATATTTAAAATCCAACCAGTTTAATATATGTATCGCATTAAGAGTGTGATCTAATAACTCTTGAAACTACCAAAGGAAAGGATATGTTTTCGTGAGTTTTGATGTGCAGTGCCAATGTGGCCATTTTACTTTGCATTTGGTCTCATGATATGAGACACAATGTGTTTTCCGGTGTCGACAAGGACAATCCTGGACCCTCGGAATCGGGGCGTCACAACATGACTTGAGAAGAGGAGAGCTCTCGCGCGCACAAGAGTATTTGCATTTAATCCTATTAATTCAAGAAATGTTTTGAGTAAATCCTATTAATGGTCAACAACCATACTTTTTCCTATAAAAACCAAATGGGTTCTAAGTTGAAAATGGTTTTTTATTATTTACTTCCGAATCAAATTCTTTCTCTCGCAATCATTCCTTCTTTCATTGCTCCTGCCCATATTTCTTACTCGAATTTGAAGAACTGGCAGATCCCGGGGAAACAAATTCTTAAGACAAGGTGTTACACACGCCTTAGTCAAGGATTTTCTCCAAACCGCCTTCTTATTACAGCTCAAGTCTAGCAATCCGTCATTCCTGCCTTCCTACTTCCTATCGCTCTTCTTCCGATCTATATCTGCTCCTAGTTTGCTTCATCTGCTCCGATTCCTTCCTCCAAATACCGCCTACTCATTGCTTCCGACTGCCTTCAGACAATAATAACAATCTTAGGGACTTTGATCTAATCGACATTTCATGGAAATGAATGCTAATAGAACCGCTCTCGCTTCCGTCGAAACCATGCGAATCGATCTATTGCAACCTCCTCCATAGGTAGCGCTCAACTATCATATCGCACTACCGCTTCCTCGTTTCCTGCCTACGCCGAAGCCCTTTCTAGATATCTCCAGGATCGAGGTCTTCTTTAGCCATAATTACAAAAGTTAGCATTAACGAATTTATCTAATTCCTGATGGTGCTGAGGGCGGGTTACATCCACTAAAAACATGCTTCCTAACTCGAGGTCAGACATATTGAACAAGGTTTGTCGACATACCATCCTGTAACTCAAATATCTAACGAATTGTTTGATGCTCCATCAGGCTCTATAAGGAAGCAAAAGTTATGAAGGAATCAATGCTCTAGAAATATTAATCACGAGGATGTCGACAGAACAAAAATTTTGTAGCCAACTACTGCAATGAGATGACAATATGACATAAAGCTCCAAATCAATGAGTATCACAAATTGCTGGAGGAACTAAGAGCTGAAAAAATAGAACTACCAGAACAATTTATAGCAGGATTGCTGATCGAAAAATTACCTAACTCGTGGAATGACTACAAACAACAATTAAAACACAAACATAAGCAGTTGTCCCTGGTTGATCTGATCACTCACATCATTATAGAAGATATAAACCGCAAATAACAAAAGGCAGCCAAAGTGAAACAAATGACAACCAAGGCAAACTTGGTCCAAACCGACACAAAAATATACAAACATAAATCCCAAAACTCTGATAACAAACCTAAAATTTCTAGCCCCCAGGCTTTCAAAAAGAAAGTCACTTGTTATGTTTGTGGCAAGCCAGGCCATCATGCACCTCAATGCAAAAAGAGAGTAAAAAATGGAAACAGTGGAAATCCTCCTAAAGCCAACTTGGTCGAAGGAGATGACATAATAGCTATGCTATATCATGTTGATATGGTGACTAATCTGAAGAACGGTGATAGGACTCTAGTGCAACAAGGCATATTTGTACAAACAAAGATGCTTTTACCTCCTACACTCCGGTAGGGGATGATGAAAAGGTTGGTTTACCTGTGACTCACATCGTCGTTTTTGGGGAGTGCAAAGCCTACGCAGCTTATCAGGAAAGACTCCGGCTTTGAATAATGCGGTTTCATGTTCCCAATATTGTGAGCAAATTTAGTTTGCTCTATTAGGAAAGGCGGGTTAAAGTGTCATTTGAATCCTCGACAAGATCAGAATGACAAAAATAATATTTGTGGGAAAAGGGCTTCAGAATCAAGGGCTCTTGTACTTAGCATTCTGAAGTTACAAATGGAAATGCTACTTTCTCGCTTATTTTGGTTGATTCGCATGATATATGCATGCTAGATTAGGACATGTGAGTGCGGAAATATTAAGAAAATGCAAACTCTAGCCTTATCAATATCGATTATTCGAAGCTAAGTAAGTGTCAAAATATAAAGCCACTCTAAGCTAACTAGAAAGACATGTGTCTCAAGATCAGAGAAACAAACCGCTAGAAACTAATTTATTCTTATCTAGGAGATTTAAAACAAACTATGACTGTAGATGTAATGAATTTATGTAACCTTCAAATGAAGATTAAGAAGAGTAAGCACAAAGAAAATAAGTTCTTTCGGAGATGATTTTTATACTTAGTTGAAATTAATCAGCTCTTATTTTAGTTGAGATTTCTTCCCCTACGCTTTACTTTGGAAAGAAGCCATTAAAAATGAGCTTGACTCTATTTTAAAGAATCAAAACACGGAGTTAGTCGATTTATTCTCGGGAGCAAAACCCATTGGTTACAAGTGGATTTTCAAAGAAAATATCGCCGATGGTTCCATCAAAATATGCTTAGGTTAGTAGCCAAGGGTTTTTCATATAAAAACAAATGTTAACTATTTTGATACATTTGCCCTCAAGTATTAGATCAAGGAAACCCCGAGAAAATCCTTATTTTCTGAAAAGGATAAAATGGTAATTTCCAATCAAAACTGAATTTTTCTAGATCTTCGATGATTTAAACGGATCATCGCTTAATCGCCTCGAAATCTAGCTACCACTGCCGAATTCAAAGAGATGCACGAATTTTCACGCTTTTCGAGGCAACGGGGCAGCGAGACACTCTGGCACGGTTCGAGTGGCTCACAAAGGCAGCTCGCACTAGTCAAACCAGAGGCTTTTGCCGCCCACGCGACATGTGGCATCTCCTAATTTGGCTGGAACCAAAGTGATGGATAAAGAAGATAAGGAAATCCCATCAACCAATGAATGTCGACATTGCGTCATGAGAGGACCCACCTCGACTTCCTTCTCCCAAACGGTTTGGGAGGGAAATTAGAGAGAGAAAAGGAAAGAGAGAGAGAAAGGAAGGGATTTTAGAGAGAGAGACTCCACCTTCTCTCTAAAATTTTCCGGTGATCGGACTATCGATTCAAGACGAGCCAAGAAGCAAAGTAACTCTATGCTGCAAGGGTTACGCGTGGGTGCCGGTTTTGAGGAGTTTCGACAACTCCGGGAGGTAGGGGTCTTCTCTTACTTGGTTATTTCTTGTTTAAAATGCCATGAAAATGGTGTTTGGGGAGCGGTGAGGCCGAACTGGCCGAGCATTTCCGTCCCAAGGAAATGGGATTGTACTGCCATGGGAATCGCTCGACAGCCCACTACGACATGAATCGTGTCGCACAACTAAAAAAAATTTAATGAAGTGTCCATGCGGAAATGTCAGATTAATAATATAAATGTGTTTCGGTGTCAGGAGGCCTAAATGAACATTGATTTCAAGCATTCCAAAGAAGTGGGAAACCGATGTTTGATGAGGGCTGTCCGGGCTTCGACGCCACGTATCGCTTGGGGGACTCGTTAAAACAATGGCCGATGGTCGACGAAATCGTCCATATATGTTGTTTGAATAATATTGCGTAAAATGAATGGCTTGAAATGTGTGTGGAAAAGAATTGTTAATACATGTGATTTAATGTGTTAACATGATGTTTGAATTATATGAAATATAATTGTGTATAAGCCTAATAGAATCGATATGAATTGGCATCATCAGATTCATGTATACTCCGTGACATCGCCGAGCTCCGACGTGGGGTGCATCTAGATGTGGTTATTCACCATTCTCGTGAATGTGGGTTGAGTCATTTTTAGACTAGTCCAATAAAGACCTTATATAGTTCAAATTATAAAATAAGAAATAATTAATGTGTCATGCCTGAACGCAAGAGGACCTCGTGGGTAATATATGAAAGGTCTTCAGAGTGGTAAAAGACCCAACTGGGTGTAAAAGACCCGCAATACTATCCGAAAAGGTTTTGCACCTGGTGTTGGGGGACCGCGTAATCCGAAAAGTTATGCTGTGGCCTAAGAAAAACACACCTGGCCATGTTCATCACTTGTAATTCCAGAGTCGAGCGACAGAGTCGGGATTGACTCGAGATGGTTACCCATTGGCAAACTGCCTCGGTGTTAGTGAGCCAAAGAAAGGCTCTGTGAGTTGAGTGTCACTGCATTTTACAAGGACGTACTTTCACACTCGCATAGGCTTCAGGTGGGAGGGAGTCACGGTGACTCTGCAAGGCATGGAAAACATTTCACGATGATGATCATTCCATAAAATTGTAAAATCAGGGAGGAATGGTGTTGCCTGAGTTGAAACATCAGATGCATTTTAGGTGGGGAGTAACCCATGTAGGAAAAGGATCACATCGACATTGCTCACCTCGCTGTGGAATCCCCTTCGTGCACAAAGAGTGTTCGTGAAAGCACAGCCATCACGGAGGCCGCTTTAAAAGAAAGTCTGATCAGGGTTGAATATATATTTTGTGAGACGGTATTGTAAATTCCCTTAATTTTAATATATATCGACAAGTCGATGTAATAACTTCAAACTATGGTAATATAGTTGGATATATTTCGTGAGTATGAGGTGTAGGCCAATGTGGCCATTTTTACTCATGTATGGGTCTCATGATATGAGACACACAGGTTTTCCGTAGGTTGACGATGGTCAACGGGACCCCCGGGTTTAGGGCGTCACAAAGATTTCTTCCATTCGTATTTTGATTGCTTTGGCTTCTATTCATAGACTTTTTATCCATCAAATGGATGTAAAAACAGCTTTTTTAAATGGAGACTTAGAGGAAGAAATTTACATGTTACAACCTGAAGGTTGTATTACACCTAGACAATAACATAAATTTTTCAAATTAAACAAGTCTCTATATGGTTTAAACAAGGCACCTAAATAAAGGGTACGAGAAATTCTTGATAATGTTTGTTTAAAATGTGTTTTTATCTCACAAGTGGGTAAATGTGTATATACAAAGTAAAAGGTGGTAGAATGTGTAATCATTGCATCGTATGTAGATGATATGTTGATCTGCACTAGTTCGAGTGTGCGCAGCAAGATCATACTTCGCTTCACAATGATTATGAAAGATATGGGTGAAGCTAAGGTAATTTTAGGTGTGAAAAAATCACAAGGACGGGTGATGGTATAAAGCCAATACAAGAACATTATGTTGGAGAAAATAAGAGGTTCTGACATTTCGATGCCAAACCTCGTGAGTACCCCTTATGATGATAACACCCATTTAATGAAAAATCAAGGTGATCTTGTGTCGTCTAGTATGCACAAGATTATTAGGATTCACGCATTGATGAACTTTTAGACTTACATAGCATATGCAAGTGTGTGTATTAAGTAGATATACACATAATCCTAATAATGATCACTGGAGGCAATAGCCGACTAATGAAATACTTAAGGGTACCTATGAACTATGGTGGTCTCATATGAGGATTTTAATGCTGTTGGAAGGATACAACGATGCTAATCGGATCGATTCGCATGAGATAAATCAACAAGCCACATAAGTCTTACTGTGGAGGTGGCGCTATCGCTTTGGAAATCATCAAAAGTGAAACTCATTGCTACTTCTACCATGGAGTCGAGTTTATAGCTCTTGAAATCTTATGGTATGAAGCCGAGTGGTTAAGGAACTTCCTCTCGTGGAATTCAGAACCCCTGAAAATTTAATTTTCCAGTGAGAAAACGGTAATTTCTATCAAAAATCAGGAATTTTTCTAGATCTTAGATAACGAAAAGGACTTTATCGTTGCAATCATCTCGCGAAATCTAGCTAACTAGTCGAATTCCGAAACAGTTGGAATTTCAAGTTTTTCGAGGCACCGAGAGTAGTACGGGACACTTGGCGCATTTGAGTGGCTCAAGATGAGACACGGTCAAGCTCGGAGAGCTACCAATCAACAAACAAGGACCTGCATATAGAAACACACATCGAAGGAACCACAGATGGATAAAAGTGATAAGGGTAATCCAAGGAGCCACTTAGAATTGACAAGTGGCATGAGACAAACACTTGGATTTCTATCTTCTCCCAACCGGTTGGGAGAGAAGGAAAAGGGGAGAGAGAAAGGAAAACCAAATTTGATAGGAAGAGTTAGAGAGAAAGGCTCTACCTTCTCTCTAAGTTTCCCGACCATCAAACTGGCGGTTTCAGGAAAAGCAAGAGGAAGAGTTCATCCTCACGTACAAGGGGCTTCAGATAGAGACCGTGAGTCGGGGGAGCCACAACTCCGAGAGGCAGGGTTTTTCCTACTCGGGTTTAACTTTGGTTCCAAGGCAATTCAAATGGAATGGGTTGTGTGAGGCCGTGATTGGTCATGTGAACCGTTCCAAGACTTGGGATGCTGTGTCGAGATTCCTGGATCGTTTTCTGATAGTCCAGTGGACCGATTGGACTAAGTAATTGTCCTTGTGTGCTATTTTTTATGTTGCAGTTAAAATGAATAATGGTGTTGGTCAGTTTCAAGACTAAGGGAAATGTTTGGTCAGGTTTTGAACCATAGGAAGCTACCGATTGTGATAGTACGATAACCGACCTTAGAACTGGTTTTCGGGTAGGAATAAAGCGAATCGCAAGGAGTCCTTCGTATATCAGAGCTACATCGCTGAACTTGATGTTGCTTTTAATTTCGTCGGACTCAGAGACCGCTATGGTCCTTTACCCCAAATATTCTAAGTGACTACTAGAGGTCAGCCTGTGCCAGAGGCCTACCAAATATAGAGGTCGGCTCACTAAAGTTCGGGCTGCAGGTCACTTCGCCTCAGACCGACTCATGACCTCCAACTTCTGGACGACCATAACTCTTCATCCGAAGTCTGCTTTGGTGTTCTCGACCTCTATGGAAAGCCCATTGAGTCAAGGCTTCATTCATATGCCTGTGGGATGAGAGAGGGTGAGCTCGTACAGGTCCGCTCTAGCTCGGCCATTTTAGGTCGCCGGCCAAGTCAGTCACCGGCGAGCTTGACTAATGTAGACTTCCAACTCGAAGGTCATAACTTCTTCGTCTGAACTCTGTTTCGGGTGTTCTTGGACTCTATGGAAAGCCCATTGAGTCAAGATTCCATCCATGTACCTGTGGAAGGTAGTAGGTGAGCTCAGCTAGAGGTCAGCTCAGCTAGAGGTCGGCTCGGCCAAAGGTGCTCTGGCCAGAGGTCAGCTCGGCCAGACTGACTCATGCGAGGCCTCCAACTTCGGACGACCATAACTTCTTCATCCGAAGTCTGTTTTTAGTGTTCTTGGACTCTATGGAAAGCCCATTGAATCAAGAAGCCATTCATATGCTAGTGGATGAGAGTAGGTGAGCTCAGACAGGTCCGCTCAGTTCGGCCATTTTAGGTCAACCTCAAGTCAGCCGCCTACTTAGGTTTGATTACGCGACCTCCAAATTCGTAGCCAACTTCTTCGTCTCGAACTGCTTTAGTGTTCTCGACTCTATGGAAAGCCCATTGAGTCAAGATTCCATCCATATACCTGTGGAGAGTAGTAGGTGAGCTCATCTAGGTCGTCTCAGCTCGACATGGCTTCAAGATAGCTCGGCTAAGCCGCCGCCTACTGGCTTGACTAATGCGTGACCGGGAATCCTAAGGCCATAACTTCTTCGTCCGAACTTCGTTTTGGGTGTTCTTAGACTCTATGGAAAGCCCATTGAGTCACGATTCAAGCCATGTGCCTGTGGTGGGTATTAGGTGAGTTCAACCAGCTCTATCTCAAATGGATTGTGTCAAGAAGCTCGGCCAAGTTAGGTCGTACTAGGTCAGTTTGATCAATAGACCTCAAACTTAAGGTCATAACTTTTCAACTTAACTCCATTTTAGGTGTTATTAGACTCTATGGAAAGCCCATTGAGTCAAAATTCCATCCATGTTTCTATGGAGGGCATTGGGTACTGAAGCTAGCCGGAAAGGGCAGGTCGGGTAGGCTAGTTGGGAAGGGTTGGCTATTCATGTGAAACCTCCAACTTCATAAGGTCATAACTTCTTCGTCCGAACTCCGTTTTAGGTGTTCTTGGACTCTATGGAAATCCCATTGAGTCAATATTTTATCCATGTTCCTATGGAGGACAGTGGGTGACCAAAACCTTGCTGAAATCTATGTTTTTGCACCAAGTGTGCAGGTTGCATGGAGCCACGAGGTGTATACAGTGGATATAACATAATTATCGTATGACATGTTGTGGCAATGTATTGGGTATGGTAGGGCTTATCTATGGAGGCCATAAGAGGCCATATGGTTTAGTTCCAAAACTTGGGATCAAGGATAGAGGATTTATGACCTAAGGCTTTCACACACAAATTCAACACTATGGGCGTGGTTGGGAGTGAACTGAAACTAAAAGTTTCTAGGTTTTATGATTTGCTTGATGTTGTAGGGATGATTGGAACCAAATCAAGTTCATGATTGTGAAGGGGCCGTGGAGGTACCCTATTAGGGATTGGTCCAAGATTAAGATCTTGTTGTGTGTTATTGCTTAGTATGAATAATACGTAGTGTGAATATGACATGTTAATGTATGTCAGAAGTGACGAGTATTAACATGGGTCAGGTAATGGAGGAGAATTATATGTATTAATTATAATTATCCATGGTATGAGATGTTGCATGTAGCACTCATGTATGCATGTAACATGAAGGAAAATGCATTGGCATCATGCATTTATATGCACGGCCACATCACGCTACGCCTGTGTAGCGCAGGTATTGTTTATTTACCAATGGGGTGAATGGGTCGTGAGCTTAGAAAATGGGACAAAGCTCCATAGATTCACGAGGGTGTAAAATGATAAATCACACATTGGGAGGAGCAAGTCAGATCCCTAAGGTTGAAAGACCCAAATGTTATTCACTTGCTAGATATGAACTCTGGCCGATGTAAGTTCGCTAAAATGTCAGCCCTTACAGGCGCCGTCCGATGGTGAAAACCCGAAAAATCTATGGCCCACAAAAGAAAAAGGAAATCATGAAATGATAAATTAAAGATTGGAGGGTTGTCCAATAGTTTGAGTTAATGGGTTAAATACCGTTGATCGGTTTCTCACACTCGCATTCCGTGTGAGAGCCTACTGGGACTCGTGTCAGGAGTACGAGGAGCTTCCACACACCCTGTGTTGTGAGGCGAGGGTCGATCTCATGCATGACAAGGAACATTTCATATCGTTGCATAAATTGTATGAAATGTGATTAACATTTATACGTCATTGCATGAAAGACTTAGGGGCGGAATAACCTCGGTAGGAGATTATCACTACTGTAATTCTCGCTTCACTCAAGCCGCGACCCCTTTTAGGTATTACGAGAAGACTCGCTTCCCCGAGGTCGTGAGTACAAAGAAGGCCGGTTGTGGCCTTGAGAATTATTTTTGTAAAATATATTAGAACAATCTAGTTTTAATATATTTTGGCATATAAAAGTGTAAAAGAGTCAGGAATCAAACTCTGGTGGAAATATTATTACAAATCGTTATTCTGTAAGAAAATTATACAAAATGGCCCCATATATGAGACAATGAGTGTGATATCGGGACACCCGATATTCATAGGTTTCCTCATGTTGATCTCGTTGTCAACGCGGACTCCCGGCTGTGGGCGTCAAATTTTTCGAATGCAACTACCACCTGATACCATAACCGCATTGGCACGCACATTTCCGATCACTGTTAATAAATCATTCAATGGAAAACAGACATATTCGTCTAAGACATGAGGTCGTGGAAACAAACGCTGAGCATGGAATTATTTCCATTGATTGATGTAAAGTCAAAAGTGAATTCGTCAATCCTTACTGCTTCTCGAGAAGAAAATTAATTTTGAAACATCGGTGGAATCGACTTAAGCCAATATGAGATTAGCGCGATGGGAACCCAACTCAGGATCGAGATCCCATGAAGGTTCCATGCGGTAATAACAAGTCACTTGTTATCCTCGCTAACACCAAATGTAACTGTCCCTTCCTATGGTGTGGTTATATGCTGTAACGCATAATTTAAGAGGATGTAATACTCTTAATGATTTCATATCCTCATGGGTGGTGTACAATATAAACGCAAGGTGTACGCACTTGATGAAATCACCTATATAAGTGTGGAGTGGGGCCGCTCCCATGAAGTGGTATGGCAAGATTTCTAGAGCACTTATGAAATAATCAGGCACACACATGGCCTAATCGTGCACAACGGCGTTGAACAAGAATCGTGATGTGTGATGCTGATGATAAGGTCCCTAATTTACAATCAAGAGTACTCTAGTTCATAGAAGTTATAAGTTTCACCAATACTCTGTAAGTTAAATATTATTCATCTATGTTTGGTTCATAGTTCACTGAACACCAAACTTAAGGCATTAACACCTTCTTCCATATTCCAAACAAAGTGTTTTAAATACAAAATTTTAATACAACCTTCTTTTGAAAAATGTGGGGGATTGTTGTAAACAATGGTTTTTCAAAACAAAAGGTGTTGTCCCACATGGAAAAAGGACAAGAGTATTTATTGGGTTTATATACTAAAACCCAATTATGGGCTTGTACATGACTTGAGAAGAGGGGAGCTCTCACGCGCATAAGAAATGGGTCGAAAGCTCGATTTCAGTGCAAACCGATGGATTTAAACCTGGGACAAATTCAGTTTTATTTTTGTAAGTCTAAATCAAAACCATAGTTTTTGAGTATTTAAAAAAAAAATGGCCCAAGTCATAAAATTGCAGTAAATATAAATCAATTTTATTTTGAATTCAAAATTCTAATAATTAAATAATAAAAAATACAAAACCGTTTTGTGTTTGAATACAAATAAGTAAAGTTTGTGTTTGCTCTAAATTCAAATAAGTGCATCCTATTAATGCCATTAAATGGTCAACGACCATTTGCATTTAATCCTATTAATTCAAGAACGCTTGAGTAAATCCTATTAATGGTCAACGACCATACTTTTTCCTATAAAAACCAAATGGGTTCTAAGTTCAAAAAGGTTTTGTTTTTTATCTACTTCTTAATCAAATTTTTGCTCTGCAACTTCAATTCTTTCGTTGTTCCTACTCCGGCTCCTTATACTGAATCTAAAGAATCGGGTCAGACTGGGAAACAAATTCCTAAGGACAATGTGTTACACACGCCTCAGTTGCTTTACTTTCTCCAAACTGGTTCTCTTGTTACAGGCCCTCATGTCCAGCAAATCCGCCAATCTTGCTCCTACTCTCGTCATTTTCACCACCCGACACTGCCTTATTGCCTTATGCTCCGCTTCGCTCCCTTCCTCCAAAGCTTGTCGCTTCCATTTTCTATTTCGACTCAAAACCTGATAATAACACAATAAATAAATCTACAGTGTGTGTGTGTGTGTATGTGTGTGTGTGTGTGTGTGTCATCACCTTCTTGAATCTCATAGCCTGTATCTCCATTAAATAACACTTGACAACCCACCGCATGTTATCCCTTTGTTGATCTAAAAAATTTCATTACATGTAGGATTAAAAGAATTGATCCACTTTTCACATAACATACCTTTCATACCTAACCTGTTCATAGTTTTCTTCCTTATAAACTCAAGAATTGTCCTAATTGGCATATATCTTGCCTCTAGGATCCAAGCATTGAAGTTTTCCACCATATTATTATCCATGACCCATGACTTACATCTACCACTAAAGCATGCTCTTACCCATGTGTTTGGTGGGTAGTTCATCAAATCATTTGCAGCATTTGAACCGACCTCTCCAAGTTGCCTCATGTTGCCAACACATTCTTCTTCAAAGGTAGACCAAGATGCCTTCCAAAATTGCCTCTTCATCTCTCCTCCTCTATGTCTCTTAACCAATTTGCAAATATATGGCATGCACACCATTTTGCTCAGCCTCATGACATACATCAATGATAGCATTAACTAATCCCTGCATTAAAATTCAACAAAAAATAAAAAAAACATATAAATAACTCATATCCTTCATACATAAAGATAAATAAATGAAAATAATGGGTAGTATCATCCCTTTTGCAAATCTAATATGAAAGTAGATTGGCTCCCATCTCTTAATTCCAACTCTCCTTTTAGCAATGTTAAAAACCAAACCCATATCAATTTTTTTTCACTTTTCATACAAGCCCATGTTATAGGAAAATTTTGTTCATTCCCATCTCTTCCTAAAGCAACCAAAAGTTCGCCCTTGAACTTAGTCTTCAAAGACATCCATCTAGGCCTATAATATGCCTACAACCTGCCTTCCATCATTTTTTACAAGCATTCAAACAAACAAAGATTCTCCTCCCCTCTTTTAGATCATCTCTACATATCTCCACGTTCACTATAGAGCCTGGATTACTTCTCAACAACTCATCAGCATAAGTTTCCAACTCAAAAAATTCAGTTGTAAAAGCCCCATAATAGGCATCCAACACCATCCTCCTTGCTCGCTTGCACTTGGAGTATCCAACATTCACCCTTAATTCTTTCTCAACATCCTTTTTCATGTCTTTAATTTTGTAGGCATGATTTTCAAGAATTCTGGTTTTGTAATGTCATTAGAAAGAAGTTGAAACCTGCTGATTAGTAAGTCCCAAGTAACAATTATGGTCTGGAACTAAAGTTTTTATAACTAGTCCAAGGTTATTGTTGTCTTTTGACACCAATAAGACAAAAGGGCATTGGTCTTGACACTTTACCCTTATTCTATTTCTTTCATTTTTCACATACTTCAATGCCAATCCACGAGAAATACAATACTTTGTGATAGATTTCCTAACTTCAGCTGCATTTGGAATTGTCATTCCCAAGCTGAAGTAAGATCTTTGGTCTTCTACATTGAAACGAGCTGGATGTCTTCTTTGAACAGGGACTTCTTCTTCATCAAACATCATAATGGTGTCATCAATGACATCTTCATTACTTTCTTCAAAGTCTTCACTGTCTGCACTCTCACTCCAACCAGCATCATCATCCTCAAACTCATTACTTTAAATGCTTTCCTTTTCCATAAAGGCATGATCAAAAACTTCATATGCATTTGCAACTTCATTAAAATCAGGAAATTGGGCATCATTTTAATTACCTTGATTCGCTTATGGAGGATCTATGTCATAACCACGTACCAATATATCTCTCAGGCAAAGACAGGAGCATCAATCTCATTGTTTGAAAAAACTCTACCACATATGTGTCTAAATTTATCTTACTCGGCACCTTCCTTATCCTATTATCATCCTGAACCAAGAAAAGACCTTCATTCATCTCCATTCCAGGTTCCAATATATAAATGTCCTCTTCATTCTTATAACCCAAATGTGATTTGTAAACATCTTTAACATTGCTCATAGATAGAAAATCTACATCAAAGTCCTCAACAATGTGTACATCTTATAACTTAATACAGGATCCATAATCCATCTACCACCATGATGTAAATAAACATCTACATGCCCTTCCATGCCGCCATTTAAAATAAAACACTCAATAAACAATAGCTTTACCCGATTAAATTCAAACAAAACACTTTACCAAATTAAATTAACACAAAACAATTTTCCAAGTTAAATTAACACAAAACATGGGACCATGAAAAACTAAAAATCAGTTAATTTAACATCCTCTAACCTAGTTAAATTGTTGCTATTGATAAACACAAACCAAGTTGACAACAAATAATAAATGGAAGAAATGGAACACACCAAAACCAATGGAGGCTGAGGTTCCAACACAACAAAAAAAGTATTTATAAATGGAAGAAGAAATTACCCTCCTTAAACTTCCAAATTTCTCGTTAACTGTTGAGGTTCATTTGTAATTATCCAACAATATTTGGTCAAAAAGAAAGGTTCGTCGAAGCGAAACTAGAGAGAGATAAAGAATCGAAGCAAAACTTAGGATTGTCTTTGGCCCGAAGGTTGTATTTTGAAAATTTTATAGAGTATAAAATTAGGCTTTTATTTCCTCTAATTAGAAACCTCAAGTATTAAATCGATCGCAAAAATCATTACATCACTACTTATATGCATAGTCTATGAGCCAATGTAACGTCAAGCTGGCATTTAACGCTCAAAGCATGCATATTTAATTACCTGTAGTTTCACGGCTGAAATGCATGACCCATTTAGATCGAAAAAAACGCTTGGTATGTAACTGATATTTTAAAAACTCATGTATGGCATAATTACTCCCTTATTTATTCATACTATATATTAATTTTAATATAATAAAAATAAATATAATAATAATAATAATAAATATATATATATATTAATAATAAATATATATATATATATATATATATATATATATATATATATATATATATATATATATATATATATATATGTATATATATATATATATATTAGCTCAACGAGGTGGGTATGAGAATTTTTCTCATCATACCCGTTTCACCCTGTTTAATATTTTAAGAGGGACAAGCATGCGAAACGATTTAAATTAACGGGATGGTTTTGGGATGGGACCTTCCGGCATGGCTTGGTCTTCCAATCTAAGAATTTGTAGGAAAGTCAAGGTTCATTGTTTACTCTTATTTACCATACTAACTAACACATCTTATAATCCCAAAACTATAACATTAACGGTATTTAAATGGTACAAATCCTATATAATTGAGGATGGAGACTCTGCATGACCGCTCTCATGTGAGGTCGGAAGAGGAAGAGGAAGAGGAAGAGGACCAGTTGGAGAGAAGCAATAAGAAGGTGAGATCTGACGCTACCCCCTTGATACCGGCTCAGGTAGACTCTAAAATGCTGGAGGGAATGGGTTCGGAGGTCACTGCAACCACGTCTAAGGGATCCTCGTTCCGGGACAAACTGGTGGGTACACCAGATATTTTACCAGGAGAAGATGGTGACGAATGGTTATCAGAAGATGATGACCCACTCTCTGAAGAGGACATAGATGTTACTTGCCCAATCATCCCTCTTTCCAAGAGGAACAAGATCCGTATGAGGAGCCCAAGGAAGTAGGCTTTGATTATCAAATTGTTAGGGCGCAATATAGGTTATCATCTCCTTCTCAGGAAAATCACTGATCTTTGGCGTCCTAAGGCAGATTTCGATTTAGTTGCAATGGAGAATGGCTACTTTTCAGTTAAGTTCTCGTCAATGGATGATTATGAATACGTGAAATATGGGGCTCCATGGCTACTGTTTAATCATTATCTCACCATTCAACCTTGAAGGCAAACTTTGATCCTCAAACTGATACCATAAGCAACCTGTTAGTTTGGGTACGTATTCCGAGTCTCCCCCTTGAATATTTTGAAGAGGTTTTTCTGATGAAACTTGGGGCTAAGATAGGGCGACTGATTCGAGTTGATAAGGCAACCAGTGTAGTATCTAGAGGCCGTTTTGCTAGACTCTGTGTAGAACTTGACCTCTCCAAGCCACTGCTCTCAAAATTCATGCTCCGTAGAAGGATCCGTCGAATAGAGTATGAAGGCATGCATATGGTTTGCTTTATTGTGGCCTTTGGTCATCGACAAGAATCGTGTCCCCATGCAAATCTGTAGGAGCCGGGGAAAGGGCAAAAAGCAATTGTTACTACAACCCATGATCATGCTGCTGCTATCCCGGATATTGCTCCAATCAATCCTACAGTCACTGAAGCTTTTGGCCCCTGGATGCATGCTCCACGTCGGGCACGACGTCATACCAATAATAACCGTTTTAGTAATGTGGTACATGCCTCTATGCACGGCACTGGTGATCTCACTCAAATTCATCCTGATAGAAAGGGTAAGGAACCAATGCCGTTGTCTTCACGTTTTGCGATTTTAGAGGACTCGGATGCCACTTCCCACCATCGTTCCCAACCTCGTTGCCGAAATCCCTTAGTGACCTTCCAGATCAAGACACGAAACGCCCACTGCTCGACCAGAACTTTTACACCACTTTGCAGATAATAGCAGACCATCTGGCATGGAGTCAAGATATTTAGGTCTGGGATCAAATTTACCTTCTTCCAGTCATACTTCGTCGTCAGAGTAAACAAGCAGCAGCGTTATTACGCCTCGGCCGGGTTCAGCACAGACAGCGAATTCATAAAGTTGTTGTCCATCAACAGTCATCTCATCACTTCTAACATATAAACTATAGAAAGACATCATCAAGATACAACCGGATGTATTTTATAATGATAACATTAACCTTCGTAGCATTAATGGAGAAACAAGAAAGCGCATGAGACAAGCAGCCAACAATGACAAAGAGTTGGCACTGATCTCACACTGAACATTAGTTTTGGAACGATTTTTCTATTCATTATTTACAGCTGGTTTGGGTCGGTCAATAATGAACTGGCGATCAAGAGATTTAGCGGACCTCAAAAGATCCCTCTGTGCACAAGGCAAAAAGCTTAATAAATCTTTCTTGAACCAATAGCGATTACGTTGATATTATTCAATGGTGTCTAGTGCCATCTGATGCATGAGGCAGAGGTTTGGATAGCGGTGGTATTTTGATCTATGAAAAACCCATACCTGGAAATGTAATCAACCCACTGCACTGAGACGCTATCACAGTGGTTACGCCCTGGCTGTAATTTTCAGATTACGGCAAATCAAACTGCACCTTACGCGCGGTATTGATCCGCAACCCAGCGATAAAACTTTCCCTTCCCGGTTTGGTTTGGGGGATTTTAACCCGTCAATCAACTGCCAAAGTCCCATCAAGAACTTTGACCAAACAAAGTGTGGTGGCTTTCAACGCCCGATTTTTGACAATAATCTTGTGGATATGGGATTTACACCGATGTATACTTGGACTCGTGGCACTAATCCAAACACATTCAAGGGTGATCACTTAGACCGCGCCTTGTGTAACACGGCTTGGCATCTCCTATTTCCTAGCTCTACAGTCACCAACTGACCCAAGTTGCACTCAGACCACTGCCCAATTCTCGTCCAAACCAGTACTGCAGAATGCCCTAATCTTTCAACTCCTTCATTTTCACGATGCACGGTTAACGCACCCTGGATACAAGGGAAGTGGTTCGACAGGGCGGTCCCGACAGCTACCTGATATTAACTAAACCCCAGCTCTTCCTGAGATTGAACACAGTTTTGGCAACATCCATATCAGGAAGCGACGCTTGTGAACCAGAATTCATGTGTACAGAAACGGATTGCTGAATCGGGGGTAATCATCTCTTGTGTCTTGAACGTAAACTTCTTTCGGAACTTGATCTCATTCTACAGCAAGAATTTCAATGGTTCCAAAAATCCCGGGAAGATTGGATTACTTTCAGGTGATCGGAATACCAACTACCACATCCACTTGGTCAAATGTTAGCCGTAACAGACAGACCTCTTCAAAATCTCTATGAATGGACTGGGTCTGATGGTTAGGAAGACATGGTTCAGAAATTTTATATGTCCTTATTCGACGAAGATGCTAATGTTCCGAAAAGACCCAGGCATGGATGTCACATTTTCAAGGAGTAAAGAGGGCTATTTTCGACATGGCCCAATTCAAGGCCCCAAGGATTGATGGTTTCCAGGCTGGCTTCTACCAATATTCTTGGGACATCGTGGGCCCGACCTGATCCGGTAAGTTCGTAATAGATTTTAAATGGTTTCTCCCAAAAAGGCCATGATAATGATGGCGGCCTTATCCAGACCTCACCTGGAGTGCACCAGACTTGATCAACTCAGCCTCTGCAATGTGGCATATAAAGCTATCGTGAAACAATCTCCAACAGGTTGAAAATGTCATGGGTTGTTTGATTGAACCATGTTTGACTACTGGTGCCTGAGCTGATTGATGACATAATAATTTTTCAAGAAGTTTTACATGCGTAAACAAAATAGTACAGGACATTTGCTGATTAACGTGGACCTAGAAAAGGCTTATGATCACCTCTCTTGGGATTTCATTAGGGATACTCTTCAATCTATGGGACTCCCTACCAACTGGGTAATTTTAAACATTATATATGTGTTGAATCACCGAAAATGTGGCTATTAATTGAATGGTAAGCTCCTTGATTAGTTTACTCCATCCAGTGGAATTAGACAAGGCGATCCCATCTCCCCATATTTGTTTATGTTATGTGTGGAGCGACTGGGACACCTCATACAACATTCTATTGAGATGGGCAGTTGGAAGCCCATCGCATTCATGCAATGGGACCTAATCTTTCCATCTATTTTTTGAGGATGATTTAATTCTATCTGCAGAAGCCCTGTGTGCAAATCACATTGTTATGGATTGTCTCAATCTTTTCTACGCCTCAAAGACAGTGCGTAAGTCTTCAGAAGCTCCTGGCTTTTTCTCAAGAATGTTGATCCTACTTTGGCAACAAATATTTCAGTACTTAGGATTCAACCCATTCTCAACTTAGCAAATATTTGGGCGCACCTCCATCCATGGTCGTACTCCATCAAAGACTGTTTCAGCCTATCCTGATAAGACTGAGCTAGATTGAAGGTTGGTGAACAAAGTATTTATCCCTCGTGGGACATCATGTGCTGACACAGTCGGTCTTGTCCTCCATTACATTATTCTCCCTTCTGTCAGCTTTTCTCCCTAAAGGTTTCGCCTTAGCCGTTGACAAAAGAATCATACAGTTCCTTTGGAGTGAATCAGATGGTCGGCATAAGATTCACCTTCTTAACTGGGAGAGAGTGACCAAACCCAAAGAGTTTGGAGGTTAAATAAATTCATGTTGTCAACCTTGCTTTTATGGCAAAGGTAAAAATAGGTTGGAGACTCCTTACGGACACTAAACCTCTCTGGGCCCAAGGTTAGCAAAGTACATCAGATATAAGCTACTCTTCCTAAATCCGTAGTTATTATAGCCTCAAAACTGTGGAGAGGTGCGGTTGCCACCGCGCCGTGACGGCGCGGATTGCGGCAAGGCGTGTATAATGGACATGAAACTTTTCTCTGGAAAGATACGTGGCTGGATGATCGTCTTGCAACCTCTATCTTTAGTGGAGTCCTTCCGGCATGTTTCAGGATATTGGACCTCAGATGACACATGGGACTGCAATTTGTTATCGTGCAAACTACCGATTTCAGTGGAAGATTGCCTCCATACTATCTTCCTATAGAGTGATGACGGGGACGCTGATAGGATTTGCTGGGGTCCTACCCCCGATGGAGCATTTTCTGTTCGGATAGCTTATGCTATAGCCACCACTACAAACAGCTACCCAATTCCTATTTGGAGCCTCATATGGAAACTTGCAGTCCCGCAGCGAGTCCGACTCTTTGTATGGCCTCTTTACCGTGGGAAACTCATAACAAATCTAGAGAGATCTCAAAGAGACTTCACGTCAAACTCATAGTGCCCATGTTGCCCATCTGTAGTAGAATATCTTGATCACTTGTTTAGAACATGCCCCAAGGCTGTAGATGTTTGGAGTAAGTTGGTGCACACGTATGTCCTACACCCCCCATCCCATCTAACATTTCTGGACTGGATGGAGTGGAATATCTACCTCACTATAGAGAAACGAATGGGTATGGACGGTTGTGTTTTCTGTGGAACCTCTGAAACAAGCAGCTGCATTTTAGTCCTTCGTGGTCTCGATGTGCCTTTGGCCAAAATCACTGAATTCTCCATTCTCTGCGGGAGACTTGTTCAGCCTTCTCCTTACAGTGGTTGATACAGGGGTCTCCTCCCTAGTACATGGCCTAATGGATAGGGTGGATTCCACCGCCAGTTGGATGGTCTACCTTAAACCCAGTGTTAAATCCGATGGGGCGTACAGGAGGTGGTGCCATTCCGGAACCGTGAGGCTGATGGCAGTGTGGGTTTCTCGGTCCACTTGGGTCAGTGCTTGGTGCCATAAGCAGAGCGGTGGGCTTTTCTTCATCAACTGACTTGCAAAAGAGGCATCAGATCGCTAGTTATGGGGGATTGATTCCTTCTTTGTGCACCAGTGGATTACACGGGAATCCTCCCCTGGGACCTTCAGATACACGAACCTTATCCAACATTGTAGGTAGCTGCTTCGGCGACAATGGGAAGTTCAGATAAACCATATTCTTCGGGAAGGCAATCAGGTTGTTGATCATCTTGCGAGCCTATCCATGGGAATACACTATACAGAATAGAGGCTTGGTTGTGTGGCAACATCCTCCAAGGGGAATAGGGCCTTTTCTACTTCTCGATTTGCAGGGTATGATGTGGCCTCGACGCAGATGCTGCTTTTGAGACTTGACAGTTTGTGGTGTCCCCACTCCTGGTGATAAAAAAAAATGGTACAAATCCTTTAAAAATAACTGTATTTTTGCCGTTATTATAGTTGTTCACGGTTACGAGAAATATACCTTCACACACAAAAACCAACACCAAAGAATAGAAAAACAGAAATCAAACGGTCGGTATTGGAAGAGACAAACCGAAAAATACCAAAAGATCAAATTAAAAACACATCCAAAACCCTGGTACATGCATTGCCCAAATCACCAAAACACTAAAAACCCTAACCCTAATGAAACCAAAGTAAAAAACCATGACCCACTTGCCCAGCACATTAAGAAGGTTAGAAGCTGGGACCAAATCTCACATAAAAACAAATGGGATGGATGGATGATCGTAAACCCTGTTTTGGTAACAGCAGCTTTCTCGCCATCTTGGCAAAACCAGGCTTCTCGCTTCAAGTTCTCCGTAGCCCTGCTGTTTCTGCTCTCGCCCTTTGTGGTGGTGAACACCAGTGGCGGACCTTTCTAATGGTCAAATCTTGAACTTTGCGTGTAAAAATTTCGTATAATGGCAGTCGAACTCCCAACACCAAGTTTAGAGTCCAGTTGTCTAACCGTTGTATTAACCATTGTACTGTAATGTCCCTTGAAAAAATTTATGCCTATGACTTACTAGTGGTGGAGGTAGTAGCCATGGTTGTGGAGGAAACACAATGGCATTGTTGAACAAACCTCTAACTGTAGCTGTCTTTCTGTTGAAACAAGAATTGTACTACTAATATTCACTTATTTTCTTTGGGTTCAAAGTTCTAAGGTTAGGGTTCACTAAGGCTTTGGTATGAATCTTGTAAATGGTTTATTTGTATTCAAAATTCTATAAGTCAGGGTTCATTGACTTGGCCTAAATTCCAAGAACCTGAGAAGCCAAGCATTTGTCATTCTAGAATTTCTACTATCAAAATCTTTTATAAATAAAAGGTGTTAGTCTATTTGTAAATACACAAGCAAAGAACAAAAAAGCGTATAATCTTGTTTCCTCCCTCCTTTCTTCCTTCTTCGTTGGAGTGGCTGCAAGTGCTCTGTAGACCATTCGTTGGGTCGTTTTATCATGGGAAACATACGTCTTTAAATCTCGAAGCACCCGTGGAGAAGGGAGAATCTGTTTTAAAGAGATTATTGGCTTACACAAGACTCAACTCCTCTCTCCTTCTCTTTGTCATTCCGATTTCTTTCATTAGACAAGTTTGTTGTGATCTCCTCAGATTGATTTTACCGCAGGTATATACATGTTTACCTAATTGTGGTAGAGAATTTCTTACACTTCCAATCTCCGAATTTGAATGAAAGCCAAAGTTCCTTGTTTACTCTTATTTACCGTACTAAGTACTAAAACATCTCATAATCCCAAAACTACAACATTAAAGGTATCTAAAACATAAAAACTTTAAAATAACTGTATTTCTTACCATTATCTTAGTTGCTCACGGTTTCGAGAAATATAAGGATTTTCATACATTAAAAACCGGGAAACGACAGCATAGACATAATGAATAACAATAACGGTAAAATATAAAAAACATAAATCAAACGGCCAACGTTGGAAGAGACAGACAAAAAGTACCATCAGCTTCAAATTAAAAAAAAAAAACATCCAAAACCCTAGTACATGCATTTTCAAATCACTCAAACACTAAAAACCCTAACCCTAATTAAAAGCTAAAGGAAAAACCATGACCCGCTTGCCCAAAGCACATAAGAAGGTTGTAGCTTGGATCCACCTCATGTAAAAACAAATGGGATGTAAAACCCTAATGGGATGGATGGATCATCAAAACCCTATTTTGGGAACAGCTTCTTCCCGCCATTTCTCATGTAAAACCCAGGCATTGGTTTCGGGATCACCGGTAAAGGTCCAGTTGTCGGTTCCTTGCCCTTGTGACGGTGGTGGTGGAGGCAGCATCCATGGTTGTGGAGGAAACATAATGGCATTATTGAACAAACACCAGCCATGGCTTGGTCTTCTAGCATTAAAATCCATTGCAGTATGGTTAAGTCCATGCAAACACATACTGGGACAGCAACAATATTGGCCATGCTTCATATTACTAGGACTAGCATGATTTCTCTGCATATAGGCTTGTAACTTAGCTGAGAGCCATTGATACATATGCCAGATGTCAACCCGCAAAACTACACACCATCAGAATTTAAGAACCAACTGTTAACCATGGGTGGTCTTTTCGTTGCAATCAGTCCGAGGTTAACGCAAACAACCTTCGCGATCGACGACACTTTAACGGCACGAACGAAACAAACAACCACCTATTATCTGGTCAAAACCGAACCGTTTTTATTTTGAACAATGTTTGAACAAACAGAACTGATCGTTTCATTTGTTATCCACTTCGCAGAATAGGAATAGCCCGCAACCGCAACAAAACACCTATTTAGTTTAACTATTTGAGAACGTGTTTCAACACAAACTACGCGCCTTTGAAAACCCGCTATTCTTGACTGTATTTTCGTCGTTTAAAACAGGAATTAAATGTGTTTTTCCTGTTTTTCTTGTTTTTCTTATTTTAAAAATAGAAACCAAACAGAGCAAACTTTTTTTTTGTGGGTGGGGGAAGGAAATGAAAAACCAAACCTGTAAATGGCTTGAAATCTGTTCATTTGTAAGCCCCTCCACTCCCATAATACGTATATTTTCTAGGATGAGCACCTACAAAAGGAGAAGAAAAGAGAAAGTGTTATATTTCATACATATATACTAACAATGCTATTAAGAAATCAAGATTTATGTGTCTTACAGTCAAGTCCCAATTCAGCAATGGCATTCAGGAATTTTTCATGAAGCTCATTTGTCCAGACGAGTTTCGGCTTCTTTCGCATACATGAAGTTAGGGTATCGTCCTCGTCATCTTTTCCAGTCTCAACAGCATCAGATGTGAGCTGTTGGTAGCCATGCTTCCTGCTAGTGATCTGTCCACTACCAGCATATTTATCTGGTTCATTTTCCCCTAAAGATTCAGCCCCTAAGAATCTTCTGTCTATTTCCGTTTCTCCCCCTTCTGTTCAAGAACACATACTGCCAAAGACTTTAAATTCAACAGGCTTAATCCATGTAATATATAGCACCCTTATTGAGGCTCCTCATCATGGCATCCTCATCAGCATCAGCAGACATGACTACATCGCCATCCAAAAAGATTAGTAAAAACACAAAATCATAAATATGTATTCAGAAATCTGGAATAAATATTGTACTAATAATACTCACTAACAACAGGCAATTTTGAAGTTCTTTGGATCTCATCAAGCAACTGGAGCCCGTCCATGCCAGGCATGTGAAGCTCGGTCATCACAAGATCGACTTGATTCTCTCCGTCCAGCGTCATAGCCAGCGCGTCAGCAGCCCGTCCCACGGTCTTAACTGGTACCAAGAATGTAAAAATCAGATTATCATAGAGATTAATATCACATAAAGCCAAGAAAATCAGAACCCCATGAAATTTTATTCTATCAAGATTAATGTTTCAAAAGAACTGAACAAAAAAAAAAAAAAGGGAAACAACACCTTGATAAGTCATGGCCCTCAGCATTCTTGAAATGGTCAGAAGGCAAGTTTGATCACAATCCACAACCAAGACACAAATGTCTTTGTGGCCATTAGACCCTTCTGAAGGAGGAACTGATGATTCAGCTTTCTCAAAGCTCATCATGTCTACAAAATTTCAAGGGAAAAATATCTTTGATTTCAGACACTTCAAAGAAGCAAAGAGGTGGTGAAGAAATGAACAAAAATGGGGGTTTTATAGTGAATCAAAATCATCAATATTATACTAGTGTGTGCATTGGTGGCAGATTAATATCATGAGAAGAAGATTTCTTTCCTCATTTTCCTTATATGTCCATCCTTTTCATTTCCACTATTCAGGTTCTAAAATAAATAAACTATTTCCACCTTTTTTAATACTTTTGTGACGGTAAAATAGTCCATAAAAACGGTTTTCTGTGTTTTTCTTTTTCTTCTTTTAGTTGTAAAACATATTTTTAGATATATGTGTCATAAATGGGTAGAATCCAATTGGATATGGAAATAAATGACATTGATTTTAGGTTGCTTCACTTTTTTAACGGGTTGCTTTAGCTGTCCAATTTACTCAAACATTTATTATTTTTCTGATTCTTTAACAATTTTATTAAAAAGTAAATGAGGTAGATATAAACATATATATAAAAAATTAAATTAATTCTTTAATTTGATATTTTTCCTTCCTTATTTGGAGAAATGTAAATAAATTTTATTAATTTGAATAGTGCTCTGCCTTGTAGACTTGCCACCGCCCATTCAAATTAGGAAAGATTGAATTGGATATTATCGTAATATTTATGGAAACAAACTACTTTTTTTTTTAAATTATGGTAAAAGAAAAGATAAATTACAATCGCACTGAAATATCTAAATATCTCCTCCGATAGTCTGGCCAAAGGAAATTTCGATTTTTTTACAATTATCGCGATATATCGTTTTTTACCGATTTTCCTAAATTACGTATATATTCCACTATTCACTACCGAGGTTCAACCCCGCCCAAAAGGCAGGCTCCAACTTCCCACCACTAGGCCAAGGATGCCCTTGTAATATATATTGCAAAAATTTTAATATATTGTCTTTCTAATTTATAAATGTTTTTATTTAAATTTATGAATATTTTTAATCATTTATAATAGCTAAATATAAATATAAAATATATAAAAATATTGTATTCTATTACGTTGTTATTATAATTACCAAATTTAAAAAAACTATTGAATAAAATATTTTGTATAAATCATATAAAATTAATTTATTTTTTAATTAAATATATTTTAATAAAAATCATTTAAATTTTTATAAACAAATATAAATATAGGAAAAGAATGTAAAAAAAAATCAAATATAATTGATATTATCATTATCTATGCTTTTAAAATAATTTAATAAGTAACTTAAATATATTCTAATTTTAAATAATTTTTAATTACGTATATTTACGTAAAATATCTATCGATATATATTTCCATATATCCGATATATCCGCATAATCCAAGTATCGATATATCCGCCAAACCGATATTTCATCCACACATAATATATTTAAATAGTTTCTGCCTAACTCATTTGGTTGAACGCTCATTATTTCAAAAAGATATAATATAGAAAGGAAAGAAGTATGAGGTTCAAGTCATGAAGAGGACAACTTACTACATTTTAACTAAATTATTTAACTATAAAAAAAATACATATATTTAAATATTGTTTCAATTGCATTAATGATTTCATATGTTTGAAAGGTAAGATGAATCAATTCATACACATCAACTAAGCCAACCAAGTCACCTATGCACTTATTATTTTAAATTTCAATTCTATTTTATTTTATTTTATGTTAATACCTTAATCTAGTAAATTTGTACAATAATTTAATGACTCAAATTTCATAATATATTTTTAACTATCCAATTTGTTTTTTTTTTTTTTTGGTAGATTCGAATTTGATAACCTATATTTTCTTTAATTATTTTGTAATATGATTATATTTAAGTTTTTGGTACATTGGATTGTTTTCTTTATTTAAGTACAAAAATTATTCATTCAATGAATAAATTATTTTATTATTTTAAAACCAAAATTTGTACTTTATGCTTAGCTCAAATGGTAGTGTGACAACTTTAAAACCCGAGGGTCCTGGTTTGACAACCCTTCAACTCACGTAATTTTTAAGTAAGGGATTTTGATAACCCGATACCACACTATTACGTCCTCATATATCGGATCCATTTTCACAAAATCGTGAATTCGCCTCCTCGTTTTTGAAATTTCACCCAACATACAACCTATATAACAAGATAACTATAACTCATATGTATCTCAACAGTAAGAAGAATTCCATCACACAGTAGCTCATTTGTCCATATCCCCAATATACAACTATATCATTAATAGTCCATAAGAGTTTACATAACACTTTATATAGAACATATATTAAAAACTAGCTCTCGTTTCGAATATAGTTTACAAAGATAACAAGATAACCATTCTCATCCAGGTCTCAACGGAGTAAGAATTACCACACATATCTATTTGGCCCATATCCCCAATATACAATTATTATTATTATATCACGGGTGAGGTCCATAAGAGTTTATTACAACACTTTATACATAACATATATTAAAACTAAGCAATTTACTCTAATATACTTACAAAAATATTTATCAAAGTCACATCTCATTTCCTTCAAAATCACCTATTCGACTAAGCGTCGGTTCCCCACACACCTCAGACCGAAGGGTCCAATGACGCAAAGGAAAGCAATGCCTAGTTGAGAATAATTTCTACAATCAAGAGTTACTCCCCACCTAAGTGTACATGCAATGCCATTTCACACATCCATGGCATGTAGATATTTCACACATCCATGGCATGGATGAGAATGCACTCACCACGTTCCCATCTCCGAAATATCACCGACTCCCTCACACGATATGCAAATGTGTGAAAATGGGCCATTTGATGCTCCATCAATGACCATTTTGCCAAAACAAAAGCTTTTGTTTTGCAACCAAACCCATTTTATTTATCAAAATCCCATGTGTTTATACATCAGGCCACGGATTTCCTGCTTTCACCGCAGATTTCATTCCTTTTTGACATTTTTACGAAGCCATGCCCGATCATGTCTAACGCAACTAATAGGCATTTTGCCCTTGTTGACATTTTTACGAGCTTTCACCGCCGGTGATCATGTCCAACCACAACTAAATAGGCATTCTTCCCTTTTTGACATTTTATCAGGATTTCACCACTAGTGATCATATCCAACCGCAACTAAATAGGCATTCTGCCATTTTTTTTATTTTTTTTATTTTTTGCCCAACACATATTTTCCTTCATACCGTAAAACCGTGGAACTCTATGGGACGTAGTCCCAGATACCGAGTCCACCACCTATTAACCAAGAATGATAAATGATTTAAAAATATGCGCACACATTCCATTTCTACAATGCCCCAGTGCCCAAATGCAAAGCAATATGCCATTGCCTATTTATATATCATGTCACATATATGATGGATGCTATATGGACAACTCTACTCATGCATATCACCCATGCATCATTTGGACAATTATATCAATTAACATACAATTTCTAAATAAATCACATAATTCATGTCAACATATCTATGCATATTTGAACACACATATTGACATTCAAACATGTCACTCTTAATCAAGTAATGACAGACTAAAACAAGTCACATAATGGCCCCCGAAGCAAGCCATAATAGACCACATAATAGTTCCTAACTTAGTTCATAAACTAGTCCCCTAACAGTCCCAAAAACTGGACACAAACTGTTAAAAGCCTACCAGAATAGCCCGAAACGGACCATAACTCGAGTTATGTGAGTCCGATTTGGAGTGATTTAAAAAGCCTAACATCAAGTTCTCGATAGAGCTAATTTTTCCTGAAGAATACTAGCCCAAATTTCACTTTTCCCAATCTAAAATCAGTACCAAAATCTTGATAAGATGTTAGGCCAAAATATCAGGCGTACTTCAGAGAACTTTAAAACTAATTTTACATAACTCGTTATAGAGGTCCAATTTAGGCGATTCAAAAGCTAACAAGTTCTCGCATAGGGCTACAATTTCCTCAAGAATACTAGTCCAAATTCTCCCTTTTTTTTTATCCAAAAAATCAGCCCCCAAAATTGACATCATATGTATCAAACATGGCACTATTCTCATAACCCATTATTCGCCAAACACCCTTTATGGCAAAGGCCAAACAAATTCTCAGGCATTAAAACTCAATCAAACAAATTTCCTATAATGGAAAATAAACAAATGTAGGAAGAATATCTACCTTTTTGAGCATAGAAGAAACTCTAGGAAGTCCCGTAGGCACTTCCTAAACCCGAAACTTTTGATTTCCCGAACTCCTCACTTGAATTCTCGGAGAAATCCTGTGTTTTTAGTACCCACACGTATCCCTCATCGAGTAAATGAACTTTTGTTCTTAGCCCGACAAATTCCGACCGACTGAACTCCGTGGATCGAGGAGAAAAGTTTTCATTTTTTTTTATTTTTCTTTTCTCTCCCTCTCTCACTCTACCTCTAACGTTTTTCTCCAACACCAAAATGGGAGATCCCCTCCAAATGAGATTTTTTTTCTCCTTTTATACTTTGGATACGTGACTCACGTCACGCCACGTGTCCCCCTTTGCTTGGGTCTATTTTTGCCCCAAAATAATTTATTTTGTCCTGGTTCAAATTCAAATTATTTTATACGAACTTTTTTCAAAAATCTCATTTTTTGGGTCCATCAGACTCCTCACCCTCGAAAAACGAGTACTCCGACCTGCTCGGACCAACGAAATTTTTGAGTAACTAGATTTCGCGAGACTAACTAACTACAAGCCTATTTCGTCATCCCGAAATCTTAAAAATTTCTGCCTTTCTTCAACTATTTTCTTTGCTAATTTTACTTATTTTGCCAGTTTTTTAGAAAAATTCAATTTTTCCCGGGTTTTACAAATAGAACACTCACCGTTTCAAATAGGCATAAGACATAAGGAGTGTGGTCTAAGTCTCTGAGTCCCGCAGTTACGCTTTACTACACCTTAAAATTAAAGTGTATTAAAAAATTTAAAAAAAAAAAACCAATACTTATTATTTCTATTTTTTTATTTTTTGAAAATACTAGTATTTTTCATCTTTTAGTGCAAATAAACATACTTATACCAACAATGTTTATCTTAAGGTGATCATTATAGAGTATAAATCGTAAAATATATTAAAATATATATTTGATTCTTGTCCATCATATCTAACTTGTGTGGTAGAGTACTTAACGATTCAAAAGACAAAGCATAGAGAAACAACTTCTCCCTAGAAACCCTAGCCTTTTTTCCCTATGTTCTCTTTTTCGGGTCCTTGTTCCATCATTTTCTTCCACATATCTAGATTTTCTTTTCTAATAAAGTGGTTTCTTTCACACCGATCTGGGTTTGCCTTTATTTTTCTTTTATTTTTTCATGTTTTTATCACTCAACTCCATGGTTTTGTTTGCTGACTTATCAGAATCTTAGCTATGTCGATTAGCTTCTTCATGGATTTTCGCGTTTGCTGTTCAAATGACAAAATTCGATTCAACATAGTCATTAGATTAAATCATGTTTATCTAAAAGATGTCAGAACTGAATATTTGAAATTTTGTGATTCTACGATTTTTTTATTATCAAATGTATAGGTCTTGAGGCGATTCTTTTGATTCTATGTTTTTATCGATTATATCAGTTAACTCGACTAACGAATTTATTTATTTTCAAAAAAAGACAAGACATAGAGAGTAGGGTCCTGCGGTTCAGCTCTCAATTTAACAGCTAATACATTTTAAATCGTAAAAAATATATATATTCGATTCTTGAAATTTTAATTGAAAAAGCTAAGATGGAAATTAATAGGAGAAAAGAAAAGAAAATTAAGAATAAAAATATCATATTCATACTCTTTAAATCCAGTTCACTTTATTTTTTTAGATTAAATATTTATAAACCATATAATTTTTTCACTATTTTTATTTATATTTATTCGTTTGTCACATTTTTATGTTAAATCAAATATGAAAAAAAAAATTTCTTCCTATGACATTTTGCATCTTTCATTAATAATTTATGAAGTAAAACATAGAATAATAGCTTTTTAGAACCACCATTTGTAAGAGCACATGTCAATTTATGTGATCATATTAAAGCTTTCTTCATGGCATGGATACCGTACAAACCATGGGAACAAATAATTTAGTCAGTGAAAGGGCGTGGAGGAGAAAAATGAAATATTGGACCATGAGATTCCCCACTT
The DNA here is from genome assembly GCA_016808115.1 of Tetrastigma voinierianum. NCBI lineage: Eukaryota > Viridiplantae > Streptophyta > Magnoliopsida > Vitales > Vitaceae > Tetrastigma > Tetrastigma voinierianum. The sequence continues at coordinate 84,141 of JAEQBH010005306.1, read as the reverse complement.
GGAAAGGAAAAAATCTATTGTCTCTCCACGTAGAAATATTTTGAGTAAATGTTTAAAAAAAAAATATCAGACGGATGATCGAAAAAAGTTGACGGATTCACAATTCAAATGATTCAAACGATTCAAACCAGTGGTCGAATCGGAAAGGTCACCGGTGGACCAGGACCAGACAGTCTGGGTCCGATTTCTAAAACATTGTTTTAATAGTAGGGATTCTTAGAATATGATACATGAGAAAGGAACCATGTCACAACATGAACGCTGTACAAAGGACAATCAATTAGAGGGGCAAAGGCTGCTAACTATCTACATTCTATGAGTTTAATCTTATTTTAACTACAAAATGAATGAACCCATCCTAGCAAGACTTGGCTGGCTCCACGATAACAAAATTTACATGTTATAGTAGAAGAAGGTAGCATCACACACATGACACACCCTCCTAAGTCCTAACCAAACAAAAGTCGACGTCTTACAGACTTGGAAAGCTTTGAACTCGAGGCTTTTCTCTTTTCAGTAGAGATCTCTCTACCCTGGGTGGTTTCTGAATTTTCAGCTGAATCTTCTCCTGGCTTTTCATGAAAATCTACTTTTGCTGAACGGTAAAATTCAGTAATACTTAGCTGAACTCCTTTTGATTTTGGTGAATCTGACATTTTTCCACCCCTGGGCAGATCTCAAACCAGACTTATTCCTTCTTTTGATTCTTTTACTCTATAAGTCACCACAGATACATAATATTAGGCATACTGGGCCTGCAGGCTCTTCCAGTTCCAAGAGCCCAAGCAACCAACAGAAAATTAATGAACTTGTTCTCGTTGGATATTTTTAACCCTCGATCCTCATGTTCATAACACCCTATACGCCAAAAGTCAACTCTCTTGAGAATTTCTAATGAGCATCTTCAATTGAACTGGCCTGCTGTTGCCTCAATACTTAGAGATCAACATTCCCATGTTTTCTCACTTATTTTTGTACCATAAATAGCTAACAGTATAAATCCTTTTCATTAATTTGATGGCATGTACTGAGAATCAATAGCCTGAATGAATTACTATACAAACCCATATTTGCTTAATTGTACGGACATCTCATACAAATGGATGCTGACACCATATTAAGACAAAGAAGATGATGGTCACCCTAGTAATTTTCCAAAGCCCTTCCTATTACTCCTTGTTCAGCTAAAATTAGTAGAATATTGCATCAATATTCATGAAATGACCAATCAGAAAACTAAAACTAGATTTCTCGAGTTGAAACCTTAATTTGGTTATCTCTAAGATCTGACTGCTCAAAGAAAAATGAGTCATTCGGAGAAGAAAAAACAAGTAGTTATGTGTACCTTTTCCAGCAGATATCTGTTGACTTCCTCTGGAAAAGCAGCCCGAACTAACTCCATATTTTCATCAGTCAACAAAAACCAGCACCCATCTTCAACATGAATCTGAGGAGCATTGCACTCATCCAACAGATCTATGGATTCATCATCTTCTGTTAGCTTCTCTTGATCTATATCGGAGTCACCAGGGATTGTATAGGTAACACTAGCCATTGCATGTACAGCTTTCTTCCACTTGACCACAAGAAATTGATGCCCAAACCTTACCTTCACACGCTGAATTGAATCAAAATTATACTGCCCATATAGCAACGTATTTGTTGGATTCAAAGCCTTTTCTCGAAAGAAAATGGTAGATAACATAGGAAGCATCCTTTGACGAATATAAGATGGCTCCCAACGCTGATGATAAGCTAAGAAATCGACAAGCATTCTTGTTTTGGCTAAACAATATAATGAGGGCCATCATTTTCTGCATAATACCAGAAAGACATAATGATCAACCAAGAAAGTCAAGAATAATAAAAGGAAACAAATGACTAAATATTTTTGCAGTGCCCACAAGACAGTTAACAATCAACCTATTCCTTTACTAAAAAAAACTCCCTACTGCAGTTTAGATCCATTTCAATACCATTTTTGAGTTGATATCATAGTAAAAATATTAAAATACAACCGTTAGTACTTAGAACTTGAGCTGACAAAACAACCAAACATACCAGTAAAATGGCCATGGTTATTGCTCGAATACAATTTAATGATCTCATTATTTGGAAATTCTGCTCCATGGCAATCTTTTGCAAACCCTTAACTGCCAATTTTCTTGCTTCTTCTGTGCCTTTCCTTTTCGATCCTGCCATTCAAACACCCACAGATGCTTTCAAGACTAATAGTAGACACTACACAACCCAAAACCTGAGAGTAAAATAAGCCATTTTTCAAAAATTATTTTGAAACTAGACGTGACCAGGCCCAGAATAATATAAGGCACCAATAACCAGCAATAAAAGAGAATGGCAATTAATGAGTTCAAATTTAACAATATGTCACAGGTGGAGCAATCACATACAAATCCCTGGGCTTTTCCAAGCAACCCTTCCTAAGAGAGGTGCTACTACAAAAATCACAAGAAAACTTGAGATGAGATTTCCTTGTCACCTGATGCCCACAGATGGAACAGTGAGGAACTTTTTACCTTGGTGACCTGTTATCCAAACAGGGTATAGAATCATCCACTTCTTGTTTTCTGCCTTTTCTAGGATCCTGCCAATCAAACAGCATTAGATGATCTTGAAATTAACAGCAAAAACTGCCACAATCCAAAACCTGAGTAAAATAAGCAGCAATTGTTTAAATCCTTATTAAAATAAAGGTGAAAAGGCCCAGCATAATATAGTGCACAAATATCCAGCAAAGAAAAAGAAAGGAACTTAATGAGTTCAAATTTACCGTGTCACAGGAGCAATCACATGCAAACCCTCTGGTTCCAAGTAGCTAGAAATTTGAGGAAAGGTGTCACAGAAATCACAAGGAATTTGACATAAGATTTCTGGTCACCTGATGACCCTTGGTTGAACATGAGGAACTTTGGCCTTGGTGATCTCTCATCCAAACAGAGCATAGAATCATCCATAGATTTAACAGAAGCACCATCTAACAACATAGCAGCCTTATTGCCTTTTCGGATAACCTGCAAGAAAAATTATGTATACAACAGTAATAACAGTTTCAGGAAAACTCCTCTTTTCAGTTGTATAAAAGGAAAGGAAAGACCTGATATATCAACCAGTTTCGAAAGAAACCTATCCAAAATCTCATCTTCACTAAAACCTTGGACAAAACGAACAGCGGTATCAAGCCCAATCCCTTGTACCCCTTTTAAATCATAGTCATTGCCAACCAAAAGAGAGATGGCTATCAAGTGTTTTCTCTTCAGGCCAAGACCGGCTTCAATATCTGACATGTGATAGCATTCCAGTTGCTCCTAAGCATGAATTACATGCTCATGATTGACTGGTAGTGAGAAACCAATTGGAAGCAATTTAATAAAAGCATTACATCCCAACAAAAAATGTGCCATAAATGTGCTCTGGAGATCAAATCCTTGACGGTAAAAGTTGGGTTTGACGGCACCAATTGTGCTGTAAAAAGAATAACAATGCAATGATACAAGAAACATAAGATTGATGGTCCATACCATGCACCTCTAAAATCACATAAATCAACAAGTTATCATATTTTGCATCAGTCAGTATAGGTTTCCTTTTTCTTAGTTAAATTCTTCCTTTTGTTGAAAATTCTTGATCATTATTAAATTTTCTTACTCATCTAAGTCCAAGCGAAAAATTCTACAGGTACAACTTCTGCTGATTCCAAGCTTAGTGATAAGGAGTGAACCCTAAGGTTTATTCACAGAAAGGAAGAGAAACATAGTATGGTTTCACTTTCAGACTTTCTTATTTAGAAAGTTTCCACCTCAGCAAGATTTGTTTTTAGAGTTTTTTTGTTTTAAGTAGAGTGGATATTTCCTCAAGATTTTATCTCTTTCAGTCTTCTTATCATGTTAACAAAGTCTCTATTTCTTTTAGTTTCTAATTAATATTCCTTTCCAATATTTCTCCTATTCAGGGTTGTTGCATTCTTGTATTAAGGAAGGTAATAAGGGTTTCTGAAAAGTGGAGAACTAGAATTTTAAATAAAAGTTTTCATCATTTATTATGCTTCCGTTGAGCAAGTAGTTGTCTTCTTCCCAAATGTGATTGTTAGGAACTTTGGTGTGAGAACTAACAACTAATTTTTTCTTTTTTTTTCTCTTTCTCTCTACTGACCAAATATCATAGTGCTGAAACTTTTAAAATCTTGCAACACTTAGATAAAGAAAGGATTATTGTAAGTAGGCATCCAAAACATAACCGATAAGCTTCAGTTAAACTCATTTGAATAAACATTCAGCACAATAAACTTTAGGCTCCATTTGGATCATCGAGAACACAACACAAATTAGAACGAAAAGAAATAAGAAGAAAAAAAGACATTCAAAGAAAAGAAGACAAAAAATAACTATATATATATTTATATAAACATAAACATAACATTTTTTCAACCATACTTAATTAATATTAGTCCTTTTTATATAGAAAATAAAGAATTTAAGATGTACAAGTTGTCTAATATTTCATTTCATTTCATTTTCCTTTTTTAGTTTCCATCACAAACCAAATAAGAAAATTTGAACATTTCTTTCCTTTCACAATACTTTCCAAAATCTAAATGAAATCTTAGCCTTTAGTGAAATTCATACAAATAAGAAACATTGAAAGAGATGATAATAATCTACTACCAAATGTTCCTTCATATCCCATACGATTGCATTGGATGTGAGTGTCAGAAAATAATGGATCAATAAGAAAAGAACAATTATTAACTAATCAAGCCTTATTTATATTTGCATTCAGGAATTCAGAATAAGGACCAGGCTATGGCCAGTGACTCTCAGTATCACCCCCATCAGGTTCAAGTTCAATCCTTTATAGTTGGTCTTGGAAAGTCATGGCTGGATCTGAAACTACAACTAATTCATGTGTTATTACCAGACATATTGCAGTTTGGACCAAGTCAGACTATCCTCAGCTGACCATGTTTTTAGTTTCCAGAACAGCTTCTAGGTGCATGAAACCCAGCAACCAAAATTCAAGCCTTCTCAACCCCCTTTCTTACACAAATACGTATTCTGGCCCTGGCAATATTTTTTAGCTTTGATAAGGTGAACACTACAAGAAAACTCCAAAGTAACTAGCACTGACCCATTAAAGCAGAACCAATTGAGCAAGTGGGACATGTAAAATGAAAATAAACATGCTAAGATGCTAAAACTCACCTTACAATTGGGTCGGAGGCATTTTATCACACATTTAGCCCCAAAGAGGAATGCATCACTGTCAGCTGTGATGCAAGCATCCACATGGCCTTCACTGTTTAACTGGGCACAAAGAGCTTCGGCCTCTTCTCTCGCTTTCAGTACAGGAATACCAAGAAGATCAAGCAGATCCTACAAAACCACTCAGTGAGTAAATAAGAAACTCTACTTTCGGATGGTTTTCCTTTCTAAACATATCATTATTAGACATCTCCCATTAAAAATGCATGAGATTAATATCTACAGAAAAGTTTAAAATTCTCTTCAAAGCAAGTCATCAAATCCATCTCCAACAATAATCTGAATCTATCATTATTTTGTTTTGATTCTTTTCAGATGATAGATAAATAAACCTTCACTACCTAAGCATCATACAACTTCGTATTTGACTTTGTTGAGCTCATTTAAAAAAAAAAACACACATTAAAAATTTCAATTTTTTAAATATTATTTTCCTCGGTTATTCATCAATAAACTCGAGTTTAAGTACAAAAGAGAGCATTTCGAATCCTTGGATCACTAATTGGGACCGTTTACCTTTTAAAGAGAGAAAGTAGGGCATACAGATTTGAACACAGCGACTTCAAAATCATAATTTGATAAACATTAAGAAAATGTAGCAGTACATCGCAAAAGAAGGAAGTGGAAGAAAGCTCACAACACACTCTTGAACGCGTCTTGAAAATTCCGCATTCCTTTCCACCGAAACGCCCTCCTCACCGACCGGCAAACCCGACAAATCAATTCCAGAACCACGGAAGAACCGCGCAATCCTTGCCTGAGATTTCAAGGGCGACGGAGTTCCGTCCACAACAAACACCGGAAACGCCCCAAACTGTACAATGGCATTGTCCTCAGCCTCAGAAATAACCGAAATGCCGTTTTGGTAGCGAAGGGAAGAAAAAATGGTTGAAACTAACGTCCTCCCTTTTTCTTTTCCTTTCCGTTTCTTTTCGGAGCAACCAAACAGAACGAAAGGTAAAGAAAGCAGAGCCAAACCTTGGAGAAGAGATTTATCGTACGGAAGAAAGTGAGTCTGAGATGAGGGTTTCGAACATTGGCTTTAACGGCCGTTTCTTGTTGGACTATCCAGAAAGAGAGATCCACAGCTACCCGCTTGTTTCGTAAGTAATCAAACCCTTCGTGTCTGGCGTAAGGTTTCAGTAATTCCCAGAAACTCCCTCCCACCCCCATATTTGAGAATTTAACAATGACATAAAACCCTAAACCATCGACAGAGCATCATCCGGAAGAAGATGGAGAAAATGTGAATTTACTCTTTTGGACACAAGACGAGCTGCTTTTGATCCTCTTGGAATGAAAGCCTTAGCCCAGCCTACTATATGGTCGTTAAGATGGAACGCCCAATTTTAAAGCCCAATCTTTTGCATTTTTTATTTTCCATTTATTTCTTAGTTTGGAATTTTTTTTATTCATTCTTTTTCAATTTGTGGTAAATATGTGCTTCATCAGATACCCCAAGTCAATTTTTCCTTATTTAATTTAGATTATATTATAAATTAAATTTCATTGATTTTAATATTAATATTTCATGTAATTCTTCCTTCGCTAGTTGGGTGCTCGGATATCAAAAAAATTTATAATCCTAATTATTTTACCTAATTATAGCTTAAGCTATTATAACTATAGTGGTTTTTTGGGTCATCCTTGAAAGGTTATTCTGCTTCTAGTAGCAAATATCAGTCAAAGATTTATATAAAAATAAAATAAACATTTTTTAGATTTGTGGTTGATTGAAAGAAAGTAAAATATGAAATTACCAATGGATGAAAACTTTGGGAAGTCTTGTTTCATTAGTCATGTAATCTTGGGCGATCAAAGAGATATGTAAGTGATCCGGTTGTCCGAAGAAAATAATCAATATATAATTGATCACTCCAACCCATCTTTTTTTAAAGTGATAATTTTATTGATTCAAACTAGTAATACATTCGATATAAATATATAACTAAATTCCATTTAAAAACTTTGGGATGATTTACATAATATATAAAAGCACAAGATAACGAACCCGCTTAAAAGCATACACATTTAATAATTCTATAATAACTAAAATATCTTTAATCTAGCTTTTATTTATTATATCGATACCATGACTACTCACTATCTCTCATTAAATATGTTTTACCAAAGAAATTACATACTAAGAACGCTTCACAATGTTATTTACTTAAAACCAATCGTCATACAATCACAAGCCACAATAAGTCAATGACAAAATTAAGAAAAAACAACTGAAAACTTAGGATTTGGGTGCGAAAAGAATCCACTTTATCGGAGCAAACAAACGATATAAAAAGATTACAGAAGCCTGCGGCAGAGAACGACAAAAAAATATATCACCTAGGCATATTCTTTTTAGAGTCTCTTCTAACCACTTAGTTCAATTAAAACTTTGGCATACCTAGTAGGTATATCGGTCAACTAGTGACATGCATAACAAAGGATCCTGTCAGAATAAACAAAAGAATCTTCAAGACTTGCAGCCAAATAAATCGTATATCAAAAATCATGTGGAAAATGTAGAGTAAACTTATTGACAACTGTGCCATATCACTCTCCAAGGTTTACACAACCTTCTAGAAGCGTGGACAAGCTACAAGAGAACTAGAAATCTTCCAAACAATAACCCATAAAGTTTTTCGAAGAACAGAGAAGAAGCAAAATGGGTTTAGGGCAAAAATCCCCTTTTTTCACACTTCCCTAGCAACCCCCTTCACCCCTTTATAAACTGATGTAGATCATATTTATTCTCATCCTCAAAACAAATCAGCATAAAAATAGAGGAGAAAATTATGGGAGTGAGGTTGAGGAATATGAGTCAAATCTAGGGTTTAGAGAGAAAATAGGGGATTTGAAATGGTACTCAAAAACTCAGTCAAATAAAGAGTGTTAGTTGGAAAAATGAGAAAATGAAAAGGGAATAAATAAAAAATAATAATTCAAATCTAAAAATACAGGACTCCAATCTGCTGACATTTCCAACAATCCTACAAATGACAAGCAACGAATAAAGAAGTTCGAAGCCAAAGTAGGTCAAGTGCTTAAGTGTAATGTCTTCCGATTGAATTAACACATAGTGAGATGAGGCAACAAATAAATTCACTAAGTGAACTACTCTTGAACTTAGTGTAGCTTGTTTGAGATCCCCACAACACGCATAAGACCCTTAGACTCGAAAGATCTCCGCGATACAAACAACATAAGGCTATCGATCCATTAAGAGCAATTGTATGCTCAGCCTCACAAACCAAATGAAGCCATCAAGTATGTCTCATAGGACCACCCAAAATGAGTTATAGTTTCATACGAGAGCCAATGGCTCAATCACAAGCAATTCACAGGGATGAAAAAAAAATTATAAGGATTAAACTGGCTTCATTTGACCTCAAACAAGGTGTCCACCATATGTCTCCTCAAACACAAGGCTTAAGACCCATCCCTTAGAGGAATCTAAAACTAGTCTCCTAGAGAGACCCTTAGTTAGAGGGTTAGCCAAATTTCTTTCAAATTTCACATAATCTAGTAAATAACACCATACCTCAGCATTTGTTTACCCACACTGTGTCTTATGTTAACGTTTCTACCATTATAGACATCGTTTTAGTAATTCGAGAAGCCAGTTGAGAATCATAATGTAGAGAGATGGAACATTTGATCTACCCCACAAAGGTACATATGCAAGAAGGTTTCTTAGCCACTCTGCCTCTTGACCTACCAACTCAAGAGCAATGAATTCAGATTCCATAGTAGAGCGTGCAATACAAGTCTGTTTAGCAAACTTCCAAGAAATTGCTCCCCCACCAAGGGTATCAGTCACCCAATTTGCATCATAATATCCTTCCAACATAGCAGGAAACTTACAAAAATGCAACCCCCTATCCATGGTACCTTTCAAGTATTTGAGTAAACGATAAAGAGTATTCCAATGTTCACTACTAGGATTATGAATATAACGACTCAATCTACTAGCAACATAGTTATGTCAAGAGATGGATCAGAATCACAGAGAAACATCACACTACCTATGATTTTTATTATTCACAGACACATTCTCACATTTATTTTCTTAAGGTGTATGTTAGATCATAGTGAGTTCTTATCAAATATCAAAAAACAATTGAATCTTTTCAATATTTTCTATGTAATGATTGCAATAATATAAACTATGTTCGCTTTTTGCAATCTGGTAGACAAAAGCCTTAGTCATCAGACCATATTAAAGATTAGTACCTGCAAGCTTAGCATGTCATCCACATCACAATCACGTTAATTTGTTCTAAACATTTTTGAATAGAGACATTAGTCATAATCATTTACAACATATCCATTGGTTACAAAAATGTGATCAAACTTCTCATACCATTGTTTCTCGAGCTTCGTTTAAGGAATTTAATGACTTCTAAGCTTTCACACACCTTATTCTTTCGACCTTAAACACAAAAACCTTCAAAGTTGTTCCATATATCTCCCTCTCTAAGTCATCATTTAAAAGGTTGTTTTGCATCAATTTGAGGCACTACGCACAATCACGATGCTGCATAAGAAATAACAACAAATAAGTTATAAAAAGTCAAGGCAACTAGAGTCCTAATTGTTGTAATTTTAGTGATAGAAGGATAAGTATCGAAATAGTCAATATCTTTTGGCATAACCTACTACCATGAGCCTAGCCTTGAATTTTTCAATGGTGTCATCAGGCCTCAATTTCTTCCTAAAGATCTACTTACATTTAATAGGTTTACAACCCTTAGGTAACTCTACTAGTTCCCAAGTATTATTTTTCAATATAGAATCTAACTCACTTTTTATATCATCTTTCCAAAAGCTAGCATTTATCGAAGTTACTACCTCTTTATATGATTTAGGGTCTTCCTCAATAAAAAGGCAGATACCACTTATTCATTAAGTTTATATGAATTTTCAATCAAAAAAGTAGCAATTAAATCTGTTACATCTGTTACAAGGATTACAGAGAGAAAGTAAAGACTGCAAGAAAGACCATTACAAGAACAAAACCCGGAAACCGTCTGTAATTATCACGAAATGCCGACCCCGAGCGCCACGATCTCCTAAACAGATTCGCCGCCTCCCCGGTGCCTGAGAAGTCACTTTGATCGCCTCTGCTTCCCAGATACACCCAGCGACAAGCAAGACCTCAACACCTGGCACTGCCCGCCAATCAAACTCACCCGAGGCTATCACCCAACACCACACTCTTCGACAAATTCAAACAAAAAAAAAACTTCTTTCTCGATATGAAATCACCACTCCCTATAGGCTAAAGTAGACCCTGAACATTCAGTGTTCAACGCTCGCGTCAAACGCTGACTTCGCCTTCGACTTTCGGCAGAGTAAATGACAATGAATGTCATTTATTCCAACAAAATCTTGTCCAAAAACCTTTTCAGTTCTTTGCCTTTTACCTTTTTTAAGTTCAACAACATGCTCATTCTAAGAGAAAGAACTAGGCAAAGACATTGGCACACAAGCAACATTAAAGGAGATAGAATCATTGGTATTACTAGTTTTTTTCTTTAAAGGAAATACATGCTCAAAAAATTCAGCATTCCGAGATTAAAAAATAGTACTATCTTTTAAGGACATAAATCTATAAGGTGAATTTATGAGACACAAAACAACATCATATGTTTTAGGTCTTTTGGTAGTTCTTTTAGGAGGAGGTAAACTAACCTTAGCAAGACACCCCCACACTTTTAGAAATTTCAAATTAGGGGAAAAGCCTTTCCATAATTCTTAAGGGGTTTTTTTCCAACCTTTTACAAGGGACCCTATTGAGAATATAGCAAGTAGAGAGAACAACTTCCCCCCACATATTATTAGCTAATCCATAGCTCACAAGCATAGTATCTCATATCATTCTTTACGTGCTCTATTTTCCACTGTACTATATCATTCTATCGAGACTATCGAAAGTGCACCTCATGTTCGTGTACAATGTCATTCTTTCAATGTATTCCTCGCGAGGTGAATAGTATTGTATTCCCTCCTATAGATCGCATCCTTTTAATTTTCCTATCCAGTTGATTTTCTACTGTTGTTTTATATTTCAAGAACATTTTTTCAACCTCATCTTTCATCCTTATGAGATAAACTATGGTCTATCTAGAAAAGTCATCAATAAAGGTCTCATAATATTAATATATTTTTTCCTCCTTGAAATCAACTAAATCCGTATGAATTAATTCTAAAAGTTATGTTGTCTTATTCTCAATAGATTTAAAATGTTTTTTTGGCATATTTTGCTTCCACACAAATAGCACATTTAGAAAACTCATTCACATTCACAGTAGAAATCAAGTTCAATTTTTAAGTCTCTTAATTGAAGCTATATTCACATGACCAAGTCTATCATGTCATACATCAACAGACTCAACTATGTAAGCAAAAGCATAAGAAGAGGTACCATTTGTTATTCCAAAAGTAATGATCAGAGGTGCCCTCCCCCACATATTCTAGCCTGAACACTACTTTATCAAATTCCCAACACACCTTTCATTCCAACTTGATTCAATAAGGTACCGATTAATTGCCTTTGTTAGAGAATAACATAAAACCACATTATTCAAAGCTAAGGTTTTTCCATAAGTGAGTTTAAGGAGTATCTTCCCTTTACTAAGGACGTTAGCGACACTTTGGTTGCCCATGTAGACACATTCCCCTTAAGTAGCAGCTTCAAAGTCATGAAACAAGTCCTTGTCATGCAGAATGTTCCGGAAGCTCTATCATTCAACACCCAATCACTTTGCTTCACTAGATTTGCTTCAATCACCACCAGTATGTCACTATGGCCATTTGTTTTAGCAAGCAGCACGTGATTTAGCAATTTTTACCACCGTGTTTTTCATATGCCTGCTATCCATATCGAGCGTTGTATCAGAGCCTCGCGATTTAGTTTTCCGGCATTACAAAGCAATGCAATTTCGTCATTTTCTTTTATATCTCGAGCCGTGCCACATCGCGATAATTCGTTTCATAATCCGGGCGCTGGATTTTGGCTTATGACCTTCTAGATGTTTCTAGCTTCCCTGAGTGTGGTCGATCCTTTTTCGTGCTCGAGTTTGTTCCGTATTCAACCCAAGATGGTGGAACTTCAATAAGACATTTGTTTCGTGGATTTCACATGTTCATTCCTTCACACACAAGAAACATCAACTGGCTGTCAGAAACCCGAAAATTGTAAAATTTCAAAAATTGCAAATGATAATATTAATAATAATTGGTTGCACTACGCAGTGGAAGTCAGAAATTAGCTAGATTCTCTTCGATGATTTAAACCCGGATTACGCCGCAAGAATTCGTCCGAATTGAGTGACCTAGAAAATTTTCAATAATTATGAGATAATCGAATTTTTATGATTTTCTGTTTATGTTGTCTGATTTCGTTAGATGGTATTTTAATAAAATCTTGAAGTTGAAATGGTTTGAGTTAAATTCATTTAAACTAAATTGAACTCCAAAAGAAATAAATTGTTTTGCAGAAATGTAATTCGAATGAGATATGAACATCGCGCCATGTATAAAAAAAGAGAGGCAAAAATAAAATCAAAGTCAAAATCAGAAAAATGAGAAAATGAGAAAAACGACGGAGCGTGGAGAGGAGAGGAGGGAGAGAGAAATTTTTTTCTTTTTTTCGCTTCCTCTCAAGATCTACAACTCCGACCATAGGTTTTCATCTAGAGCAAAGGCAAGCTTCCGGCCCACGTGACGAGCCACGCAGCACGCAAACTATTTCACACAACTCACGGTGGTAATTTTCTTACTTAGTTATTTTAGCCTAAAGGTTTATTTGTTGCTGGAGATTGAGGCCACAGAGATGCCAGAATTTTTCACCCAAATGCTACCGAGTAGGGAATTTTTAGAATTTTGTAGATCAAGTCAGTGCTCGTCAATTTAATCATAGACGTCGTTGAAATTTCAGATCGCTTTCACAAATGGGACAAGATTCTTAACTATTTTCGCACCCAAGATCGGGTTGAGGTTCGTTTTGATCCCAGACTGATGTCTGCCTCATATGCCTTGGTATCAAAGGCAATTCATGAAGGAACCATTTAAGGAATGAAGAGGTGCCCTATTTTATACGGTCTTAGATTTGATCATTTTGGTGTAAGTATATTGGAAAAAATAAAGTTTATATGTTGTTGTTTGTAAAATCATGTTGTTAGGTAATGTCGCAGATTATTAATACATGAAAATTGTGATGGAATGGAAATTATATGTAAGAATATAATTATCCGAATTATAAATGTTACATGTACTCTTATCAGGTACTGTAGCATGAATATGTTAGCATGAAATGACATGATTACATTCTAGGCGTTAACGGCCACATCGCCGAGCCTGGGTGCATGGTGTTGGTTATTCAATGCTATTCAGAATGTGTAGAGTCGAATGGGACAACGTCCAAAACGACTCACTGTGTAAAACAATAATAATAATAAATCACGTGTGTTTAGTGAAGCAAGACGCGATCCCCTCAGGTGAAAGACCTATATTTTTTTTCTCTTAGTCGACATATGATCCAAATGAATGAAAGTTCATGAAGTACACAATGGGTGCCGCATCGCAAAGCCCGGGATGACCCCGAATTACAGAACTCCAAATAAACACACCCGACTTTGATGTAACCAAAAATCGAGGGTCAGTCTGAATGGTTTAAGTCAACAAGAAACACCAATGACTGGTTTTCACACTTAGCGCTGCGTAGCGGAGGAGTCTAGCTGGGACTCGTAGCCTGGCAATAGAGTCTCCATCTCATGCACATGACAAGGAACATTCCCCATATAAGATTGCATTATGTATATATAAGACTATGGTTTGATGTTTCCATATGTCATTGCATGTGCATTTCTAGGTAGGTAAAGTAGCCTTAGAGCCTTTCTACTAGAATACACACCTTCACATAGACCCCTTCCGTATTGTGGTGCACAGGAGATCATCTAATGAATGATTTAAAGTAGAGGTCGATAAAAGGTCTTGTATTCTTTTTGTAAGTATTTTTATAAAGAATTAAAATCAACTATTTTGAGACATTGCCTAAATAATACGTAGACGATTAATATTCTAAATATAATCTCTAAATATAGCTTTCGAACTTATTAGTGGTATAATAGGTTAAATACAGAATTTTCTGAAGAAACTTAGATCACAAATTACACAAAGTCAAGGGTAAATTAAATATTACTACTCAAGAGGACCTAGTGGCTTCAAATGAGAGATTAGGTTAAATTAATATGACAGCAAATTGCTTCAAAAGAAAGAGGTAAGGACTAAAAGGCAAATAAAGAACGAAATAAACAGTTGCTCGCCAAATACGGCCTTAACAAATATGTTGGGATTTAAGACAAATTTGGTCTCATTTCTCGATAGGACCAAACTGATAGGAGAGAAGAGAGAAAGAGAAAAGAAGAAGAAGAGGAAGAAGAAGAGGGGAGTGTTAAGAGTAGCCAGAATTAAAAAGGCAGAGAACTATGACTATTAACATGAATACATGTTTTCTTGGGTTGTATGGAACAACCATGGATAATGATTTCCTTCAATTGATTTTTCAGTATTTCAATCCTAACCTTAAAATTCTTGAAAGTATGGTCAGAAAAACTCAACAAGACAAGAAAAGCATATAATCCTTCCTTTTCGAGGTTGGATTCATGGTTTAATCAGGTAATCGAAGTTGCTGTAATAAACCCTAATTAACTTTATGTTTATTTCACAGGTGGCTAACCCATATTAGAGTTATTGTCAGAGAAATTATGAAAGAGATCTTTGAAGTAAAGATAAGTATCGAAAGAGTGAATTGAATAGAAAAGAGGGTTACAAGAGAACAGAAATGGTTTTCATACAGAGTAAGATAGAGCTGGAGCCTGGGATGGAAAATTATGGAAAATGATAAAAGACACATTCTCGGGTATTTTTGAAGAGAGCAAATTACAGGCACTTTAGCCACATACTGACACCCTTCCAGACCGAACATACCAGACACAAGGGAACATAAAGACACCCCGTCTGCTTTGGGACTGGGCCAGATTTAACCATAATCATGTTTCATTTATCCGATTCGAAAGGATTCAAGTGGATACTAAAGATATTTAAGAAACTAAACATAGAAATAAAGACTCACTGGGGCTCCCAATGATATACTAAAATTCACAATGTAAAAGGCAAAGTGTTCAGTCAATTTCACTTAGCTTTGAACACAGAGGCCTCATTAATTAGGGGTCACACCTTGAGTTCTATAACCGATTCACTGACTCCAATCAAGAAGAACCCTTAGCACTTGAATGGCTTAAAAGAAGAGATAAAGAAACTACCAACACTGAGTCAAGACACTGCGCCGCATTCAGCAATGTCCTCAGAGCAAAAAAATGTCCGTGAAATGACTAGCTTGACAAACAATAACTTGAATTGACGAGTCACTTAATGATCCACTCTATAAAGTAGGAGCTGGGCAGAGGAGCCAAGAAAGACAGAATGGTATGATATAAAATGAGAATGAATCAATACGAACATGAATACGAATGAACATATGAACATAAAAGAAATGGAAAGATACAGGCATATATATGTAACGAATGATATGAACTATAGATACACAATTAGTGAATGGCATGAATATGTTAGAACACATGGATAGAAAGGTATAAATATAAGAACTGAGATGGGCAAAGAGGAAAGCATAGGAATGAGTGCCATACATAATAAATGATATAAAACAGGTGAACATATGATATGAAGGAGGTAAAATTTATAAGCATACATACGATAGAAAGGTGTGAAAAGGCGCACAGCCAAATCACATAAACGTAGATGTGAGATGATATGATGCATTTAAGATGATATAAAGGAATATGAATAAATAAAGAGAGAGACACCATATGAATCACACAAGAGTGCATAGATGCATCTCAAGGATATATGATAGTGTTTGACATATGATACCGAAGACAAAAAACCAATGATAGGAAAAGATATATGAAGATATGTGCCAGAGAAAATATGAACCACATGGCTGCATACGATATGAGAGAGGTCCATGCGCGAGTAAAGTGAATGATAAGGAGAGATTAGAGGCAATCATGATAACAACAGAAGATTCATGCTATAGAGGGCAAAAGAGAAAATGTAATAAAGGATCATTCGCTTAGAATCCGCCGTGAGATGATAAAATGCCCCATAGTGGGAAAGATATACACATTGCAAAGATATACACGATATATCTGAAACCGCCAGGTCAGGGCATAGATCCTGTTAATCAAAAATTCCCAAGGCCAACAGATGGTGAGATCATCGTCTCAGAGAAGGGATATGTTAAGAATTTCTCTGATATGATAATATATATGATATGAAGCTCACCGTCTTATAAGATATAATTTTCGCATATCAGATAGAGATCACTGTCTGCAGCAAAGTGATAAGATCTTCTGGCAAGATCCCGCTGGTTTCCGAATCCAGCTTCTGGCGATTCGTATACTTTTAATATAAAAAGAAAAGGAAAAGTATACAGCGTTAAAGTCGTAAGGCGAAAGTATATGATATGATATGATATGAGCGCGCTCTCAAGTATGCGGCGAGCAGTGTCGTATACTATAAGAACAAGAAGTACAATATAAATTGATATGAAAATAAGTATATAAAACACAAGAAAAGTACAAGATGAAAATATAGTAAAGTAAATTGCGATAAAGATAAGTGAGAAACAAATGATAAAATATGTAAGTACATAGAACACATTGTTATTGAATGACAAACATACGAGATCCTCTCTAATCCACTGAATGTTAATTCTAGTCATCAAAGTGAACTATATCTAATAAGTAATTCACATTGTTATCAATGACAACAGACGAGATTCCCTCTCATCCGCGCGAATAATCTATAACAGAAGAAAACCAAATAAGGCAGGCGATGTTACAGACGTATTAGAAAAACATATGATAAAACAATATGGTAAGTGAAACAAATAGTATAATACAGGCGATAGCTTTCAATTACATGAAAGGAGACATAGATAGGTAAGTAGATAAGAAATGAT
The DNA here is from genome assembly GCA_016808115.1 of Tetrastigma voinierianum. Lineage (NCBI taxonomy): Eukaryota > Viridiplantae > Streptophyta > Magnoliopsida > Vitales > Vitaceae > Tetrastigma > Tetrastigma voinierianum. The sequence goes on along the minus strand of JAEQBH010005306.1, from coordinate 66,813 downwards.
ATATAATAAATATATAGTTCCGAATAAATCATAGAACCAAAGATGAAAATACTATAGACGTAGATGATATGTAACTCAAAAGACAGAACATTGAAAAGATATATGTTATGAAAAGATGAACACATGATATGTAGAATATGTAAAGCATAGAAATAGAACAAGTAAAAGCATAGATAAAGGATATGCCAAAGACATGTAGTCATAATAAAAAAGATTGACACGCAATGAAATATAAGATGATGGAAGAATTAAAGCTATGTAAATATGTAGATGGGGAGTTATAAGTACATGTATAAGCTCGCACAGCCACATCGGTGGTCACCATCGTTATGTTCACTGCTAAGCGGAAAGCCATTATATCGGGTAGTTCAATCCGGTAAAATGCAAGAGGAGGCTAGAGTGACGATACTCACACAAAGATGTGACAGCCGCCTTGTAGATAGTGCTCGCAGCCATTCGCCCTGCACTTCAGATGTTGTAATAGAAACTTACAAGGCGGTAAACGGACTCGAAATAAATATAGATTTTACGATACCACCCGTGGTGTTTTTCAGATATATATATAAATGATTCATATATTACGTAAATTGCCGTATAATACGTGTACAAGTACAACTCGAAGAACAGTCAATAAGAGTCCCGGGGATATAGCAGGCGATATCAAGGCCGATTTGCCTTATCCGCTAACTGCCTAATTCGATCCCACGATAATGTAATTATGGCAGGTCGTGATCTAATTTCACGCGATCACTTCAAAACGTTTATTTTCATATTTTGATTTAAATGAATGAATTGGTTCGTAAAGGATGTATATCGGGATATGGAGACGGACTGCGGGGGTCAATACTACTCGCTGAGACACACGGTTAAAGATTTATACCATATACAGTTGTAAATCGTATTCTTAACAAAGGAGACTATGCTTGATTTTTTTTGTGAAAACATAGATCCCGAGCAAATAGACACAACTGTGGTATTCGTCACCCTAACCACGAATTCGCGTCGATTTCGTTGTCAACAGACTCTCGATTTAGGCGCCATAGCTTGCATCGCAGCCAGGTAAAACAATACCGGCGATATCAACGTGGAATCCGCTATGGCAGCGCACCGGTGCACGGTAATGGCTGCGGGCATGGGCCTGAGACCATATCATTGTGGTATCGCAGAGCCAGGTTTAACATGCTATAATATGTGTGTGATTTGCAATAGAATAATATGCATGGTAGATTGTGGTTATGAACACTAGGTTAGAAAACATAATCATAGTAGGGTTCGAAAAACAAACAGACATGATAGTTCGGGAATTGATTTGTATTAGTGTCTGACATTACGCACCACTCAAGGAAAGGCAGATAAACTATAATTCACAGATGTTAAAGTCTGGTTGGGCTGGTTAGCACTATAGTTGCAAGGTAGATCGAGAGGAAAATTTGAGACCCCATTACATATTCACACGGTAGATGGCTAGCAAAAGGAAGAGGATGATCACATGGTGAGTAATAACCCAAAAATCACCATTTAGAATAATTGCACTTCATGTAGGTTGTCATGCCGCGATCGCCACTCCCACGCAGCAGTGTTGTTATCGCCACCATCGCACGTCGGTGCAATCAGGAAACCGGGTGGGGTCAATTAACTTCAGAGGCTCAGGCACATGATTCGACCTTCATGATAGGAGAAACCGATGGGGTTGAAGGGGTCATTGCCTCCGATTGAATAAAGGATATACGCAAGAGCTTATCATTGCGGTGGTCAAAGAAAGACGAAGGGCGCTACCAATAAAATCTTGACTAGTGCAATTATATCGTGAGGGACTAGTAACCCCAGGTCTTGTGCACATCATCCTTCGCATACACGGAGGAGGGACTCGGCTTAATGATATCCGGGCTATCGAGTAAAGCAGATGACACAATGCAGCATCCAGAGGTGGTGTTAAGCATAAGAGGAAGGAGAATCAATCTTTTCTCGTTCACCGCAGCAGCGTAAGACGCCCATCCACGAGGATTCAAGGACGAGGTCAAGATCATCAAGGCCAAGGCCGCATCACGTGGCTTCCAACTAGTTGTAGATGCATGACACTTTATTATTATTACAGCCCGCCGACATATGAAGGCGCAGATCGCCTCGCAGGCTGGATCCAGAGTTGTGGACGCCAGCAACCCCAATCGCCAATGGACTCAGATGATGATACGCTTGTTCCTTCTCAACCCAACAGGCCGTGAACCGCAGCCACCCAAGGTGCCACAAGCAACCTATTATTTTTAGATCGCCACATGGGCCAGGAATGGGCTCGTCGAGGCCAAGACTTCAGTCAGATTTAGGAACCCGTAGAGCATGTCTACTAGGTAGTACTACGTGACCGAGTCAGAAATTACCGACATACGTGGTACTTGCTTCCTCACTTCATGGCGAGTGTTTGCTTAACCAAAGCATCGATCTGTTTATCACATAATGTGAGAAAAGTCACGAGGTTGAAACCCTCGGTGTCGCCATGAATTCTCCCAAGAACTATGGTAAGAGTGTCGAGAAGATATCGATCGCGGAGTAAGAGATCTCAAGGATTCTTCTCACGTGACCTTCGCAAGGCAATACCTGATTTTGATGTCATTCTCGCATGGATCGTCGACGGCATACCGACCGCCATTTGACCGTGATAGCAAGAGGATTTCGGGCTTACACACCTATTTTTGTCCAGTAGATTCTTTTTCAAATGAGTACATGAGCTTACCCTGTGATAGCTGCACGACCAGATGGATGACAAATATCGGTTGAATATCGCTTCCTGAGGACGCAGGGGCGAGATGTGAACTGATCTACTCTGTAGTTTGGTAAGTATTGTATGTTTTTCCGTATAAGCTACCTAGATACCTCCCACAGCACGTGATCTTATCATTGAACTACACCCCGTACGCCACCATTTCTATACCTCATAGAATGACACCAGATGAGTTACAAGAACTCAAGGTCCAGATACAGGAGCTGTTGGATAAGGATTTTATTAGACCGAGCACTTCACCTCGAGCGCCCGCTTGCTGAACTAGGAAAGAGGTCAAATTCGAAAGTGGAATGACCGAAAAAGAGAAGGTATCTGGAAGAATTGAAAATGAGGCTTACTATAGTTCCTATTCGAGAACCCAAATACGGACAGAGGTACACTGCATCAGGATGCCTCAGATTTAACCCATGTTTCTCGATGCACCAAGAGGGACGTGGCTTATGGTTTCGCATGGCCTAAAGAATCATGAGCAGCACTACCCTACACATGATTCGAGTCGTTTATAGTCTTTGCCTAAAGATTTGCACAATTATCCATATAGAGCGCTTAGATTAGCACCATGCAACTGGGAGGTATATCTTCACAAAGTGGGACCTTAACATGAGGCAACACAGAGGGATGGAGTATCTGGAGGAGTATGACTTCACTTTGCATTACCATCCCGTAAGGCAAATGTAGCCGTCGATGCGCTCAAACAAGCTCACATGAGAGCACCGCTAGTGTAGCTTTCCAAGAATGGCAGATGCTCGAGACTGTGGGATGGGCCACAAAGATACTGGGATCAGCCTCGGGGTGGGAACACTAGGGAGTTTGGTATCTATGCCATCCCTACCGGAGAGGCATCGAGTCCCAAAAGCAAGACGCGGGAGATATTAAGTTCAGATCGCTTCCTAAAATAATTCTAGAATTTTTATAATAATTTTATTATATATTCGTATAAATTCTAATTTGGGCATTTTTCTGAACTAATAAATGATTAAAATGAAATGATAAATGCGAATGAGAATATGTGAGCATAAGGATTAAATATTATATGCTAAAATGAGAAATCGATTGAACCCTGAATAAACCTAAGTGAAAATGGCAAATTTGAATTTGTAAAATGGGGACCTAAGGGTCATTGTAATAAAGAATAAAGGTCTAAGAGGAATATGGGAGAATGTAAATGCAATAGAGAAAATATACGGGCAAGATAGCATTTAGAGAACTTAAGTTCAAAATTGGTTTTTGATGCCAAACATGGCCTAGAGAATGAAAGACTGCCACCACATTCGTCTTGGAAAACCATTGTGCAAAACGCTTTGAGAGAGAGATTAAGAGGAGAAAAGGGAGAAAGTAGGGGCAAGGTGATTTCTTCCCATTTCTCGGGTTTCTAAAGTGATCACATCTTGGGTAAAGAAGATTCAAGGACAAGGTAATAACCAAACCCTGGGGATTTTTAAATGATGTTTCGTTAGAAACCCTAATCCATCCATGGGTTTTGCTCATGGTTGGTATAGGAGGATATTAAAATGCCTGGGAGTGATTTCTGTAGCCATCGAGATTTTGAGCGATTGGGAAGAAATCAAAAGGGAGAAACCCTGCAATCAACATTGTTTGGGTTCCTTCACCGAGTGAAGGGCTGCCTGCATACAAAAGGTTCCCCTGCACGCTATGGCTACTCAAGCAGCCAGAGACACTCAATGAAAACAGAATTTTCTATTTTGTCTAAAAGTCTTGATTCACACCAACTTAGAACCTCAATAATAATTAAATGGAATCCAAACAAGAATTGAAGTTTTCAAGTGAGCAAAACGATTATGTTCTCAGCCACTCAATTTAAAGTGTAACCTTTTAAGACTATTAATTGTTCAACCACTATGATGAGAATTTATATTCAATTAAAGGTGAAGACTATTAACCCAATCCCAGACTGCATCGAAGAGATATGGATCGGAGCAAATTGGTTTGTTCTCTCGTTCTTTTGTCCGTTTTGTTCTCTCTGCTCTCTGCTCTCTCGTATGTCTGCTTCTGACCACTCTCATTTCAAGTTCTTATTTGTGAAATATATATGTTGATTCAATTATTAGTATTCAAAATATTTGTCAACATTCGCATGTATTCTGACTATAAGTGAATTTACTAAATGTAAATATATTGATTTGAAATGGCTATTGAATGACAAACATGACTTATTCACTGAATCAATTCGTCATGATAGTAAATCCGCATTTGTTCAACGTGAAATCACATACAGTACCGAACGACAATGCGACAAGATTCAATTAATCGAACTGTCGTGGAATGTTGACTTCTATAGTCATATGAGATTGTATTATCAATGAAATCACATTACTAATGAATGATAAACAAGGTGGGATTCACCAACTAAATTGCCGAATGTTAATTTCATAGCCATATGTGAAATCACAAACCGAAAAGCGAAAAATGATTTGAAAAGTGTATTTGTATAAGTATCTTTTACATTACACATAGACTTTATATAAAGGCATTATTTTGATAAATGCATGATTCGTATTGAACTGAAATGGAATAGAGAACTATATAGAACCACTAAGCATGAAAATGCTTAGCGTATTGTTTTATCAATGCGCAGGTACCGAGTGATAGACAGTGATTGAAAGCGGACCCAAGGTCAAGGAGCTCATAGTCATCCATAAAATTCACAAAGTATGCTTCGTCACTTGCATCCTCACCATTTTTTTTAACATGATATTGTTTTGTAAACAAAAGGGAGTTCAACTCTGAAATTATTTTTGTACCTATATCTGAATACGATTCGATATTATATCAGAAACGCATACATAAAATGCCATTTTTGGTTAAATGCATATTTTGTAAAGGAATTGCATTGAATTTGTGGGGTTGCTTATGGACTTCGTCAAATCAAATCGCCCACAAAGATTTGAGAATGAAAATGCTTACATTAATGATAGGTATTTGATAAATGGATTTGATAAAAGGCTTTCGCCGGCATCCTCGTGGTTTCTTGCTCGTATCGCCTTAATCTGGGTCAAGCCGCTCGGGGTTGCTACATTGTCCATCAGTGGACCTGCACATCAGTACAAAAGACGATATCGGGCCATCCACAGATGGCGCCTTCGCTCTAGGATCGTCGTGGTTCCCACCGACCTATCTCGAGATAGGAGATCTCAGGAGTTCCACCGTCGATTCGCTTACGCATTCAAGTGGCACGAAGATGCCCGTGATCTTCAAGTAGTATTACTTCGTGAGCGGAATGAAGCCACACGTCAGGATTTTTTTCGACGGTCTCACGTGTCAAAGTAAAAAGTCGAGCACCATAAACCAACAGCTCACTGAGTTTTTAGAGGTAGCAAAGTGGAAGTGGGAGCATGTCACGATGGATTTTGTGACCTACTTGCCACAGACACATAGGAGGCATGATGTTGTGGCGGATGAGAAAGGATCCCGCCACTAAGCCTGCGACACTTTCATGCATGATGACTTTCACACTAGATGAATTCTGCCGGTTATATATTTGTGAGATTATCCGGGTACATGGAGTATCGGTGTCCATAGTATTAGACAGGGATCCCAGATTACGACACACTTTTGGAAGAAATTCTAGAAGGCCATGAGGACATAGTGGATGATGAGCACGGTTTTTTTATCCACACACCGATGGTCAGTTGGAGAGGACCATATGATGGAGGATATGTCGAGCATGCATCCTATCTTAAGGGTGGTCAGAGGAAGACTTACTCCATAAGTGGAATCCACTTACAACAACAGTTATCAGGCGAGGATACAGATGGCACCCTATGAGGATTTATATGGGAGGCCATGTCCATCCTTGATTTGTTGGACAGAGGTGGGAGAGAGTTCCACTAATGGTCCTGATCCGACAGAGACACCCCGAGGCGTGGGTTTGATACGTGTTGCCTTTCATCGCTCAAAGTCGGCGTAAGAGCTACGCCAATGCATCGTCGACTCTGTGGCCTGAGGTGGGGCGATCACGTCTTCTCAAGGTGGTGCCTAAGCAGAGCGGCCGATTCTAGCGGGGAAGCTAGCGCCGAGGCATATCGGGCCCTTCAAGGTACCTCGAGAGGTGGCACAGCTTGCATTTCGGTTAGCGCTACCACCGAGTTTATTAAGTGTCCATGAGGTGCTCCACGTCTCCATGCTTCGAAAGTATACTCCAGATCTAACTCATATAGTGGATTGGGGAGGGATTATTGTTGATACATATGGGACCTTCGAGGAAGGACCAACTCGTATCTAGGATAGCCGGGATCAGGTTTTGTGACGCAAGATCGTGAGGCTAGTGAAAGTATTGTGGCAACATCGAGAAGTGGCGGAGGCAATTTGGGAACGAGAGGACATGATGCAAGTCACCTATCTCTTCCTATTTGAGGATGAATGTGTGTTGTCTAATATTAGAAGTCTAATATTGGAACTAGAATGACTATTGCATATGCATGTGCTTTTGTGTGCTATTATGTATGAATTTCAAGGACGAAATTCTATTAAGGGGGAAGAATGTAAAACCCGAGAAAATTAGAAATTTTCAAAAATGGAAAAATAATAATAATAATAATAAATTGTCATAATGGTTCGTAGCTCAGAAAATTTCTTAAATCCTGATGACTAAACTGACGCTTCCATTAAATTGCCTCATAGAATCTGAAGGACCTTAAAATTTTCTTTGGCCGACTCGAGATAATCTAATTTTTACGATTTTCTGGGTGATAATTTGCCAATGATTCATGGACGAGATTTTTACGAAAATCTCGGAAGTCAGGAAATGACTTGAGCTAAGTTCATTTAAACTAAATTGAATTGAAAAAAAATCAATTGTTTCAAGTAATTGTGTCCAATGATAGATGAGCATTGTAATCATGTATAAAAAAATAAAAATAAAAATAATAGATAAACATAAAAGCAAAGTCAAAAACGTGAAAAGGAGAAAACTAAGCAAAGGGGAGCGTGAGAGTGAGAGGAGATAGAGAGATTTTTTTTTTCCTTTTCTTCGCTTCTCTCTAAGATCTATGGAAATCGGATCGTAGATTTTCATCGGAGCAAAAGGTAAAGTCGGTCCACGCATCGAGAGCTACGCATGAGTACCAATATCTTGGAGTTTCGTCAAACTCCACGAGGTACGGAATTTTCCTACTTAGGTTATTTCTAGCCTAAAGGTCATTTAATGGCTTGGGATTTGCTTAGAGGTCGTGAGAGCCATAAACAGTCCCAAATTTCGGGTCGAGGTAGGAATTTTTAAGAATTTTCGGTATTAGACAATCTAAGCTTCGACCGACTGCTTTCACAATTCTGAAATTCTGTGATTGTTTTCGACATCTCGCAGATTTTCTGAACTATTTTCTGCGCCCAAGACCTGGTCGAGGTGCCAGTTTTAACTCGAGACTGATGTCTTCGCTTTTGGTGTGTTTTGGTATCACAGTAATTAGGTGACGAATCGTGAAGGGACCAAGAAGTGCCTTGTTTTATATGGGTCCGAGATTTGGACCATTTTGTGTGTTATTGTTGGAAAAAAATAAATAATATGTTGTCAGGAGGTGTAAAATCATGTTATCAGTGTTTCGCGTGATGTATTAATATGGAAATTAGATAATGGAAATTATATGTAAGAAATATAATTATACTTTAATTTCTATAAATGTTGTTATGTATCTCTTATTGTGCATGTAGTATGACATAGCATGAAATGGCATGATCGCATTTCATATGCACTCCGCCACCACGCCGAGTCGTGTGTGCAGCATGGTGTTGGTTATTCACCATTGTGAATACGGTGAGAGCTCTAAACGGGACAACGCCTGGGCAAACTGAGATCACGGCTGTGTAAAACAATAATAATAATAATTCATGTGTGTTTCAGAAGCAAGACGGGGCAAACTCTGCGCCAGTGCACCCAAATTCTATTCTCGGGCTCCACATATGAATCCAACGATGAAAGTTTGGCGAAGTATCGAAGCTGAAACCTCGCAGAAGACTCCTGAATTCGCAGAATCGATTCGTGCACGTGAGGGGTGATCCTAATCAACAAAATTTATATCCTGGCACTCCATCACGTAAAGCAAAGCTCTCGGCAAAGATAGCGATTCTAGAATGAATTACGTATTTGGCTCTTCTTCAGACAAAATGATTTACAAGTGATGGCTAAAATTATGAATTTCACCTCGATTGTGGTTTGATAATAACATGGGGGTTTTAATGGTGAAAACTGGGAACAAACTCATAAGAAGAAAATAATAAAGAGATCTTCTCAAGTATCGTGGATATCAAGCCAGGATCCTACGATAACCGAGGGCTCTGTAGTTCATTTCCTCAAGGTGGAGGATGACCATAGTCATTTCCTCGAACCTGATCTTCATTTAGCTTTAAAACTAAACCCCAAGTACTCTTCCTTTTGAAAAACAAAGATTTACAGAGCATGAATGCTCCCAAGCAAAGGGGAGTACATACCTCATAAATCTACCTTACAGTAACTCATAGGAGACAACTAATGAATCTCAGTGGATCTAGCAATAAGCATCCACTAAACCCTAAAAGCTTGCCAAATACAGGTTAATCAAGGTACATTTAAGAGATTTAAACCTAGACGAGAGAAATGTAACGTAAATACCCATAAATGCGCATTTCTTAAAAAACAGAGGACCGTTGGTTACTCCAAACCCATGTAGCCTCCTCTAAGAGAAAATATCTAGCCAACCATCTTCGAGTTGTCATCCTCGCAGGTGTGTTTGGTACCGAGAAATGAGAGAAAGAGAGAAACTGACATAAGAGAAAAGGCTGAGCGAAAGCTTCTCGTCAATTTTTATTGATTGATTGATCGATCGCCGGTACGCAGCTTGACTAAGGCTTATATATGCTCGTGTAACAAGGGAAATTACAAAAAAAAAAATTAAACTAAAAGCTATTATAAGGACAAATTTGGAAGAAACAAAAATTGTAACAAAGACATCAAAGCTGCTAAAAAGGGTGTGAACAAGGGTCGCAGGATGAACAAAGTACGGCCGGGAGGCATGAACAGTGCTCTTAGGATGCAAATTTCGCAACCCTGCAAAATTTTTGCTTTACTCCATTTTCTTTGTATTTTCTGCTCTTCTTTCCTTCCGGTCTCTGATATGAAACGATGAGTTCAACTCGGGTTCTTCGTGTTTGGATCGACTCGACAATTTTTAGCATAAATAGTTTGCAAACTAAGCAAAATTAGCCACAAATGCGACTAAAAGAGAATAACAGGGACCTTAATGTGCAAATTGTTAATTACGCTGACAGTACACAAAGTGCTCAAACCTTAAATAAACATCAGGTTCAAAATAGCACTTTTCGAGCACTAATCACACCCCTAACTCACATTGCTAGTCCTTTTAAGAATGAAAGAAAGAAAGAAAGAGATAGGAGTGACATGTAAAACGATAACAAAATGATGTTCACAAAAATGGTATTTCAAAAGGTTGTGAATGAGTAATGCCTAACCTCATGAGAATCACTCAAACCCTCTGCCCACAACTATCTCGAGAGAATGAATGTCATACAAAATTGAATATCAAAAGAGCCTCCTTCTTAGCGAATCAACCAGAGACTTCCACCAAAACCTAAGTGTTTGTTTGATCAGTTCTCAACAATAAATCACAAGAACTCCAGACTCTCCCCGCACAACCTAGCATGCTAACCGACCCAACAGATCAAGACTCCACTCTTTTTCCATTCCTGCTCAAAGAGCAAGACAGAATTGATCTCACCCAGTTCATACCTGATCCACCATGATCCCAACCACATGTTTAGGGCACCAAGTCATAGGATCTTTCGACCACTAATTCTTCTGGGGTTTCACCCCTGGACCAATGATTTCAAACTCCAACACCTACAACTTTGCTAAACTCCAATCTATCCACCCATGTAGCGTGCACTAAGGTGGGGCGGCTCACAACCATTTGGGCTTAGGGCACCTGGTTTAAAGGCTTTCGCTATATACCCCTGATCCAGGTTGTTTCAAGGGCAAGCTGCAATTTTCTTTTTTTCTTTTTTTTTTTTCACTTCTTTTTATTTTGGAAGACACATTGGCCTTCTTTTCATGGGGGTTCTTAACTTATTAAAGGTAGTCAACGAAACTATGGTAGGTTTTGTAAAGTTTGGGAGGTAGGCAGTTTTTCAGCCTATTGTTGAAACCTGATGTGCATAGTGCGTGGTTAGCTAGTGGTGAAAGAAAAAATGGTCGAAAGCAACAAGAGTTCAACTGATCATCCACTCAACCAGGCATGGAACCAATCTAACATCAATAGAATCGACAAAGGTTTCAATTTTTCAAACCGCAAGCTGTGCAAAACACAAAAAAATGGGTGCAAAACGGGTGCGTTTTGAATTGAAAAGTAAGCTATATAGTATAACAAACACAAAAGGAAAACCAAAGAAGCCAATAACATAACAAAATGGGTTTGCTCAAAATAAGAATAAAAACATAATAAATGTCACTTCCTTCGCTAACTTTCCCCTAACAATGTCACATTGTCCACAATGGGGCTTGATTGAGTTAGAGAAGGCGCTACCTCCTGATGAAACGTACTTGTCGTTGGATAGGAGACTTTCAAGTAATCTTCCATCGACGCCTTTATTCAATTCCGTCTGGGCTTCAAATAAACAAGTTAGGAGAAGAAAAGAGAGGAAAAAAAGTGACCAGTTGGAGGATTTTGAAAATTTCATCTTTCTAAAAATTTCACAAGTGTTCTTTCTAGCTATATTTGGATTCTACACTCTCTAAGATTTCCCAATCTGTGATCAAGAATACCTAAAACTGAGTTCGACAAAAGCTATGGTCAAAACAAAATTAGGTCGCAAAATGGATAGGGGTTGCGAAATTTCAGACCGCAAAATTTTTTTAAATAATAAATAAATAAATATATATATATATATATATATATATATATATATATATATATATATATATATATATATATATATATATATATATATATATATATATATATCACAAAAACAAAATAGTGAACAGTGCACAACAAACCAACCTCAGAATATCAAGAGGCTCGCGAATTTCACAGTCGAATTGTCGTGTTTTGGCCTTCGCCCAAAATTAAGCAAAAACCCAAAAAATAAACACAAGAAGAATTAAAAAATTGCGTAAAAATTAAAATTAATCTAAAACAAATATTAACTAAAATTAGGAGAAAATCTAAGAAGAAAATTAAAGAAATCAAAATAAAATAAGAGAAATTGAAAACAAAAATACTGGAGATCGAGGCGCCCCCCAAAACCAATTCTCGCTCTTCGGAGGCTGGGCCGGAACCGTGGAGCCTCAGAGGAAATGCCGAGGTCTAGGTGCGTCGGCAACCAACAACCAAGACCGAACCATCCACTATGCCATGTAGTGCAGGAGCGGCCGCTAATGTTTTCGTATGTAAACGCAAAGTTTCAGACAAAGGGCCACCAACTTCCTAAAGTTTCAGAGCAGGCAGTGGAGATGGATGGTCTTTGCTTCGCCAGCCAGGCTGCGTTCTTCGTAAAGGTCAGTGGTCGCTATGTGGTATACACTAGTCGAGAGGTGCTTCTCAAGTAGTGTCGCTTGTGGCTCGGGCAGCTGACTCGGCTCTTCTATTTCTTCCTTTCCACTACCCTCCTCGCCAAAGATTGGGAGGTTTCTTCTTTGTCGCTTATTATCAAGCCTCCCACCGTGGGTGTCAATCATGCACTCTTCTTTCCGGATTCACTTCCTCTGTGAACATGTCAGCCGACAGGAGCCTTGAAATGGAGTACCGCAGTTGTCAAATTTCGCTTCCATTTCACTTGAAGTCCATCAATTCTCTTGTTCACATTGTTTTCCATAGTGTCAATTTTCCGACTTTAATTGAGCATTGATTGTCTTGTATGCTCTTCCAACAAAGTCACCCACTAGCTCGCGAGGTTCCAAGATTGCTTGCCCAATCCGATTGACCGTGGTGGTTGAGACCGAGGAGTCAAGCATAAGACGGAGAAGCAGGAGGCATATCGTGGGAGGTCTCCGGTCCCCATGAGAGAGGTTTAGGTGGTTCCTCCAACTAGGTTTGTAAGAATTTCCATATGGTACGCTTATGTTGGAGTGCACCATGCATGAGGGCACACATTCATCCATGGAGAGTTTCTATAGTCCCTCATGGACCCATGGGCACCTAAGGCTCTCTCGCACCGACTATGCTGCTCTCCCTCTAGGTGTTCCATTTGGTCTATGTTTGAGATCACTGCAACTTCTGGCTTACCCACTAGAACATGCACTCCTGCTAGAAAACAGGGCAACACCAAGACAACAGAGAAACAATCCTGCTACCTTTTTTTTTTTTTTTAACAGTGAAATGAACTAAAAAAAAAATTGACAGTAAAATGATAAAAGAAAATTCACCGTAACTCGTGACAGGATCACAAGGTTCAACAAACAATAAATGCACTAAGGCACCATCCCCTAGCAACGACGCCATTTTTATTCAGGCTACGCAGGTGATCCTAATCAACAAAATTTATATCCTAAATTCTCCCATCGCCGTAGCAAAGCCATCGCAAAGATAGCGTCTAGTGGTCGAACATGTGGATGGGTTTTCTTCGCATAAATGATTTACAATGTGGTTCAAAAATGGTGAATTTCAATTTGGATTTCAGGTTTGATAATACTGTGGCGGGTTTGATTAATGCTCAAAAAGTGCTATTTCAACCCCGTTTATTGCTGCATTTTACACTTTTTATGTACTAACTGTAATTAACCCGATGCAGGTACATTAAGGTCCCCGCTATTCTATCATTGCATTTTTGTGGCAAATTTACGCTTTACGAAAGCTAATTATGCCAAAATTGTTGAGTCGATCCAAGCACGAAGAATTCGAGTCAAACTCAGCATTGCAGAACAAAGACCAAAGGAAAGAATAGCAGAAAACAGAAGAAAATAGAGCACAAAATTACGCTGCGAAATTCACTCCTTGACACTGTTCATGCATCCTCGTCGACGCTTATTCATCCAAAGTACCCACTGTCACCCGCTTTGATGCCCCGATTTTTGTTACAATTTTTTTAGTTTTCTTGATATTATCCCTGTAATAGCTTTGGTTTTGGTTTCCTTTGTAATTTCCCTGGCCTGAGAGTATATAAGCCTCGCCAAGCCCCAATCGATCAATCACTTCTAAGAATAGTAGTTGGTGCGTGCTTTCACCTTCTCCTACCTTTCCATTTCCTTTTCATTTTCTTTCCACTTTCCAAGTGCCCAAACACCCTCCGAGGATGACAACTCGGAGGATGAGCGGCTAAAGCCCTTTCCTCCTTGAAGTGGAAGGCTGTTAGGTATAGGATCTTAAGGTTGGAGGGTTCCCTATTCTTCACGCAGGTACTCACTGGCAGTTTTGTGTTCCATTTATAACTTTAGGTTTTTATCCCTTCGAATCCCCTTGACTGGCTATTATTCGTGTTTGTGTGTGGTTCGGATGCTTATTACTGTGATCCACCGGAGATTCATTAGTTACCCTCTATGACCCATTGGAAGGTGAGTCAAGGAGACTTATTTTTCACTGTTGATGACCACTGCTGCTCAATGAACACCATTTTTCAAAAGGATAATTATTTTTGGTTAGGTTTTATAGCTAAATGAAGATCCGGTTCAGGAGATGACTATAGGTCATCCTCCCCAACGCGAGGAAATCCTCAATACCTAGGATCCTAAGCCCAAGACTTTGATACTCAAGGTTCTATTTACAATTTTCTTATTTTATTTTCACCAGAACAACCAATTCTCCTATTTTTACCAAAAACCCCGAAATCCAAACTAAATTCACCATTCGAACCTCACTCAGAATCATTTGTGCGAAGAAAACCCATCCCCGTGTTCATCCCAGAAACACTATACTCGCAAAGAGCTTTGCTACGGCAATAGGAGGAATTTAGGTTATAAATATTGTTGATTTCGGATCACCCTACTATGGCACGAATCAGGTTTAAATGGTGAAAACTGGAAACAAACTGAGGTAAAATAAGAAAAATAATAAAAGAGATCTCCTTAAAGTATCGTGATATCGGGGGCTTAGATCCTACGACACCGAGGGTTTCCAGGTTCAGCTTCTCAAGGCTGGGAGGATGACCTATAGCAATTTCCCTCGAACCCGATCTTCATTTAGCTTTTAAAACTAAACCCTATAATTTTCCCTTTGAAAAACAAAGATTTACGAGAGCATGAAGCTCCCCAAGAGCGGGAGTACATGCCTCTCATAAATCTACCCTACAATGTAACTCATAGGAGACAACTAATGAATCTCAGTGGATCTAGCAATAAGCATCCACTGAACCCTAAAAGCTTGCCAAATACAGGTTAATCAAGGTACATTTAAGAGATTTAAACCTAGATTGAGAGAAACAGAACGTAAATACCCATAAATGCGTGCATATAAAAAAACAGAGGACCGTTAGTTACCTCCAAACCCTAGCCAGCAGCCCTCCTCTTCAAGGAGAAAAGCGATCTAGCCAACCATCCTCTGAGTTGTCATCCTCAGATGTGTGTTTGGCAGCCGAGAAAATGAGAGAAAATGAGAGAAACTGGAGCAGAAGAGAAAAAGGCGGAGATCCGAAAAGCTTCCTGTCAATTTTTATTGATTGATTGATCGACTGCTTTGTACAGAGCTTGACTGAGGCTTATATATGCTCAGAACAAAGGAAATTACAAAAAAAAAAAAACAAAACTAAAAGCTATTACAAGGACAAATTTGGAAGAAACAAAAAATTGTAACAAAAACATCAAAGTGTCAAAAGCAGTAGAACAAAGGGCTATAGGATAAACAAAGGGCTGGTCGAGGCATGAACAAGGTTTCGCAGGATGCAAATTTCACAACCCTGCAAAATTTTTGTTTTGCTCCATTTTCTTTGTATTTTCTGCTCTTCTTTCCTTCTGGTCTCTGATCTGAAACGATGAGTTCAACTCGGGTTCTTCGTGTTTGGATCGACTCGACAATTTTGGCATAAATAGCTTGCAAAAACTACAAAATTAGCCACAAAATGCGATCAGTAGAATAGTAGGACCTTAATGTGCAAATTGGGTTAATTACGTTGATTAGTACACAAAAAGTGCTCAAAACCTTAAATAAACAGGGTTCAAAATAGCACTTTTTGAGCACTAATCAACAACCCAAATAAACACACCGGATTTGATAAATTAAAAAATTGGAGGGTTGTCCAATGGTTTAAGTCATTGGGTGAAACACCAATGATTGGTTTTTCACACTTGGTGTTACAGCAGGAGTCAATCGACCTGGTTGGGGAAGAGAGCCCCATCTCATGTATGACACGGAACATTCCATATAGGATTGCATTATTTATATAAACTATGGTTTGATGTTTTATGTATGTCATTGCATGTGTATTTAGGTAGGGAGTATCCCTTGTTGGAGATTTTTCTATTAGGCATTACTCATCCCGTCGTGGGACCCCCTTTCAGGTACAGGAGGTGTACAGGGAGACGGCGCTCCGACGAGGCCATGATTATGAAGGAGGCCGATGTGTGGCCTTGGTATTTCCTTTGTTTTGTATAAAAGAATTGTAACTAAATTATTTTGGGACTATTGTCTAAATAGTCAGGTATGTAATTATGGTAAGAGGGTTGTGATTGGACTCTTACGGACTATAATTAAACGTTTTATTTTCATATTTTAGATTTAAATGTGAATGAATGAGTCCTGGTAAAGGGATGTATATTGGGGATATGGACAGATGGACCCTATGGGGTCAATACTACTTCTGTTGAGACCTTAGATGGGTTATGATTATACTATTATACAGGTTGTAAGTTGGGTAGAGCTCCCCGAACAAAGGAGACTCTGCTCGATTTTTTGTGAAAATATGGATCCCGATAAATAAGACACAACAGTGTGGTATCGGGTCACCCAAAACTAATGTGAATTCCGTGGGTTGATTCGTTGTCAATCTGACCCCGGGATTAGCACCACGCTCATATAAATGCACATACTCCATAATAGGTTTAGCATCTACCATCTGGAACTGCAGTTATTTTCCCTCAACATATTTTCTTTTACCTACATCATCAGCACCATACTTCTTTTCCAGCAAGTTCCAAATCTTTTCAACAGATTTTTTAGAGACAGACAAATCAAAAAGAGGGTTAGTCATGTGGTTCAAAAGGTGCTCTCTAACTGTTTTGTTGTCTTTATCATATTTTGTCTTTAATTCCCCATCCACTCCCTTGGCATGAGAAATCGAAGGTGTAGTGACTAGTGTAGCATATGGGACAATGGAGATTCCAGAGGAATCAGTTTGAATGGATGGGGAATCATAAAACAACACATAATTAACCTCAAGTTTTTCAAAGAAAATCAGTAATTTCTAGGACCAACGTTTATAGTTAGTTCCATCTAATTATTCTAGTTTTGATAAGTTGGGTAAGGCTTTGTTCAGAGAAATAGCCATGAAGGAAACGAAAGGAATTCGCTTTTAAATATGTTGGCGAATAAATGAAAGAATCTGAAGACTTGCACAACAAAAACAGATATAAAAAAATTGCAAAAAATAGAGAGGCAACTTATCCACAGTTGCGCCGTGGAAAGCACTGCCTTAAAAGCAATTTTGACAGACCCTCGGTGTAAGTCTGAAAGTCGATCGCTCCCTAAGGTTTACATAGCCTTCTCTAGAAGCATGGACTCGTTGTAAGAGAACTGGAAATCTTCCAAATAGTAACCTAGAAAGTTTTTCAAAAAACATAGTATAAGCAAAATGGGTTTAGGGCAAAAATCTCCTTTTTTTCACACTCCCTTAGCAACCCCCTTCACCCCTTTATAAACTGATGTAGATCATATTTATTTTCACCCTCAAAACGAATCAGCATAAAAATAGAGGAGAAAATTATGGGAGTGGGGTTAAGGAGAATGAGTCGGCTCTAGGGTTTAGAGAGAAAAGAGGGGATTTTAAATGGTATTCAAAAACTCATCTAATAAAAAGTCCCATTAGTTAGAAAAATGAGAAAATGAAAAGAGAATAAATAAAAATAATAATTCAAACCTCAAAAATACAAGGACCTAATTGTTGACATTTCCAACAATTTTCAATCAGAAAAGGAAGATTGAATAAGGCAAAGGGAGAAAGAAGTTGACCTGCCACCGCATATGTAGAAAAAGAGAGAGCATGGAAGGAAGAATGAATCTGTCAACCTAGCACATGACGAGGTGTTTCTAGCCTGCTAGGGTCCCTTCGATATCCAAAAGCGCTCACTGTCTCTATAAGTTCATAACCACTAATATTAGTTGTCACACCCTTAAAAATCCCACACTAAATTTTTCACAAGGATGCGCGGTGCTAAATCTCAATGTAGCTAACCTGATTCTCACTTTTTCCACAAAGCAACATATAAAGAAAGAGACTGAGGTTAGGGGACTGGATCCGTAATTTTATTGATGCTCAACTCTCATCTACAAAATTACAAACTCCACCGCAAGAATGCCTCCGCCTCACAGACTCGAACTAGAAGGAATTCTACCCACCTCTCAGCCTCTTTCATCCCATCAGATAAGCTTTTATACTGAGCCTTCTGATTCACATAAGCCATACAAATTGTGGGTCAATTTTGGGTAACTGCCCACAACTGCCCACTATCCCCCACTTACTTACCCACTTGCACATACCCCTTCGCGGTCGCTCTATAACCACCCCAACCAAGTTTCTAGAAGTGGTAAGGCTTCCAAAGGTTGGGCAAAGCACTGTCTTCAATCGCTCATGCCAATACAAGGCACCTGATGAGGGCCTAGGCACCAGTTTGCCACTGCCTGTGTTGTCACCTTAACACGTCTCGTTGTCTGAGTGCCATCAACCGATCGGGCTAATCGCTACTCAAGTGTGCACTGCTCCTACTCAGTGCTGGGCACATGGTGCCACTCCCATGCTCGCCCTTGTCGAGTCTTCCGAGCCATGGCATTGTGCCTATGGCTTCATTATTCGTCCCTCTTGCACAAGCTTTGTGGTGTGCCCTTGTGCCAGCATAGGGAGGGGATGTCTTGGCCAAGGGGGCACAAGGTTCAGCCTTGGTGGCCCCTTCTTGTGACACCCCAATTCCCGGGGGTCAGAATTTTGAACTTTTTTTTTTTTTTTTTGCTACTAATCAGCTCTATTGTGATAGAGAATTTCTATTGCAACATAGTGACATGAGTGGCCCATCGCTAAAAGCCTTCTCTCGTCGTAAATGGGCCCCCTATCGCTGCCGTTGATACATGTGCGACATTTAGTAGCTTCAAGCCCTCACCTCATGTTTTGTTTTCCTTTGTGTAGAATGTGCTTTTGACCTTTTCTACCGCTTGATGCGTGTGCGTGTTGTTCGAGGTCCCGCACATTTTCGTAGCTGCTTGTTCCAAAGAACAATCGTGATCATCATTGCCGATTATAGTCATGCCTGAGGCCCCGTGTAGTGCCAAAGGGAAGAGGAGCAGCCGGTGGAGGCAAGGGTACTCAAGATGACACTTACCGGGTACCTGCATCTACATACAAAGTGGGAGCAATGGTACCAATAAATATAGTGGTACCGATACCCCCAAGTTGTTTGAGTACTGGCAGATCTTTATTACCGGGTACACACTAATCGGTACCTAAGACTCAACATGCGATCTTTGCACTGAGCGGAATTTCAATCTTGGTGCAAGGGCACGCTCATCTTTCAATCACCACTTCTAGATCACTAATGAGGATTGCATTTAAGCCCACTTGAGGGCAGGATTAAGGGAGTTCGGATTCTAGGGTTTTGGACCTTTGGAGTGTTTTCTCATATTTTTCTAGGGTTTTCACAGAGTAAAGTACTTAGTTCTTATGATTATGAGTTTTTAAGCATTTGTAATCTTTCAATTGGTTTTATAACTTGGTGGTGATTGAGAAACTCTACGTTTTGATATCTCAACCTTACAATTGAAGTGTTATTTCTCAATTCCCATTTACTAGTAGTGTTTCAACAATTATGAATCAATTCTCAGCTTTAATGGAGTTCTAAACCTCCATGATAGGGTTCTAACGGTGGAAACTCACCCCTTTCAAGGTAACAACCCTCAATACCTCTTTTGTGCTTCAATGGGATTTGTATGATATTGAAACACCAGGAAAATTCTTCTAAAACCTTACTTGACATCTTCTGACAACGTAGAATGAGAGATTCTTAGTACACTTCAGGTTTCGATCTCAAATGCAACTAAGAGTCCAAACCACCGCTTGGAAGCAAGTGTTTGATATCGCTCAATTATTCTTTGTCTTACAAAGCTTTTAAAGTTATATCCCCAGTCGAAGACCATTCATCAATGGCTCCTAGATGAGATTGTAAGTGAGAGGTGGGTGTTACTACGTGGTAAGCGAAACCTAAGGATCCCATCATTCGCCTCTAGTTTTACAATAGCTGGGTCAACTGGCTTAATAAATCAATTAATCACAACCCCCTAGATTTTACTTTAATCGCACATTCATTGGAAAGCAACCCCTAAGGATCACCTAGGAAACCATTCCCTGTGGAAATGACCTGTGGACTCCCACAATATTATAATGCTTGACGACACGCTTCCATTGGGGAATACCTTTAGCACACAAAGTAAACTAAGCATTTGCTGCCGTTGTTGGGAGTGACGAAAGCACTCTAGTTGGATCTAGAGAGAGCTTATTGCACTTGCAATTGTATTGAAAATCTGGCACGTTTCTCTACCTTTTTTAAATTCTTTGTAGATAATATAAGGGATATCTATCTAGTCAGTAATATTACTATTGCCTGCTTCGGGGCTCATGACTAGCAACGCCGACTTGTAAGAGTTACACCTCAAGGACATACTAAAGAGTCCACAGTGAGACGTTTGTTTCAAGAGAACCCTATACCTCAAATAGACCATCCCGGGAATCAGCAAACTCTTTTTAATCCAAATGACCAAGGGTTACCTAGTAACCCACAAAGACCATATGACCCTCCGCGACAAGGAGATGGTGTGGCACCGCTTCTAGAACCCCGCCAAGCAAACAGGAGGGGGAAATGTTAATTTTCAAGAAATAACATCAAGCTCCCCGCTTCCTTAACCCAATGTGTGGAAAGAACCTTCCGCAGATTCGCAACCTCAAAGAACCACAACAAACTCATGTATTCGCCTACTTGAAGAGGCTAACCAATTCCTCATGAAGTTGGAGATGATTCGTATTCTCCCTGTGTATCAAGGGGTCGATTCTGAAAACCCCTACTCATTCATGAGAGATTTTGAGGATGTTTGCGGTGCTTTCCTTTCTACAGAATTGCCCCTCCATATAATTTGTATGATTTTATTCCCATTCTCTCTGAAGGAAAAGGCCAAAATATGGTTTCACTCGCTTGCTCCCAATTCAATTTTTACTTGGGAAGACATGCGAAATGAATTTTTGAATAAATTCTTCCCTCCCGCACGAACTAATGTGTGACGCCCCAAAACCCGGGGGTTCGTTGATCCACCACAACTCGCTGAATACTGTGGAATGCCTGCAACCCGACATTTTTCATTTTAAAATCGCAGCTTCCCCAGACGGAGCTCTACCCAAATACAAAACCTGTATATAACCTGTCCCAAACATCAATATCATGAGTACAAACAGCCACTTGGGCCCAATACAACACTACTCATCAATATATATATATCCAACTATATCCAATAGTTTCCAGAGTTCAATTGTTTTTACTTATACAACATATATAAAATTAAAACAATTCTAATACATAGAACCATTAAAGCCACATTCCTAAGCCTCTTCTAAAACCCGCCTCAAGGACGAGCTGCCTCTCGCACGCCTCCCGTACTGCACAAGTATCCCCCGACAGGTGAGCTAATGCTCGCAGTGGAATCACCCTAAGCAGCTACTCTCAACCTATGCATACGCAATGCTCCAAAAGTAAACACACATTCAAGAAACGTATGATCCACCCCGAATGTCTAACCCATCATCTCCTATTCCCACCTCCCGATTCCCTCACACTCGCCTAAGCCCCTCGTATGAGAATTCATTATGTTTATTCAGGACAACCCCTCCGATGCAGAGAGACAATCTGGCCGCCTTATGACGATTGATATTATTTACGGACTACCCTCCAATGTATATCAATCGGGCCTTCCGACATTGATATTTTTGTATAGACTACCCTCCGATAATTACTATTTAGACAACCCGAAAAACTTTCTAGACCTTATCTCATGCACTCACTCCTATCGTCCTGTGGTGTCCCAGCGCATATGGAATGCATGATGTCAATTCCATTACGCCTATAACACAGCAAATATATAAACATGCATATATTCAAAAATTAAATCACACAATCATGTTATGTAATTTTGCATTATCACATCAAAAAATTAGCTCTACATGGGCTAATGATATCAAACACGAGCAATTCTAATTTGAATTACTTCCGACCAAACACAATTCACAAAATTTATTTTAGAACATTATTCTGGAATAGTGAAACCCTCGGTTACTATTCCTGAAAAATCACCAATCGTCGGTTCACTTTGTGAACTCGAATTTCACGGCCATTACCGGCCCTATACATACCAAAGCACCATTTATTACATAATTTTAACATATTTTATCACAAACAGTCCGTGCGGAACCCGCATCTGCCGTCCATTTGAGGTTGCAAAAATTATAACAATTCGGTCTCAAGATTTGTGACCGATCAAACGGCCCCTCACGGCCTCATTCAACTCAAACATTAACAAAGTACTTAATTAAAGAATAAAACCCAAGTAGGGAGAAACCCCTACCTCTCGGAGTTTGACGAAACTCCCTAAAACCGGAGCCCACGCGTAGGCCTCTCCGAGTTGAACAACTTTCCTTCTTGTCCCGAAGAATTCGACTCGGCCGGATCGGCTCGATATTTTAGAGAGAAGCCGATGTTCTCTAAAATCAAGATTTCCCCAAAGTTTCAGATCTTTCGGGTTATCCCACATTTTTGTTTTCCTTTGCAATTAGAGACAACACTATTTATGTTTTGTCTTTTTCTAACTTAAACAATTCCAAAAAATGACCATTTTGTTCTTCTTTTCCCAGTTTTGACATTCAGCACTATCTCGGCCGTCCATTTTCATCATTTCTCTACTCATGCCACTTATGGCACATGAGTACGTGTTATTTGTGACTTTCGTCGCATTGAAAATTGTTTAATGGCACCCGAACCGCGATGCCTCGAAAAATGTGCCAACTCCGACTATCTCGGAATTCTACGAAATTCGACGTGTTTGCTAGATTTCGCGAGATCGATATTCCAACTGAAACTGCTTTCTTCATCCCGAGATCCGGAGAATAAATTCTGATTTTTAAATCAAATAACAATTTTGTGTTTAAATTACGATTTTGCCTCTTTTTTTCCAGAATTGAATTTCGTCTTACATTCTCCTCCTTAAAAGGAATTTCGTCCCGAAATTCTCGAACAATCATAACACAACACATGTGCATATGCAACGCATATCTCTACCATGCATGTAAACTCGTCATTTAATTATTAAACGACTAAACCAATACCTTCATCCCCAAACAAAAAGGGATAGTGGTCAAGACGTGGCTCGAGGCTCCCACGTTGACTCCTCCACCCATGTCGCCGATAACACCTTCACCAGCCTCATGGTCTTGCTGGCCGCAAAACCCGACACGGCTATCCAAAATGCACACCGGGTCCCTCCCTCAAAGGTCCCATCGCGTCAACCTCAATCCGCCCCTGCTAATCCACCACATGAGTCGATCCTCGAGTATAATTTCGAGCATGGAGACGTGAAATACCTCGTGGAACACCGACATGCCGGCTGCGAACGCCAACCGCACGCTAACAAGGCTTCACTTTCTCGAGTATCTCGAAGCGCTTCAATAAATCTCTAAGTGATAGCTTCTCACGCCACGGAACCCGAACCACCTCTCTCTTAGGCATCACCTTCAAGAAGATTACGATCCCCAACCTCGCCAACTGGCAAAAGTGGGGTCGACGCCACACAAAGATAACTTCTTCTTCCTAGCCCGAGCCGTGGAGAAGACGTTGTCGATTAAGCTCACCTTCCTGAGGTGTCTCTAATCAAATCGTGGACCGTTGATTTATTTCTCTCCCACCTCACCCAACATAATCTGACTCATGGCCCCATACAATGCCTCATAACGGTACATCCTCAGATACCCGCGTTAACCCGTTGTTGCAGGGCTTAATTCCACTAAGGGCGCTTGCTCCTCTACCCTACGCACTCCAGATCGATGCTCGCAAAGACGCCCTCTACCACCCCAGGAGTAATCCACAATAACGCGGTAACCCTACACAACCCTTACTTTGTGTGTAAATGCCTAATCTTCTCAAGGTCGCACCGTTGATTAAACTAATGGACCGTCAACCTAGTCCATGTCAGCGCATGACATCCGTATACGGAGCCCTTGCCGACTCAACAACACCCCAACGCATTTCCAAAGGCGATCTAAACCCAGTCACTCCCGACTCTATCACTCAACTCCGAGCTCCACGTGATAGCCCCGACCGTGTGTTTCATCTCCGATTAACTTAACTCTAGGCCTACACCTCGAGCCTCTCACATTCATAACAAATTTAGGATATCTCCTGGCCTCTACACCCTAACTCCGTGATTCTCACCCAGGATTAATCCGCCTCTCTTTTTACCGCCAACACACTCTAATTACTCTTCATTTAATGAATCGAACTATGAGTCTTCATCGATTGATATCCCAAAAGACAACCTCAAACTCACACTCACCAAGAGTGGTGGAATGACCATCCCGTGCAACCCACACCCGACTCCGACGATGTTATCGCACGAACACACGCCATGTCAAGCCCGACATCGACCACCAATATGTCTACCAATCCTAAGGCCACTCACGCCCTCCGTCGCGCACCCCATCTGGTCCCCGACTTCGACCCACACTTCCGCTCTCCGGGCTATTCAGGTTAAGCCGGAAGTGCTTGCTAGCACCCGAAACTCGAAATCGTTCCTCAATCTGCATTTATGTGCAGGAAAGAACCATATACTCTCCTTTCGTCTATAGCTAACTGACCATTGTCCAAAAACTCCGGGATCCCTGGGCTCTCCTGGGGTAACCCTGCCTCACATGCCCCAGCATTCCCGCCCTAGTCCTAAAACCCGGTGGAAGCGGTCTTCGCCTTCCCGAACTAGAAGAAGGCCGATCCTCCTCTCGCTACCAACACCCGTATCCCAAGTGTTTCGAGCATCCTTGATCTCTCTCTCTATGGTCGTGGTCGTCTCCAAACCACGGAGTCTCGTCTGTGAGGCTGCCTACTATCCTCGCTCGAATGGACAACTTCATCCCATTCGACCTCAGAATACCCGGGCCAACTCCCAAGAAACCACGTATCTCGAAGATTGACATTCGTCTCTCCAACCCATCACTTGCCCCAACCTTCTCTGAGTCGACTGACACTCCTGATGCTGACACCACACGTCCCAAAAATCTCACCTCAATAATCCAAACCGCACTTATCAACTTAACGCGATACCGGATGGTCTCTCGGGATCAACTCCGGTGAAACGATCTGCTGCACTCATGTTCCACTCGACCGAGTAGACTGTACCGTTATCCACTAAGACTACAACAAACTCGGGATCGCAGATAAGGCTGAACACCTCTGGCGTATGAGGTTCATGAATGCTACTAGTGCATTCGTCAATCCAAAGGGCATCACCAGAATTAAAGTGCCCATAACGCGCCCCAAACGTCACCTTAGATATTTTGTCTTCCTAACCTCACCGATGGTAACCAAAGCATGGTCTATCTGGAGCAGATCGGCCAAATCATCAATCCCCGCGAAATGGGCACCGATTCTGATTGTGACCCCGTTTCAACTGTCTCAGCCAACGCACGTCGGCGGCCTGCCTTCTTCGCAAATGTAATCTGAGCCCTCGTGAAGTGCTCGGTCCGATAACCTCATTCAATAGCTCCCGTGAATCGAACTCAGCTCCCTGCAGAATCAACTGTGCCATCCTAAGTGAGTCATAGAGAGCAGTGAAGTACCAGGGTAAATCTGGTAATCGGTGTCTACAACCCTCTGTAAGAGTAATCCAGGTAGCTCATCCCGGGAAAACATCCACATACACACGCACACCACCGAGGTGCATCTAAGTCCTGGCCCTCCGTCCCAGAGCGCGGCTCGCAGCCAACCCGGGCTTAACCCGTCCCACACCCAGACTGGGAGACCGCCCGCACATCATGTTTATCCCCTGAAATACCACGCGAGCACCGCCCCCGCGTATAAGCTGCACCCTCCCACGCCACACAATCGATAACGACCCCGTAAGCTATCAACCAATCCATCCCCGTGATGATGATCGAATCTCGACATGTCCATGATCCAGTGTCCACCTGCGGAGTAGAGGTCCCCATGATCTCCTGCTTCAACCATGACATACCATCCTATTTCTTCCTTAACCCTAGTGGGAGAACTCACATACAAAGGCTCCTCTATGTCTCAAGAGGTCCTGCCCATTTCCACAATATCGGCTTCACTCTCTAGCCGGAACACAATCCAGTCTATCCTCGGTAAGGTTGGGGAGGTAATCTCCATAGCCTCTAACACCTTCTCGATCCATGAACTTAATTATTCGCACGATCTGATTCTCCCTCCCCGTGAATGTCTGAGGACGATGTGCTCTAAACCTCGAGGTTACTGTGACCTCCCGACTACTTACATGCTAGCCCCAGGCGATGCCAGCCCGCCGCACACCTACAACCTCTACAAAGGCCCATTGATCAAACATCGTGGTCGCCAAATGTCGGTCGGTCTCGACCAGCACCCGTGGACGCCCTCATCACTGGGTCCCTACTAGCCATCTACACAATTAACATGGCGCTTAACATACAGATCTCGCATAAAACACAAAATTTCCGAGACAATTATTCATACACATAACTCTGTATACACATTTTCCCTTGCAATTACAAAGTAATGCAAGGCAACGACCCCATTTAAAATATTTTTTCAACAATAATTTATTTTCTAAAATTTCATTTTTGAAAATTTTATTTTTCTGAAAATTTTGTCTTCCAATTTTATTTGAGCCTTATTTAATTTAATAAAAAAATTTATTATTATTTTTTTTTTTCAAAATTTTTTGATGAATGAGGTTCCCAGAACCTGTTCATGAAATTGTCCAAAATTTGACTAAGGAATAAAGATCGAGTCAAACCCAGTCAAAACTGAGTCAGTGCATGAAACACCATCCCTGCCCAAATTCGGAGCACACCCAAAGGCACAAAGTGAGCCTTATCAGGCCCTGCCCGCCTCGTATTCTCATTCAGTGGCTCCACTGTGTCGCGGCCTCAGATGGCTGGTCGCGCCTCCCGCCACTCCCCAAAGGCCTACCCGCACGCCCTCACGGGCCCCGCCCTCGCGCCCCGCGCTCTCGCACCTCGCTGCGCGCCACAGACGCTCAGCCGTCGCTCATACGCCCAGCCGCCATAAACAATAAATACAAATCATGATAAGATCACAATACAAATGGCAAAGAGCCTAATTCAGTTTGCACCAAATTTATTTTTTTTTTTCGTTTTCATTTTTTTTTTTGCTTCAAATGACCGAAAATAAAAATATACACCTATTATTATTTTTTCATTTTCCATAATACCTAAAATAAATTTATAAAAATTTATTTTTACTCATTTTCTTCACTTTTACAACTTGTAAAATCTAGAAAAATTATTTTCTTCTCCTCATAACCAAATAAATTATAAAATTTATTCTTTTAATCTCCTTTTCCGCTACACTCGTAGTAAATTTTCTCCACCTTATTTATTTATTTATTTTTCTTTCATTTCAATAAACCAAATAAATTGCTTAAAATTTATTTTATTATATATATATATATATATATATATATATATATATATATATATATTTTTTTTATTTTTTTTTTTTCATTTAATTATGGAAAATGGTCCTGCACTTCTCAAAGCCTTATATAACACTAACCCCTAGTGTTCAACCTCAAAGCATAAAATTTGACTTGACATTCAACAACTCAAACAAATTTATTCAAATTTATTTTATTTCTTCCTCTTGTTCAGCTTTTACACACCGTAAAAACTTCCAAAAGCTTCTAACACATCACTTGTTTTCCTATGTGCTACTAAGCACACAAACAATCATAACACAAACAACATGGTATACACAATTCATTCATCAAACATTCACATGTTCACACATCATTTGTCAAACAATCACCTAAAACACATGCATGCAAAGGTCCTAGTTTTGTCCCGTGATTTCCTAGGTAATCCCATACCTAAACTCGATCGAACCAATACCTAGTGGTGATGTTCTTACCCATCATGGCCCAAGCTCAGCCTCACCCTTGTGGGGTTTTCATATACCTATACTTACATCAAACCACCCAAGGTGATGGATACCCAAACCCGAGCCCCAGCATTCGTATACCTAAGCTCTGATACCAAGCTATGACGCCCAAAACCCGGGGTCCGTTGACTACCCGTCAACCCGCGGAATACTCGTGAATGTCGGGTAACCTGACATTTTTCATGAAAATCGGGCAGAGTCTCCTTTGTACGGGGAGCTCTACCCAAATACAAAACCTGTATATAACCTGTCCCAAACATCAATATATATATCCAACTATATCCAATAGTTTCCAGAGTTCAATTGTTTTTACTCTTATACAACATATATTAAAATTAAAACAATTCTAATACATGTAGAACTATCAAAGCCACATCTCAGCCTCTTCTAAAACTCAGCCTCTAGGACGAGCCGTCTCCTCGCACGCCCTGTACCTATAAAATAGTATCCCTTGATAAAAGTGAGTTAATGCCCGCAGTTGAATCACCCTGCTCGCCACTCTCCACCTAAATGCATATGCAATGCTCCAAAGTAAACACATTCACAAACGATGATCCCACCAACAGTCTAATTGATCATTCCTATCCCCGCCTCCTTCCCGACTTCACACTCGCCAAGCTCTTATGAGAATTATTATGCTTATTTGTGGACAACCCTCCGATGTATATATATCAATCGGGTTGTCTCGACGATTGATATTATTTATGACTACCAAATGTATATCAATCAGCCGCTCGATGATCGATATTTTCGTATGACTAAGTCGATAATTATCATTTTTAGACAACCGAAACCATTTTCTTAGACTCATCTCTTCTTACACTCACTTCTATCGCTCCTAGGTGTCCTGCAAAGGCATACGAATGCATGATGCCAATTCCATTACAAGCTATAACACATGCAAATATATAAACATGCATATATTCACATAAAACAAATCACACAATCATGTTATGTAATTTTGCATTTCATCACATCAAAATTAGCTCACATGGGCTAATGATCAAACACGAAAGCAATTTACTTGAATTACTCGAATAAACACATTAATTCACAAAATTTATTTTGTGAACACTATTCGAGAATAGTGAAACCCTACATTATTCCCCGGAAAATCACTGAATCGTCTGCTCACTTTGTGAAGCCGAATTTCACGGCCATTACCGCCCTATACATACCAAAGCACCATTTATTACATAATTTCCAACATACCCATCACAACAAACCCGTGAATCCCGCATCGCTGTCCATTTGAGGTTTCAAAAATTAAAACAATTCGGTCCCATGATTTGTGACCGATCAAACGGCCCCTCACGGCCTCATTCAACTCAAACATTAACAAATTACTTAATTAAAGAATAAAACCTTAAGTAGGAGAAATCTTCTACCCTGAGTTTGACTTAAACTCCCTGAACTGTACTCCCATCAGCCCTCCGCGTAGAACAACTTCCTTCGTCCCGAAGAATTCGACGACGGATCGCTCTCGATATTTAGAGTATAAGTCGATGTTCTCTCTCTAAAAATCAAGATTTCAAAGCTTCTGCCTCTTTTCTGGTTATCCCACGTTTTTGTTTTCCCTTTTGCAATGTAGAAGACAACACTATTTATGTTTTGTCTTTTTCTGGTTCCAACAATTCCAAAAAGAATTACTTTGTCTCTTCTTTTCCCGCTAGCGATATCTCTGTATTCATCTCGCCTGGCCCATTTTCATAATTCTCTACTCACGCCACTTACATTACGAGTATGTATATTTGTGGCTTTTGTCGCATCAAAATTGTTTAATCCAAGACCTCAACCGCGATGCTCGAAAATGTGCTAACCCGACTATCTCGGAATTCTATGAAATTCGACGTGCTAGCTAGGATTACGAGACGATTCCACCTGAAATCACTTTCACTATCCATCTAGAGAATAAATTCGATTTTTAACCGAACAATTTCAGGTTTAAATTAATATTTTGCCCCTTTTTTCCAGAAATTGGAATTTCTCGGGTCTTACATAATGCACTCATGCGAGCAATCCAAAACTTTTCTGAAAAACTGGGTGAACTTTTTTCTATTATATGGGAAAGATATAAGGACCTCCTCCACGCTCTCCCTCACCATGGTTTGGATGTTGGACAAATTGTTGCATATTTTCACCAAGGACTGTCCTTGAATAACAAACAATACATCCAAATGATGTGTGCGGGGGAATTCTATGAGAAAAGTGCTAGGGAGGCTATGCAATTTTTTGATACAATAGCAGAAAATGCTCGAACTTGGGAGACTAATACCTCCCTAGATACCGTTAAAGTGCATAGTACACCTACAGGAGGAGGAATACATCACTTAAGAAAGAATGATGACTTACAAGCGAAAATAGCCAATTTAACTAGGAAGTTAGAGGCCATCGAATTGAAAAAAGTGAATGAGGTGACTGTTGTACCCAAGGCACCTGCGATGCATCATTTGTGATGACCCCACTCATTTAACCATTAACTGCCCCTAATCTTCCTTAAGTCAAGGGAGCAATCCAGAAAGAGCAAGCTAATGCTCTTAATTACCAAAGGAAGCTCCTTCACTTTACTCAAACTTATAATCCGTATAGGAAGCACCTGAATTTTAGCTAGAAAAACGAGGGAGGCCAACACCATTTTTCAAATAACCAAGGCCAAAACTTCCAAAACCAAGGCTTTTCAAATCAAGTCCCTCAATTCCAAAATCAAGGTCCTCAAGGATTTCCTGTGAACCCTAACCAAGGTTTTCACCCCTCTTCTCAAGGGAATCCAAATCAATAGCTTTACCAACCTCCACATAAGAGAAGTTTGGAGGACATTGTGACACAACTTGTTCAGACTCAACAATCCACCAACACTGGATTTCGAACCGCCCTAAATGATGTGAGATCCCAAATCACTAAGTTGACCTCTTATATGGGAAATTTTCAACAAGAAAAAAGGAAACTCCCTTCTCAGACCATCCAAACCCTGTATTAAAATAAGGTTGGAGTCTCAAGTCCAAGCGAGGTCACCTTTGAACATTGCAAGGCTGTCACCACTCTTCAAAGTGGAAAAACAATTGACAAAACCATCAAGCCCAAAGAAACAACAAAAGACGTGCAAAATGAACTGCTAAGGGATAATGAGGTATATGATAAGCCTCATGTCTTAGAACGTATGTTGTCGATCTCTAAGTCGAAAAGATAAACTTTTCACGTCCCTTCGCTTCTCCATACCTCACAGTTGAGCCCCTAAGAAAGTGAACAATC
This sequence comes from Tetrastigma voinierianum, assembly GCA_016808115.1. Classification (NCBI taxonomy): domain Eukaryota; kingdom Viridiplantae; phylum Streptophyta; class Magnoliopsida; order Vitales; family Vitaceae; genus Tetrastigma; species Tetrastigma voinierianum. The sequence continues at coordinate 35,452 of JAEQBH010005306.1, read as the reverse complement.
ACTCTGAAATCTATGAGTTGTTCAAACAGGTTAAGGTAAACATCCCCTAATTGGATGCCATTAAGTAAATTCCATCATATGCCAAGTTTTTGAAAGACTTGTGCACTGTGAAAAGAAAGTTAGGTGTCAATAAGGACACATTCATGACTGAACAACCACCTCCTGATTAGAGCAATTTGCCCCCAAAATACAAAAGATTCAAGAAGCCACACCAATTCCATAGTGGTGGGAAATTCAAAATTGGGACATGCTCTAGTGGACTTGGGAGCAAGTGTTAACTTGTTGCCATACTGGGTATATGTTGAGCTAGGGTTAGGAGAGTTAGAACCGACTAATATCACCCTTCAACTAGCTGACCGTAGTGTGAAAATTCCTAGAGGGATAGTGAAGGATGTATCGGTGCAAGTAGACAAGTTCTATTTTCCTGTGGACTTTGTTATTCTTGACAATCAACCTGTGGAGAATCAAGGGACTCAATTCCCAGTGATTCTTAGTAGGCCATTCTTGGCCACTACTAATGCCATCATACACTGTAGGGGAGGACTAATGACATTATCTTTTGGTAACATGATTGTTAATCTGAATATCTTCAATGTTATCAAGGATATAGGGATGATGAGGACGCCTGCGGGAGGTAAATATGATAGAATCGCTATAACTATATAGATCATGTTTCGGCGATGATCCTCACGTCTGTCGAAAAGTCCCAAACAGCATAAAAGACAATCCACATCAAAAGCGTTTCAATCATATTCATACGCGGAGGTAACAGCCAAAAATGCGGCTTTAACTGAGATGAAAAATCAAAGTCACCCACTCCAGGATGAGTGAGCCAATCCCATAAGAGAAACCACCTAAGCTCGAAATAAACCCTTACCATCGTGATATCTCAAATACGCATCTGGGTAGAAGAAACTTTCCCTTAAGAATCACATTTTCTCCTTTTTTAGAGTCGCATCAATGTAATAAACTTTTGAGATATTGAGAACCTACAAAACTCACATAGATGGACAATTGCGTATAATAAGGAATTAGCCCTTTGATTTGCAATAATAATACCGTGATCTACTGAAAGAGATGTCAAACCCTCTAGACAACCACAGCGGCAACTGAACCCAATCATGAAAGAAGTTGTCCAGAAAGAGGTTTTAAAACTGCTGGATGTAGGTGTTATTTACTCCCATCATAGATAGCAAGTGGGTCAGTCTAACCCAAGTAGTTCCTAAGAAATCTGGGGTCACTGTGGTAGCAAACGAACACAATGAGCTAATTCCCACTCGGGTGACCACAGGTTGGAGGGTGTGCATAGACTATAGGAAACTCAATGTTAGCACTAGGAAAGATCATTTCTACCTTTGTGGATCAAATGTTGAGAGTCATAGGCATGAATTTTATTATTTTCTGGGGATGGGTACTCGTGGATACAATCAAATCTGAGATACTTTAGAAGATCAAGAGAAAAACCACGTTTCACCGCCTCTTTCGCACATTTGCCTTCTCGTGAAACGTTCTTCGACTATGTACGCCAGAACTCAACGATGCATGATGGGATTTTTAGTGATATGATAGAACATATCTCGAGATTTTCATGGACAATTTTCGTTGAGATTCATAAGGAAGGATGTCTCGGAGAATTTAAGGAGAGTACTGGAAAGGTGTCAGGAGAAGAATTTAGTGCTGATCTGGGAGAAGTGTCACTTCATGGTGACACAAGGGATTGTAAGTAGGTCATGTCTCGAGAGAAGGAATAGAGGTGGATAAAGCAAAAGTCGATTTAATTCCTCAAACTTACCCACCCCTATGTGTCAAAGATATACTGTCATTCTTAGGTCATCATGCAGATTTTATAGAGATTCATAAGAGATTTTAGTGCCATAGGCCTCGCCTCTTTCAGGTAATTTTTGCCAAGGATGCTCAAATTTTGAATGGTCACATGTGAGGTAAAATCTTTGATAAACTGGAAACTATGTTAGTCACCTTCCTATCATGCGATCTCCTAACTCGACCTCCTCGAGATCATGTGCGATGCTAGTGATTATGCCATAAGGGCCGTGATTGGGCAAAGGGAAGATAAAAAGCTTTGCATCTAGTTATGCCAGCAAGACTCTAGATTCCGCTCAATCCAATTACACAACTACGGAAAAAGAGTTCTTGGTTGTAGTCTTTACCCTATAAAAGTTTAGATCTTACATTGTAGGTTCTCCTGTAACCACTTTCACTGATCATGCAACGCTGAAGTACTTGCTCTCTAAGCAGGACACTAAGCCTCATTGCATCAGGTGGATCCTACTGGCTACACTTAACTTAACCATTAAGGATAAGAAGGAGTTTGAGAATGTGGTAGTGACCACTCATTCCCTGCTAGTTCCTGAGACAACTTCTGGAGGCCTACCCATAGGCAACACTTTCCCTCGATGAGCAATCTTTACTTTGGCTCCACGCCCATCAGGCGCGACACATAAGTAAACTATCTGACGTATCGTATTCCATCCCAACGGACTCAAATAGGAAATTTTTGCGGACATAAAAATACTACTTTGATCATCTCTACTTGTTTAAATATTTGTCCTCTGACCAATTGTCGTAGAAGGTGTGTATCCAATGATGATCAAATTCGGTACTCACCTTCGCTCACTGCTTAGAAGGGATGACGAGCACCTAAACACTCATATTATACTCCGCTTGGCCCATTTATGTTTTTAATTGACTTTACATTTAAATAAGCGCACTATAGCCCAAGATCTGATTTTTGGAGTTTTTGTGAATTGCAGGTCAAGAGGGTGTTTTTGGGCTATTTGGAGCTGAACAGAAGAAGCGGGGGAAATACTAGCAGCCACGTCGTGACGTCACAACGTCGTAACGCCTGGTCAATAGAGGAAAGTCAACAAGCGACCCAACATCGCGACGTTGCAACGTCGTGACCTCAACATCATTAAAAGCAATGGGAGACCTACTGGAGTGTGTGTGAAAGAACATGCGGATTAGAGGATCGAAAAATGTATGCAAAGAGGACTGATTATCGAGAAGACACTTTCTTTTTGTAGTTCCTCTTTTCTGATAAACTACGAATGAATGATAGATTGATTACGTGTATATTTAGTCCCAACATGTTCTAGATTTCTATCTAGGGTTTTTGTTGAACCCTGTCACAATTGAATGGATTAAAGTTTAAACATATTATTTAGTTATTTATGATTTGCATCAATTGTCTCTATATCTGTGATTTAAATACATTGTAATGTCTCGGGCAAAATACTGGCACTGCATGATCTCATTGGAGTCCGAGATTGAGAGATACACTCATGATTCGAATAGCGACTCTAAGCACTCCAGAATATTATCCTGATCCTCGAGTATGGGCGAGCTTGTGTTTGCTCATTTAAGCCGCCTGAGTATTATTAGGGTCTGGGCAAGAGATGCACCCAACCATACTACGAGATAGGCATATGTTGACTCGAGACTGGTATCTCGTAGGCACGATCACCTCTCATTGAGAAGTCATTAATAGACTGAAAGTAGTAATTCCTTTATGTGTAATGATCCATCAAAAGTGGTAGGGGGAGACAAATCCCTAGCCTTTACACGCAGAAAATTTTGCCATGTTAATTTAGCTTTTAGTTTTAATCACGCCGTTAGTTACTAGGAAATTCGTAGTTTAAGTCCGCACTCACCCCGTAGTCAATGCACTTCTCCCCGTGGATCAATATCCGTACTTAGGTATACTATATTACTTGAGGCGACGCGTGCACTTGTGCACATAAGCGTACACATTTTACACATCACGCTTTCGGCCTATCAAGTTTTTGGCGTCGTTGCCGGGGAGTAGTTTTATAGTTGATATTGAAAAAGTGCAATTATATATTACTCTGGAATTCTTTTTTTTTATTATTATTTTATTTCGCTTCGCAAAGGTTTCAATTTGGCTTTTCGCGTTTACAGGTGACGGCAGCGAAGGTTACTGTGGAATGCATGCAGCCGTGGCCAAGCTGAGTTCACATCTCGTTGATCCTGAACCCGGTAAGAACCTTACACCGTTTACGCAAAGAGCAAAGAGAAGCACAACACGGAAATCTAGCGATCATGTAGGACATTGTAGAGCAAGATTAGGGCCAAGAGAAAACGAACCGCAAAGGGGTCATAATGGGAATAATGGAAGGAATCAGGCGCCCAAACCATTTATACAACCAGATGATCCATTCATGTTGCTCGAAGAGTTTGCCTTACCACCTACAGTTGTTCAGACGACTATCCAAAGACCACTTATTCAGAAAAATAACTTCGCGTCAGTCGCGACCTTACGTATGCTTCAGATCCTCTTGCTCCATGGATTGCCAAATGAAAATCCGAATATGCACTTAACCAACTTCATCGAAGTATATGACACGGTCAAGTATAATGGTGTGACTAAAGAGGTACTCAGACTGAGATTGTTCCCTCTCTCACTAGGTGATAGAGCTAAGCACTGGTTGATAAGTCAGCCACCGGATTCTATTACTTCATGGAACGACCTAGTGTAGAAGTTTCTGACAAAGTTCTTCCCACCTGGGAAAATTGCACAGTTGGTGCAAGAGATCAATACATTCGGACAACTAAAGGGAGAGAGCTTGGCAAAAGCATGGGATAGATTTCACGAACTGTTGAGGAAGTGCCCACACCACAGGTTGACCAGATGGATGCAAGTCCATACTTTATATAATGGTATGAGGAATGCGACAATAACAGTGATTGATGCCTCGGCAGAAGGTGCGCTAATGAAGAAGACCACGGACCAAGGATATGAAATCCTGGAGGATGTTGCTACTAATACCAATCAAGGGTCAGAGATAAGATTACACCAGCGAAGGCCGCGCTGCGATGGGATAACGAGGTTCTCGCAACTGGCAACTCATGTCACGCAGGCCTTACTGGGTCAAATTACTAGGCAAAGAAGGTATCGCGAATGCCATCCGCACTAGCCCATGGATTTATGTGAATTATGTGGAGGTCAAAGACAAGAAGACAAAATGTCAACTGGGGACAACAAACAAGAGTGCATGCCCGGGGTGATGTGTCGAGGTTTAACTTAATCACAACAGCTAGGTCAATATGGGAGCAACAACCATCGTAATCATAATCGGCGCTGCGGGTGGCGCACAATCGAATGGTCAGAGCACCGTGGTTATGGATGGAGAAACAATCAGAACAACATGCCGCCACTCCGAGTGAGTGAACCACCTCCCGAGAAAAAGGTGGACTTGCAATAAGCCCTTACGCAAATGCTTACCTCACATACCGCCTTTATGAATGAGACAAAGGCAAATATGCAACACCAGGCCACCCAATTGAACAATCAAGAAGCGCAGTTGAGAAATTTAAAGGTGCAGATGGGCCAAATGGCCAATCAATTGGATGTAAAGGCGCTCGGTTCCTACCAAGCAACTCGTGGCGAACCCGAGACAAGAAGGAATGAACATGTAAAGCACCACGCCGAGAAGTGGTAGAGAATTAGCAATATAGGCAACCCCTAGTGATAGGAGGTAGAAACCGGTGAAGTCATCCGCACGCTAGGAATGATAAGACAGAAAGGGAACAGCCCCAAGAGAAAAATTTTGGGGGAGAAGAAACTGAGGCAAAGGATCACCAACCCATAGCCCCGATTCCGTATCCCTAGCGCTTAAAGAAGAATAAACTGATAACCGGGGCCCACCGGCTTGAGAAGTGTTCAAGAAACCGCACATCAACATTCCCGCTTGTCGATGCTCGAACAAATGCCAAGTTATGTCACCCGCAAGGACATCTTGTCGCGGAAGAGAAGACTTCCTTGATTTCTCGGTGACGCTTAATCTCATTTAAGAATGTAGTGCCACTCGGGAGTAGAAGCCGTAAAACTAAAAAGACTCCAAGCGCTACTATCCCCTACACCATCTGAATGCCATCTTCGAGGAAGCCAGGTGACTCTGGGAGCTAAGATCAATCTCATGCCCCTTATCCATATTTAGACGTCGATTAGGTGAAGCTCGCTCATCCATAGTTTTACTCCGCCACCGATAAGTCCTTAAAGAATCCAAGAGGGTGATAGAAGACGTCTAGTAAAGGCTCTATTAAATTCATCTTCCTAGCGATTTCATTGTATTAGACATGGAAGAAGATAAAGAAAATACCCATAATATCAGGACCAAGCCGCAACTGAAGGGCAATGATTGACATATAGAGGGGAGAGCTGAAATTGAGAGTGTAGGAAGATGAAGTTAAGTTTAATGTGTTCGAAGCTGTGAGACACCCTGCCGAGAGTGATACGTGCTTCATAGTAGAGACCGTGGAGGCTATAGTGTCTAGCCAAAGTGGTCTCACTGATCCTTTGGAGGCTAGCCTGGTACAAAGTGATTCAGGAAAATTGGGAGAAGAGGCCGAGGAGTATGTAAAATGGATGGATTCATTCGAACCTAATAAGGAAATATTTTGGAATCTCTAGTGAAAATACTAAACCCTAGTGCCATCTATCGAACAGCCACCTAAGATGGAGCAAAAGCCACTACCTAGCCATTTGAAGTGTGCTTATCTCGGGGAATGCCCACCTTACCAAAGGATTATTTCAAATAGTCTCGACAAAGAATAGAGAGATAAGCTTATTCAGGTACTCGCAGATCACAAGAATGCACTCGGATGGTCTCTGGCCGATGAAGGCATTCTCCTCTTATGTGCATGCATCGACTTTGCTAGAAGATGGTCATAAGCCTTCAGCAGCTATGACATAGGAGATTCAATTCAACTATGAAAGAGGTAGTCCACAAGGAGGTAATAAAGTGGCTGGGGATACCTGGTTATTTATCCTATTTCTCGACAGTTGCATGGGTAAGTTCCTGTGATGTAGTACCCAAAAGGGAGGAACAACTTCATAAGAATAGAGAATAATACATTACCGCCTTCAGAAATTTACTATAGTTTGAGAATTTGTATTGACCATCAAAACTTAATAAATACCGAAAAGACCATTTTCCATCACGCTTCGGGATCGATGTTGGATAGAATTAGCCTGACACGAATACCATTGTTTTTAGGATGTTTTTTTTTTTTTATTCGACCACTTAGATTGCTATAGCCCTAAGATTAGAGAAGAAGACATTCATATGCCCATGGCACATTCGCAAAGTGACATCTCTGCCGTGTAACACCGTGCACATTCTAGTTTATGATGGCCATATCCATATGGCTGGGTTACACTGAGGTGTCATGATGATTTTCTGCCTAGGAACCTCGACAATTGCCCGGAAAATTTCGAGATCTGTTAATTAGACGCGAGGAGACCAATCTTCAGACGACCGGGGAGAAGTGCCATTTATGGTACAAGAGGGTATTGTACCGCACCGCATTTACAAGAGGAATAGAGGTAGACAAAGCAAAATTGAAGCAATAGAGAAATTGGCCTCCACCTCATCGCGAGTATGGGAAGCCACACGCAGGTTCTATGTATTTGCTCATAAAAGACTTTTCGCAGACAGTCGCATTCAATTTATCGGTCCAAGGGATACCATTCGAGCTTGATGAGCGCAGGTAAAGCATTTAAGTCTGAAAGATAAATCGTATTGGGCTCCTGGTCAGTAGCACTAGATCGGGACCTTCACAGCCAACGGCATTTAAAGTGGACTATGCGATCGTATGCACACAAAAAGCCGAAAGAATATTTCAAGTTATCTACTATAAGCACGTGACCGAATGATGCCCGCGCTGAACTATGCCACCACCGAAAGGAACTGGCTGGGCCATTGTCTTCGCTCGACAAATTCTAAAGTTCTATTTCGATTAGCAATAAGGTAATAAGGCACACTAACCACTCAAATGCATAAAGTACCTAATGACTAAAAAGGATGCAAAACCAAGACTAATACGGTGGGTACTCTTGTTGCAAGAATTCGACTTAGAGATTAAAGACAAGAAGGGAACAAAGAACCTAGTCATAACCCATCCGCTACTAAGTAGAGGGGCAAAGAGACAAGGTCCGCGGAATGATGATTTGTGACGAGCGTTCTGGCCTATCGCAAACAAAAAGCTTGCCCATGGTTTGCCGAATTAAGTGTGAATTATTTAGGCCAAGGACCTTTCCGTGAGTTTAGCTACCAAATAGAAGAAGAGGTTCTTCGCACACTTGAAACATTGCTACTGGGAGGAACCCATTCTATACAACAGCCGACTCAAGTGATAAGGCGATGTATTAGAAGACGTGAGTTTTGTCAGATTCGAACCACGCCACACTTTACACTATGTGGGGGCACTTCAAGGCAGAGAATAAAAGGTACTTCAACTCAGTTTCTATCGCCTCTAGATTATTCAAAGGATGCTCTTCACTAGTTCATATCCACTGCTGACAAATGCCAGAGAACGGGAGCATTGGTAAAGGACGAACCACCCAATGCAGCATAATTATGGTCGAGCTATTTGATTTGTGGAGGATGCATTTCATGGCCCATTCCCTCCCTTTAGTAACTGTACATCTTGTCGCGTGATTACGTTTCTAAATGGTCAATCAATACCACATCGCACTAATGACGCCAGCGTAGCCAAGTTCCTTCAAAGAACATATTTGGTTACCTGGCTTCTCAAGACTCCACGAGCACTCATCACAGATGGGGGTACCCATTTCTGCGATAAGATGGTTGACAAGGTCTTGCAAAAGTATGGAGTGCGGCACCGCACATCACTTGCATACCATCCACAGGAAAATGGGCGCGAGGCTCAATCGAAATCAAGTCCATTCTCGAGAAAACACTAACAAATTACGAAGGATTAATGAAAAGATTGAGGATGCACTCTAGGCGCATGTGACAACATTTAAAACGATTGGTATGTCTCATCCTTAATCACTTACTTAAAGTAATGCCACCCGCCTATGGAATTTGAGTATACGAGCCTACTGCAACCTGATGTCAACATGATAGTAAAGTGGTCGAAGAGAAGTGATGCCAGCCTAGTGAATCGGACACCCGCAATGAGGCGCACGAGAATGCTCGAATATATAAGGAAAAAACATGGAAAAGCCCTGCATGACAAAACATATCCCGAGGAGCAGTCTCGAGGCGGGTCATGTGGGTCCTCCCATTCCACCCCGACTCAAACTTTTCCTTGAAATAAAGTCAATGATGGCTCCGGGACCATTTAATGATGACCCAAGTCTTTTCCCCATGGAGGAGCTGAGATTATGCACCCCGAGAAAGGCATATTCAAGGTTAACATACAAAGATCAAGCCATATTTCAAGATCCATGCGTAATAAGCAAACCATTCCAATTGCTTAATTCTAAGTATCGTCGTAGTGGTTTCGACACCCCAGCCGTAAATACATCATCAGATGCGTGGCGGTCGAAGCAACTACATTAGCAAAGCGCTACTGGAGGCAAACCCAAGCTTTTGAACTCTTTTTTCCATGGCTCAACCATGTTTTTGCCGCATATTTTGTCGATCTCCTTCTATCGAAAGCATTTATTTTGGATTGCTCGTTGGCGCTCCGAGAGAGCACTAGAAGCCGGGAGATAGCTCGCGGACGATCACAAGTGATCGCGAAACCAACTTCATTCAGGGCTTCAACACTAGAAAATTTTTGAAATTTTTTCAATTTCTCTATCAATGCACACGACGTTGATCTAACGCCACGACGCTGACCGGAATTAAACGTGCTCACACGTCGCAACGTTGGATCTCAACGTCACGACGTTGGCTATTCCTCTTTTGGCTACTCAATTTACCCTTCGCACGCCACGACGTTGCATTTTTGAACGCTAAGCGACGCTGGATTTAGAGCTCGAACGTCGCAACATTGATCCCAACGCCGCCACGCCGTCTCATCCACCCTCCGCACGCCACGATGTTGCGCCAGACGTCGCGCGGTTTCTTTGGGCGTCCCACCCTTTTCGCCTCGGCTCCCCGACAACCCCGGTGGTTTGCTTCCCACATCCCTAGCCCCGTCATCCCCAAAGTGCGGCCTCTCTGAGTCTGTCCCCACCAGCCTCGACCCTTCCCACAACCATACGCCCTTCTTTACACCCTCTGTTTCACCTTGCACCACTTGGTTTGGTGCCTTATCTCGCAATGGTTCAGATCACAATCCGGTTGCACGATCCATCCTACATTTATGTTGTTAGGTTGAAGCGGGCCATGGAGCTTGGTCAGTCCTTGGCAGGTCAGTTGGTGTCTTAAACTGACCACCAAGTCCCATTATCCATTAGGTGTTTGCTACATTGCCTCAGTGGGCGGAGCCATGGTGTTAGTTCACGTCTCTCTACGGTGGTTCGAGGCCTCTGACCCTCCTCTAGTTCGAACCCATAGCCACCATCTTCGCTGTCAGGTTGCCCCCGATGTGAAGTGGCGCTAAAGATGACCGTGGCTGCGAAGCGGGTTAGTGAGAACCTGCCGTACCTATGATCATGACAAATTTGTCAACGAAAGTGAGGCGAAAGTTAAAGCCTCATTTCAAAATCAGATTAGTTTATTAAGGAAAGGGGTTTCACACCCAGGACTTCTTCGTAAAACTAATGGAGTTGGGATGGCGGGTTAACTGTATGGCGTATATTGTCTGATGTGTGGTCGAATTTTACGTAATCTGGCCTCACGTTTTGAAAAGGTTCGAGTGCGTGGAGTGTTGGTAGACTTCAGCGCGAAGTCTATCAACAAATATTATAACCTTGACCTAGTTCCCTATGAGCCCTTTGATAGGCTCTATGAGCAGCCCGATTACTCTGCAGTCATTAGGGTGTTGACCAACGGGCAGGGCCAGTGGAAGCTTAATAGTGAGGGGCATGTCATCCACTTCCAGGCCAAACATTTGGCCTACATCCCTAAGGTCTGGCATCACTTCATCACTTCGTGTCTCATTCCGACGACGAATGTGTGTGAGTAATGACGAATGTGCCCTCATAGTGTATTCCATCCTCGGGACATCCCTTTGATGTGGGGCGGGTTCCATAGAGGATTATCCTCCATGGCAAGATGCGAAAATGTACCTGGGCTTACTCTCATTTACGGCCTATACAGGGAGGCGGGTGCCCTTAGAAGACAATGAGGCGTGGATACACCCGATCAAGGCAATTATGGTTAAAGCGCGACCATGTTGTACCATGACCCGCCTGATGACTCGGGCAATGAACCCTCGAATGAGGATGAGCTTAGTGATCGGGCGGTTTAGCCTCGAGGGCCGACCCCTGTTAATGGCGGCGGTCCTCCTCCATCCACACCGCCCTAGACTCCTCCATCACCACCGCCCGACCATCCGGGAAGAGAGTCCGTCGATCTTCCACTATCCTCGGGGACCGGGGTGCTTGACCTCACGCGGCTCAGTTGAGGCCTCTTTGGGATGAGACCAAGGGCATCACATCCTCATCGACGGGATGTGGAGGCCCTCAGTGACATGCGCACGGTCTGGCCAACCGGGCTGACCATCCTCCATGTCCAGCTGATCCCTCAGACAGCTCACCCGAATTCTCACCCTCACTCCTTGCTGCAAGTCGCCTCCACGGTGATCACGGCGGATCACCGGGGAAGTTTCACCCCTCTCTTGTTCTTTCATTGACATTGGGAGCAATGTCCTCACTTGTTTGAGGGGGTGTGGTTGATCGGGTTTGGTGATGTTGGGTTATTTTGAATGTGTGTGTGTGTGTGTTTTGTTTTTGGAATTATATTGGTGGCACCCCACGCTTAGTATGTTCTGGGTTATATTTTAGTTATATGTGTCTTGTTCCCAGTTATATTTGTTTCCGATTTTTAGGTAGTGTGCGCGATGCCATGAATGCTTAAAGTTCAACAAACCATAGATCTTGTTAGAAAAACAGGTTTAATCGAAAGGATCAGAGTAGAGGTGTTAGATCTTTCGGGAATTTCATGTTGGGTAGGTAGGAAGACAGAGTGAATCACCTCTGGGAGATTCAAGAAACCAATTCCCAACTAACTTGTCGCACCCACACACAGATGATCACTAGGGTATGCCTAGGCTCCGAACCCGACTTACTAGGGTCCAACCAACCTTGGGGGATTCTGACCACCTAAGTGATAGGACACCTAATCAAAAAGAGGATTGCCATTGAGCCCCAACCAAAAATAAATAAATATGAAAAGAATAAGTGGGATATTATAATCAAAATCCCGGGCACAGTCCGAGGGACCTTTCAAAGCCTAATGTCCTTCTTTGGCCGGGAGCCATTGACTTCTTTGCCGCTATGGGACCCGGAAGATGAAAGTTTCCCAGCATAGGACCCTTAGGTTTGGATTGAGTGTTGAGGGGTGAGTTCGGGAACTAAATGCCCGGTGCCCTTAACCAAGCTGGTGGGGGCCTGCGAATCCCCTTCTGGGGAACACGCAACCTCGGCTTAGGGATAGGTTTTCTTTTAGGAGTAGGTATGTTAAGTGAACATAAATGGTGTGTTCTATGTATGGTTAAGACGCTTCCAAATAGGTAGGTTGAATTCAAGTTTGGGGTATTAGAGGCAAGGTTATGCATCAGGATTGTGTATCAAATGTACAAATGCACATAGGCTCCTTGGGAATGGCTATTAAAGATTTAGGAGGTTGAGTCACTTGTCGCTGAGATCATGTTCCAGCTGAGTTCCTCGAAGAGTCGAACATCCCTTATGGATTCTACGAAATTCAAGTGACAGGCGAGATTTGTAAGTCAGTCCATTTGATCTTTCTTTTTTAGCGACATGGGCATCACAATCATGTGTCGAGGTTTTAGTATGTTAAAGTCTTGTGTGTTGAGTTTGTGAGTCGGTTTCTTACTTGGGGACAAGCGAGGCTGGATTTGGGTGCCCAGTGAGTACAAAACACTCATATTATACCGCGTCATCTATGTTTTAGTTGATTTTACGTTTAATAAATGCATTATAGGCCAAGATATGATTTCTGGAGTTTTTGTGAATTACAGGTCAAGAGGGTGCTTTTTGGGCTATTTGTTGAAACGGAAAGTGAAATCTTGGCGAGTACGTTGCGAGCGTCACAGCGTCACGCGACATCCTGGCGTCAGCGGCGTCTAGCGTCGCGACGCTGAATCAACGAGAGGAAAGTCAACAAGCGACCCAACGTCGTGATGTCACAACGTTGCTGGCGTCCACGCGATTTGCCTCAGCGCTCGTTTCAAAACGTGGGGACCTAATTTGGAGGGAAGAGCGTGTGGATTAGAGGACGGAAAGCGGAGCGACGGTATTTCGAATTATTGGAGAAGACACTTTATTTGTGTTTATCTTTTGTTAATGGATGAATGATAGATTGATTCATGTGTATATTCGGGTCCGACATATTTCTAGATTTCTATCTAGGGTTTTATTTGAACCACATCACAATTGAATGGATTAAAGTTTAAACATATATTATGTAGTTATTTATGATTTGTGGTCATTCTATATCTGTGATTTAAATACATGGTAATGTCGCCCAGCATGAAGTCTGCTTGGGTATCGAGGTCTTCGAGATAAGGACTCGGGGATCTTAATGGGGCAACCCTCAGGGACAAATCGGTAAATAGGGATATCCGGTCAGAGTGGCGATTAGGGTTTGCTCGTTAGTGTCTTGGGTATTGGATCGGCGGAGGTCACTGACCATCTCTTGGCGGATTAGCGGATACACCTCGAGAGAGTGTCTCATGACCGCGATCTGTCATTGAGAAGTCATTAATGATGAGTAGTAATTCCTATGGTAATGATCCATCAAGTGACGGGGAGACAAATCCTAGTCTTTACCTTGAGTAATTCTACGCACGTTAATTTAGCTTTAGTTTTTTAATCCCACGCACGTTAGTTAATAGAAATTCGAGGAGTTTAAGTCCGGATAATATTATAAGACCAATTTGTTAGTCAGCGCACTTCTCCCGGAGTGGATCGTATCATACTTAGGTACACTATATTACTTGAGCGACAACGTGCACTTGTACATAGGCATACATTTTACACATCATGCTTTCAACTATCAAGGGAATTTACGCGGAAAAAGCGGCGGACAAAATCTTGCGACGGTTTATTAGCCCCTCTTTAAAGAAGCGCTTTGATTTTGCAGAAACCTATCTCAGGTGCCAACAATTAGGAGGGGATCTGAACATGACCTCTTACCCTATTTTAATTAATAAGATCTTCGATTCTTTGGGGTTTAGACTTCCTTGAGACTTTTTCCCCCCTCATGTAGTACCTTTACATTTCGTGTGATTGATTATATGTTTCTAAGTGGGTGGAGGCCATTCCAACGAGAACTAATGACCACAAGGTTGTTTTGAAATTTTTGAAAGAACATATTTTTTTCTCTCTTTGGAATGCCTCGTGCACTCATTAGTGATGGTGGGCTCCATTTTTGGGCCTACCGTACTACTTTTAAGACTATTCTTGGTATGTCTCCCTATTGGCTAGTTTATGACAAGGCATGTCATCTCCTAGTGGAAATGGAGCCTGAGCATATTGGGCCTTCAAAACTCTTAATTTTGATTTGGCTAAGGCAAGTAGCGGTATTGGATAGACAGCTTGATGAATTGAGGCGTGAATCGTATGAGAGCTCACGCATCTACAAAGAGAGGCTCAAGCTCTTCCATGACAAGAACATTGTAAGGAAAACCTTTGAACCTCACAAAAGATGCTATTTGTAAAGCTCACCGCTTGCACATCTTTCTAGGAAACTCGTTCTAGATGTTTGGACCTTTCATTGTCCAAATAGTTCACCCATATGGCGCCAGTGGAAGTTGAAAATCAGAAAATGGGAAAATCTTTACAAAGTCAATGATTGGCGCTTAAAGCCATTTTTGGAGAACCATTTAACAGGGAGAGTAATGAGGCTGGTAGATCAGGCTCTCTAGGGATGTTCATCGGCGTAATCTGTCCTACCTTTTTGTATATAGTTTTTATTTTCCTTTTCTTGCATTTATTTACACTTTATTCATTTTAGTCTATATTTTTGTTTTTAATAAAGGAGAGTCGACCATACGTGCCGTATTTTTGGCCCTACTCTTATAATAGTCGTAGGGTGTCGTCGATTGCATTGAGGGCAAAGCCTATTTCCATGGTGGGGGTGGGCATATGCATAGTTTGAGCCAGTTAAGTGCATGCTATTTGGTTTAATTCAGTGTTCTTAGGGGGTTAAGTGTATGCAATTTTTTTTTATTTTCGGCTCTTTTGAGTATGGTACTTGACCTTTGATGTATGCAGCCGCGTGACCTTATGTATGCACTCCATATAGTTTCACTGCACATACACAATAACAGGCATGCACAAAACTTTTTCCATATTTGGGACCATATTGACCCAATTCCTTTCTATTCTCCAGAGTCAATCTTGACTGGTATCATTCTCATTTCTAAACTACACAAGTTATTAACTTCCTGTCCCAAGCTCAATTTTGCTTACTATTGCTCCAACCTATGCATTTTTAGCATTCTTTGTCAACTACATGCATTTTATTCTTTAAGGAACACCCATACGTAGTTGAAAAATGATTTTAGGCCATAATTTCTCTTTTACACTTCTAAATCATACAGAGTCATCCCTTACACCCTTGTTGAGCCTTGAGTTGATTCCGGTATTCGAACCTTAGGACTCTTGATCACGTGGAGTAAGGATGACTCAAGATGCTTTATGGCAGCGGTGTCGAGAGAAAGTAGTGCGCAATTGAGCAAGCCTGAAATTTCGGTTGTGGGGGGTGTTGTTGGAAGCAATGTAAGTAGCGAGCTACAGTGATGTCCAAAAGGTGGAGAATTCTGGAAAGTGTTTGAAAAATGGTACCGGTACCAATGATGAAAAAAAAAACAGGCAATACCAAACTGGTACCAGTACCACACTTACTAGTACCGGTACCCAATGATGAAAAAACAAGTAGTACAACTTTGGTACCGGTACCACACTTA
This sequence comes from Tetrastigma voinierianum, assembly GCA_016808115.1. Lineage (NCBI taxonomy): Eukaryota > Viridiplantae > Streptophyta > Magnoliopsida > Vitales > Vitaceae > Tetrastigma > Tetrastigma voinierianum. Next base: position 19,618 of record JAEQBH010005306.1, on the reverse strand, counting down.
CGGGTATCGGTTCCGCCGTGCGTGAATGGGCTATTTGAAGAGCCCTTTCTCCAAATTTTTTAATCTTTTCATATTCCTCCCTCACCCCCCTCCCGAGCTCCTATATAAGAGTAACCCTAACCCTAACTTCTCCTACCACCAAAACCTAGGTCAAACGGTTTCCTCTAGTGTCTTCATCACTCTAACCCAGGGCGTCCACAGTTCTTCGCACGTAGAGCCTGGAAGTGCTAGAGCCGTGGTGGTAAGTGCTCCTCGTCTTCTTAAGAGCAATTTGAATGATTTTTCACCGTGTTAGTATGGATTGTGTTGGGTGGCTTTGGGTTGCGGTTCTATGCTCCTAGTAGGTTAGGGCATCAGATTACGACGGTATGGAGTCTGAGTTTGAATGATTTGCGAAGGGTGAGTCAGATCTTTGCTTGGAGATGGGTTATTAGGGCGGCTTTTTATTGTGTATGGGTTGTTCATAATGTCGCCATTTGGCCTGTATCTGGCGAGATCGAAGAACATAGGGAAAGGAAAGGCCACTAGCTCTTCTATGGAGCGAGTTGTAAAAAAATGAAAGGCTGATACTTCGCAGACTGTGAAAAAGGGAAAAGGAAAGCAGAAAGGTTCTTCATTAGAAAGTGAGGAAGAAAGTGAGAGCGAAGACGAAAAAATTGAGGCTATGTTCTTGAATAATCGAATCCAGCGGAAGGGTGGAGTCCGATCAGTTGAAGGCGGGGTTCAGCTGTGGCGGGGAATGAAAAGGGTGAAGCGTTCACGTTTACTCACCCCATTCGTGTCGTTATTCAGGATCAGAATCTGCAATTTGTCGGGGAGGAGGTAAAAGGCTATCTGTCGTCCATTGTCAGGGAATTTTATTCCAACTTAATGTGGATTCCCTTTTGGAGACTACAATCTCAGGGAAGCAACTAATGGTGTACGACTGTCGCTAGATGTTGCATTATAGTGCCTTATCGCACATGGCAGACCTTACCCACTCCAAGGCTATTACGAGTTTGATGTTGCATCTGTTCGCAATACACCATGTGCACCAACTTTGGTACCCATAGGGGTTTTGTGCGAGAATTCATCTGAAATTAAAGTCTGAGTATGCATTGATGAATAAGGTCCTTCACAATATGATTGGTAGGAAGGGAAAGGAGAAGTTACAGAAGCATGGAAGAAATCAGTTTCACGCTGAGGTTATGAATGGGGAAAATTATTGACTATGCTTTGGTAATATGGTGTATAATAGGGGACTTTATAGAGGTCCCCAGTGAAACAGGCACATCCGCTTCCCGACCACTAGTTACAAATTTGGTGGGCGTATTAGGATAAGGGGTTACAGTAGGAAAAAAGAAGGTTCTTCTGGTTTGGGGCCATCACAAACAAGACATAAGCAAAGCGGGAGCACGGCTTCCAGGACCTCGTCGGCCCATCCCCTCACAGTGTGGGGCTTCATCGTCGTCGGCTCTTGGTCCGATGAGTACACTCCCTTAAAGAGGATGGAGCGTAGAATCAAAGGATGGTTTAAATGCATCCTGGGGAAGTAGAAGCAATTGGATCACAGGCTCCCTAGGCTTGAGAGTCACATCCTACGAGAGAGCCCTTTGTGGATGACCTCCTCTGTTTGGAAGGAGATTCTGACTAGGCCCGGATAAGGCGTGTAGATGAAGATGCATTCTCCTCGGTTGGAGAGGAGGAGTACGACGAGTAGCGGCGTTTTGGGTTAGAATAGGGTGGTGTTGGAAATTGGGTAGAGACCTCAGCCATGTCATGCCAACACCCATTTTGTTTTTGTAAACCCTATTTGTGTAACCCATGGCCATTACAAGCCTAAAAGACCTTTTCGATTTTGATTCGTGGAATTCTTGTAACTATGCATGTTGGCTTGCATGGTTATGGTTAAATGTTCTGATTCTAATGAAGTTCATTCCAATTTGGTGATTTCATTGCCGCCTGATTTTAGATCTGTGATCCCTTATATGAGAACCTTTTATTTTGTAACAGTTTGCTATTTTGTCTATTACACTTGGAACTGTTAGTGCTCATATAAGTGCAGTGGTTACTGTGGGTTCTGGCTTTTTATGTTCATAATTGCTCTTTTGGGATTCTTGCAATGCTTAACTGCTCCTGAGTGCACCTTATTGAGCCTCATAGTCGGTAGGCGTTACTAGTCCAAATCTTGCTAGGGACTAGCAAGATGTAGGTTGGGGGGGTGTTGGATACATAAAAGTGCGACATTTATATAGGGTTTTAAGCCCCTCAGCTCATGTTTTGCTTTCCTTTTGTGTAGAATAGGTGCTTTTGACCTTTTCTACCGGTTTGATGCTTGTATAGGTTGTTCGATGTCTCGTGCACATTTTCATAGCAGTTTGGTTCTAGAGAACAACTGTAGATCATCGTTGTCGATTACAGCCACTGTCGGGAGGCCCCGGGTAGTGCTAAAGTGAAGAGGAGCAACTGTGGAGGCAGTGGTACAGTACACCAAAACCTGATGCCCACATCTGTTGGAGCAATGGTATCGGTACCAAATATGAGTGGTCTTAGGTACTAATTTGTTGGAATACTAGTGCACTTTTGGTATCGGTACCATACTAACTGGTACCGGTACCAACATGCGATCTTTGTAGAATTTGAGAGGAATTTCAATCTTTGTGCAGGCGTACTCATCTTCGATCCTGCCAGGATCTAATAAGGATTGTATTTAGCCAGCGAGGCGAATTAAAGGAGTTTAAGTTCTAGGGTTTTGGCTCTTACTTTTGGAGTGTTTTCTCATATTTTTCTTGGGTTTTCATAGAGTAGAGTACTTAGTTCTTCTGATTCTGAGTTTTTAAGCATTTGTAATCTTTCAGTTGGTTTATAGCAGGTCATTCAAGGCGACTACGGGTTTTATATCTCGACCTTGCAATTGAAGTGTTATTTCTCGAATTCCATTTATAGATTGTGTTCGACAATTATGAATCAATTCTCAGCTTGAATGGAGTTTTAAACCTCCATGATAGGGTTCGCGGTGGAAACTCACCCCTTCAAGATGCTGACCCTCAATCCCTCTTTTGTGCTTCAATGGGATTTGTATGATATTGAACACTTGTGAAAATTCTTCTAAAACTTTAGTTTTGCATCTTCTTGACAACATGTGAACGAGAGATTCTTGGTACACGTTGTGCTTGATCTCAAATGCAAACTAAGAGTCCAAACCAATCATTTGAGCAAGTGTTTGATATCGTTCAATTATTCTTTGTCTTACAAAAGCTTTTAAAGTTAAATCCCCTATCGAAGACCATTCATCAATGGCTCCTAGATAAGATTGTAAGTGAGCGGTGGGTGTTACCTAGTTGGTAGTGAGCAGAAACCTAAGGATCCTATCATTCGCCCTTCTAGTTTTACAATAGTTTAAGTCAATCGGCTAATAAATCAATCAATCACAACCCCCCAGATTTTACTTTAATCGCACATTCATTGGAAAGCAATCCCTAAGGATCACCTAGGAAACCACTCCCTGTGGAAATGACCTGTGGGCTCCCACGGTATTATAATGCTTGGCGACGCGGTTCCTGGCAGGAATAATTTCCAACGCACGACCAGACGAAGCACGCACACGCTTGCGCAGTCTCGGTATCATCACGAATCCTTATTGCGCCTGCGCACATGTCTGTCATCGCAGCGCGATGCTGCGATCTCGGCGCTGTAAGCGCACCTAAATGCTTTATTAAGCCCCGTGCCTCGAGTTGTGCCTTGTCGACACAAGGGCTATATCGGCAGTGACCCGAGTCACAAGATTCTCTGTGTGATAGAAGCTTTGGGAAAACGATCGCGGCGAAGAATTTCTCTGTCAGGCCACCTATCGCGACCACGAGGACCTAAAGAACTCTGTCGCAACAAGAAAATCTACGCCGCCTTGAGTCACCCAAACACGCTTGAGACCACAGCCGGGGACACATGAAGGCGTGTGACATAGAAACGCCGAGAGACTCTATCGCGCCTGTTGGATTGCGTGCACACCCCAAGCCATGTCACGTCGCGTCTTGCACAGGATTTAATCACGACACGAGGGAAACCTGGCCGCGATAGGATTTCTGTCATGTGAGAGGACCCAAAATGGGCGTAGCCCTCCTGGTCCTCTGCGCCTCGATTTCCTTTTCCTTCTTCCTTTCCTTTCCAAAACACCATAAATTCAATGTAAATTAGTCTTTTTATTACAACAACAACAGGAAGCCGGGAAAACTTTACAAATTGTATTAATAATACAAAAACGAGTCTAATTACAATTCGTCTTTAATTACAATTATAGAAACTGGGTTTTCACCTAGAATTTACACAACACAAAAACAAGGCTAAATATGGCCTTTCTTTCGCCACTAAGGTCTCGAATGAGCTTCGTCGCCTGATATACCTCCAGTACCTTAAATTATTTTCCCACAACGAGATGAACAATGCCCAGTAGTTGAATTTTCCTGCAAGGGTTACTCCCTACCTAAATGCACATTCAATGGCACACAACGATCATTCACATTCCATACAATGCAATTTAGTCATGGAATAATTTAATTTCATGCATGAGATATGACTCCTCATGCCATACCTCGCATCCCGACTGACTCCCTCACACAAACTAAGCCAAGTGTGAAAATCAGTCATTGATGTTTCACCCTGTAACTCACTCATTGGACCGACCTCCAATACTCATTTGAATTATCATCAAATTTCGTGTGTTTATTTATTTGGGCTACACATCATTTCGAGGGGTCTCAACTGCGGGATCATCGTACACCTTCCGACATTTTTACGGGCTTTCACCGTCAGTGATCATGTCTAACCGCATGTAACTTTGGGTCTTTCACCCTGGGGGGATCTGCCCCAACTTGCTATGCCGAACACACGTATATTTTCTTTTTCGTTTTCCATTTCATACCACCGTGAGTCTCAATTGGACGCTGTCCGTTTTGAACTCGCCACACATCCACCAAGAATAGTGAATTAACCGTTTCTACGCACCCACGACTCAACACGATGGGACCACGCATATGAATGCAATCATGCCCAATTCATATACAACTTTTCATGATTCATAAGCAATTATATTTTTACAATATAATTTAATACAGATTCAAACAACATGTAACACATCAACTTAGTATGCATTAACATCATTCTTCACACCACAATCATGTCATCATTTACTTAATACACACACATAGAGAGCGTACGCATGGATAGTCAGAAATTCAATTTCTGGTCGGTTCAATTTGTCCAGCAGTCTTGGAATTTCGGTTCAGGAATTTTGTCAGAAACGGCTGAGAGAAATCAACCTATGGACTATCAAGAAGGTAGCCAATCAAGCGGTGGAGTCCCGAACCATTGGGAGTACGGGCATATGCCATTCGGCCCCAAAACACTAAAACCATTTGTATGGATTTAAGCGAAATTAAACCAAGTAGGAGAAGACCCTACCTCTTGAATTTGTCGAAAACTCCTAGTTTCTAGTCTACGCGAAGCTCTTGCTAGTGAGGAAACACTTTGTCTCTTACTCGCGAAAACCGGCGCGATCCGATCGCGGATTTAGAAGGTGGGGCTTCTCTCTCTAAGATTTCTTCTCTTTCCTTTTCTCTCCTCTCATTGCTCTCCCATCCCACGGTTTGGTCCAGAAGGGTCAAGTGAGAATGTCCTCTCTCTTACCATGTCAGCATCCCACTATTGGCTCTCTTGGATTACCACCTCATTTATCCATCTGCTGGGTTTCCATCCAATCATGTGGTGACACATGTCTCATATAGGCCGCCCAGGCTCTTGTTTGGCCCGGTTCTCCACTTGACACGTGGCTCAGTATGAGCCACCTTACACGTGTCAAGTGTCCCATACTACCCTTAGTGCCTCGAAAAGCGATAATTTCGATTATCTCTGAACATGAAATTAAAATGAGTAGCTAGATTCCTTGAGCGATTCCCATGGTGAAGTCCGTTTCATCATCCGGGATCTAGAAAAATTTCGGATTTTCGACCGAAATTATCATTTTACCCTTTCTCAGAAAATTAAAATTTTCTCAGGTTTTACACTTCTTCAACTACTCACCCCACCCACACCCTAAAGAGCTTCTTTAGGCCATTTTCGAAGTATGGAGGAGACATCAAATTGGATGAGGAGGCATATTGATTATTCAATCATCTTAATTAAAATATAAAGCCAACCTCAGCCCCGCACACCCATGTAATTCATGACCTCATGGTGTCTTGCAGTATGTCATGCTTTCGAGCCTTGTCAATGCACGTTGCATGTTGCCTATACACACTACATCTTTGCTTGTGTTTTTGTGGTTGCATGTGCCTGCCTGCGCTACCTTCTTTATTCTTGCTTCAGCTGTTTGGTCTTGCTTCTCGACGGGCTCTTAAGAGATCACCAAGACCTTTAACCCTTGGGGCCTGTTGCGTCCTACATTGAGTCACGACCGGGAGGGAGTAACATTAGTCAGTTAAACTACATGCAAGTGGGTACAAAGCACCAATTATAAAATAAATAAAAAATAACTTTTTAATACTCTATTATTATTGATGATGCTTTTCAAAAGCTAGGTGGACCATACTGGAATCGTTGGGCGATCCCACTTTGACTCACGGATGTCGGCTCCCTGTGAAATAAAGCAAAAAGGATCGGCGGGGTTCGCCCGTTGCCTCTCCGATGCCTAAGTCAGTTCTTTCCGGTGGAAGAGAAGATCAACTGCTTAGGGAATGAATTTACCACATGAGTGCGCTTTTGTGGTGAGGTGGCACAGTATTTATAATGGATGATCATGATAACTTTCCTGGATTAGATGATGATCTTGAGCGATATCTTTCCTTGTTAAGAGTATGACCACGATATTTCTTCCATGGGCGAGGATTTTCTTTCCCTATCGTTAGGCGATTAGAGGATGATGAGGAGCAATGATTCTAGGAAATATCCTACTTTCCTAATTGGTGGAGATTTGTGTTTTTTTTCCTTTATCTGAATTCAGCAGGGCAGTTATGTTGCAGTCTTTTGAAGGGGTGAATTAGATCCCTCGTGCAGGCTTTTGTGGTTGGAAAGATATCATCAAGGGCGAAGCGTTGAAGTGCAGAGCACCTTTTTAATCTCCTCTTAAGCCTGTCATTTGGGCTTGTGTTCTGGGCCTGCGCTCCTATTATTTTAAACCCGATCAGTTGCCCCCAGCCTTTGACTAAAGCGAGCATAGGCAAGGGTTGTATGGCAACTTCTTGGGTCGGTGGGACTCCCCAGTGGCTACTCGGAGGGTTTGATTGGACTATCGCCTTCCCTGTCTTGGTAATGATGGCTTTTCGACTTTTGAGCTTATTTCGGCTGTAGCTTCTAGCTTCCTTAGCGGCTCCACGACCGTTTACTTTGTTCCCCTGTTCTTGAAGCTTTTTGCCTCTGTAAATTTGAGCTTCTCTTTTCTTGAAATTTGTCTGACCATTGTTCAAGGCTACTTTTGGTGGTTCCTGATATCTCGCTTGGGGGTGGTGTCTCTTGTCCTATTTCTGGGATTGGTACGTCTATTTTTCTTCCTTGTCTTTTCGGGTTTGAAGTTTTGTGAGTTTTTAGGGCTTGCTTGATTGGGGGTTCTGCGTTGTTTCTTCGATTTCCTTTTTCCTTGTCCTGCCCTGCATATTTCCATGGGTCATAGTTGTTCTTCTATTTTGCATATAGGGAGTTATTCTACTATTTGTCTGGTTCGAGTGAGTGGTGGTGGTCAAACCAGTCTAGCCGTGGTAGTCCACGGGTTGCCCGGGGGGGAACCACACTTTCCCGCTGGATAAGAACTGAGGCAGAGTCGTGAAATCCGATATCCTAGCGGCTCTGAATATTTGAGGGTTTCTATTCAAAATGTTGTGGTCGTAGGCCCTAGTCGAGTTGAACCTTCATATGGTGGGAGTCTTTTGCAGCCCGATATGGGCCCCAGCTAGGGGTCAGGGTTTGATGCCACTGACGTCTTGACCTCTGCATTGTCCAAGTGCCTAAGATGGTGTGCTTTTTTGAGGTGGCGTTTGAGAATGGCCTCCGCTTTCTTTTGCATCCCTTTATAAAAAGGGTTTTGCAATATTTTAACGTTTGCCCTTTTCAACTTTCTCCTAACTTTTGGGGTATTCTGGTAGGGCTGCTAGTCGTTTTTATGGACAGAGGCCTAGGTGTTCCCAGCATAGCCCTGCTCTTAGACTTCTTCAGCGTAAAGAAGGTCGTTGAAGGCTTTCTTTATATCTCCAAGCGCTCCAACACCAAGTTGATTATTTCGGACCTTCCGTCTTCCCACAAGTACTAGAAGGAACGTTATTTTTTTGTCAGCGGTCGTCATTGGGAGTACAACCCCTTTAACCAGGAGGACACACTTGGTGTTCCGGCTATCTGGACTACTCCCGAGAACCTACGTGAGTTATCCTACTCTTTGGTTCGATCTGGGTTTCAAAGGTCATAAGATATTTCTAACATTGCTTTGGTCTCGTGGTTTTCAGGTGCTCAGCCCGATCTTAGTCCTGAAGACGAGGAGGTGAAGCAAAAATTTGGTCAATCTTGGCGTGCCTCTCCCGTCATTAGTTAAATCATTACTGGATGGTAGTGGCTTTTTGAGACTTCCTTTTCTGAGACCTTCTCCCCTTTCCGTCATGAAACCTCTTTTGCCCCCTGTCTCCAAGCCCTCTTCATCTTCGGTTTTGGAGCCTTCTCATGGGCCCTACTAGGGAGCTTTAGGCGGCCCGAGTCTTGGCAAGAGAAGAAAGGAGCGTGAAACGAAAACCCCAAGCTTCCCTTGAGGGTTGCCCCCTTGCTCAGGGTAAGGCTTTAAAGGTAGGGGCCTCCTCTTCGCCTTCATCCGCTGTCGGAGCTGGAGGCTCTTCGGGGGGGCCGTTGAGCCCCCTTTGGAGGTTTTTTCTATTTCAATTTGGAGTCCCACGTCGCGGGTCGGCATGCCCTCTCCCGCACGTCGAACTAAGTGAGAAGGCATCGCTTGGTGTCGTAGGAGCAAGGACTCTACTTTCATGCTTAGCCTGTCGCTGGTGGCTCGCTCTATCCTTCGTGATTCTAACCCCGTGAAGGCTGACACCTGTCCCACAAGGAGGCTTTAGCTCTTCTCGCCCAAGGGACCGCCCTATAAGTCCAAGCGCCCGCCGATCCTTTTCTTTATTGTTTCACTTCTTGTTAATCGACTATTTCCTGTCTTCGGGCAGGTGGCGACGCCGAAAGGCCCGGTGAGGCCACTATCGAGGGCTCCGCCAAGGCGGCGAAATCTTATATACAAGGTCGCTCGACCGAGAGGGCCAACCTTCGAGCCAGAGATATGGACCTGAACAGGAGCTACACAGTCCGACATGAAGCATGCTTCGATTTACTAAGGCGCAAGCCGAGGATAAAGCAGTTAAGGCCCGGGAGGACGGAAGGTCGCGCAAAGACGAAACAAGGGGCCGCCGAGGAGTTGCAAGCCGTTAAGAGCGACTCGCGCCAAAGTGACAACGTTGGACCGGTTCCAGAAGCTCGAGGTTGGAAACCCATGGAACGCTGACGGAGTGAGCTCTGTAAGCTTCTGGCGGACCTCGAGAGGCAAGAGAGGCTGGCTAGTCGGAGGGGCAAAGGATAGCCGAGTCAGAGACGAGGCTCGCACCCAATAGGCTTCCTGGTTGGCTTTCAGCCGCAGGCTTCCCAAGCTTCGCACCTGCAGTTCAACATCCGTGTTTCTGATGAGCAGGTAGAAGACCGCTGAGGCCGAGCTAACGCAGACCGAGGTGCTGGGGGCCCCCGATCGTGTTCCCCGCGGATGATTTTCGGGTCTTCGAGTCCAATTCTTCCACCTTACTCCGCTTCGGGGCTCGCCTTCGACCCGCTTGACTTTCGACATTGCTGAGACGCTGACTTTTCGCGATATACAAAGATTCATTTATTAGTTCTATCGCTCTTTTTATTGTTTCATCGATTTTAGTTGTTCGCTTTGTTCGCCCGAGCCGCCTAACTCCACAACTTAGCCATCCGCTCTCGTGACTACTCGCCTTTCACGACCTCAAATAAGCCTCGCAAACCAGGGCTGCGGCTTCCCGGGTCACGCAGGCCTGGAGCGCTTAATGCTTTGAAAACTAGGTTAGCCAATCGAGCCACATGGCTCCATGGCTACTTGGTCTTCCTTGAGTAGTTATGCTCTACAATCTGAGATGCTGGGCTCCTGAGCTACATGGATCCGTGGCTATCAGCCTCCGAGCAAAGCTATGTCGCAATCCGAGCTAATCGGGCCCCAGCGATGCCACAACTGAAGCACGTCCCGAGCCATGGCTCCGTGGCGACTGGGCCTCATCAGCCAGCTTATGCCCGCAACCGGTACGCTCCCGGAGCCTACACACCCGTACAACTCGCCTTCGCGATTATGCTCGCAACTGAGGTACCGGGCTCCCGAGCCATGGCCCGCGACGACTCGCTTTCTCGAAGAAGTTACGCCTACAATCCGAGCCACCAGTCTCTGGAGCTCATTAATCTACCGCGACTCTACCCTCGTTGCTTACGTCCGCAATACGAGCCACCGGGCCCCGAGCCACATGGCCCCATGGCTTCGTCCTCCTCGAAAGATATGCTCAGACCGAGCTACTAGGCTCTCGGTTACATGGCTTCGTGGGTTACTTAGCTCCGAGGTTATGCTCGTAACTGAAGCACCGGGGTCTTCTGGGTTACATGGCTCCATGGTGACTCTCTGGGCCTCCCGAGCAGCTATAAATTAATTTGAGCTACTGGGCTCCTAAGCTACATGGCTCCGTGGCGACTTGGCCTCCTTAAGTAGTTGTGCTCTGCAATCTGAGCTACTAGGCTCCTGAGCTACATGGCTCCGTGGCTACTTAGCCTCCTTAAGCAGTTATGTTTTGTAATATGAGCTACTGGGCTCCAGAGCTACATGGCTCCGTGGCAATTTGGCCTCCTTGAGCAGTTATGCTCTGCAATCTGAGCTACTAGGCTCCTGAGCTACATGGCTCCGTGGTGACTTGGCCTCCTTGAGCCAAGCAGGTTCGCATCCGAGCTATCGGGGTCTCGAGCCATGGCTCCATGGCTACTGGGCCTCCTTGGGCAGCTTATGCTTTGTAACTGAGCTACTAGGCTCCTGAATACATGGTCCGCAGCGACTCAAGCCCTTTGAGCGCTATGCTCGCAATCCGAGCTATCGGTCTGCGGGCTTACTTGGCCTCCTTTGAGTGCTTATGCTTCTGCTAATCTGAAGCATCGTTTCTTGAAAGCCGCATGGCCTGTACATTGCCTGTTTTTTCCTTGGAAAAAAACGCGTGCGGCTTAATGTATCATGGGAATTGGGGACAAACTGCGCGATTTCCTAAGTGTCTTGGTTTCCTTATAAATAGCGGCCTCTTTGGGTCATACTTCGCTTCCACACTTCTTCCTCTTTTTTACGGAGCTGGAGTTTACGCATGATGAGGCGTCAAGGTTTGGTCATCACTGCATGGGTTTGTCCTATGGATAATGTGGGCCAACGCTTAGCCGATGGTCTATCACTTGTAGGAGTTGTGTTTCCTAATTCCTCCTTGTGAGTTGTGTTGTTCCTAGGCTATGCCCATTGATGGAACCTGCGGTTAGAACGATTCGAGGGCGCGTGTGCTTTTAAAGAAAACTTTAAGTACCGCTTCGTTTTTTCTTTCCTCTTCTTCTTTCTTTCTTTCTCCTCTTCTCTCCTCCTCTCTCCTTCTCTCTTCCCTTTCGCGGTTTTGGCTTCGACCGAGTGTCACGATGAAGAACTGCTCGCTAACTCCACTTTTGAGATGCAAAGAAAGATTTTGTAACTTCAAGGTGATTGTAAACTTCCATGAAATGAAATTTCAGATTTGTGTTATGACTTTTATAGCTTTGTCAACTTAGCCCTTGCTCTCTCTTTCTTTTCTTTTCTTTTTTCCTTGTGGGTTTATTTTCTTTTGAGGAGTAGAGGAACTTCCATTTTATGCCGCATCTCTACGAGATGCAAGGCAACCGTTTAATTTAATTCTTTGTATTTGCTTGTAAGCTCCTTTGAAATAAAGAACAATCTTTTTGTGAATCATACGCTTCTTCTTTAGACCCTTCGGTAGGGCTCCACGGCTTTATCATTATAACTTATTGTTTGGCCCACCATAATATTAAGCAGCTTAAAAATGGACATATAGAGCGCAATTAGAAATCAAGACGGTGGATCTTTTATTACAAGCTACGTTCTGAGGTCTTATTGGTATAACCGTTTGAGGTGTTCAGCGTTCCATGAGTGGGGCAGGGCTTTTCCTTCTTCCGTTTGGAGTTCATAATTTCAGTGCGGACCATACGGAGTTCTGGCCTGCTGGGCCCTTCCACAGTCTGGTTAGCTACCATGTGCCGGGTCTTTCCTTCTTGGAAGAAACTTTTAGAACTGGGTTGCGACTGCTGCAACTCTGAAACTTAACACTTTTGGATGTAATGTATAGCTTATCTTTGCATGACAGTCAACTATAAGCCCCAGGGTTTTTGCTTTGCACACTTTTCTTCTAGGAGATCAAGGTTTAGGCGAAGGACCTCTTTGTTATGTTCGGTGCTTGCGAGTTCAATCCTTGGTGATTTTAACCCGACCTCGACTGGATCTACTACTTCGGTGCGAGGCGGAGCGAGCGGGGTTTCTGAGTTCTTGACTTGGCGTAGTTCACGTATGCCCATAATACCTCGGGGAGTATTCTACCCATTACGCTGCAGATCTTCCTGTTTGGTTTTCAGTGCTACCTTTAGAGTCCTTATAGTGACCTCAGCTTGCCCATTGGACCTACGGATAGGCTAAGGGACGGAAGTAATAGTTCTTGGTCCGACTCGGCGTAGAAATCCCTGAACTTAGGATTATCGAACTGTTTCCCGTTATCAGATACGAGGGACCTCGGGATCCCGAACCTGCATATTATAAAATGCTAGACGAAGTTGCGTACCTTCTATTTTGTGATTGTTGCTAAGGGTTCGGCCTCGGCCCATTTGGTAAAATAGTCCACGGCCACAATGATGAATTTGCATTGGCCCCTTCCAATAGGTAGGGGTCCCAGTATGTCTAGCCCTCATTGCTAAAAAGGCCAAGGGCTTGTGACTGACATCAGCGACTCAGATGGGAGATGAGAGATCTTGGCATGCTCCTGACAAGCTTTGCATTTTCTAACCGGTTACATCGGCGTCTTTGGGCATCGTGGGCGATAGTACCCACGCCTCGGGTTTTTCTGCGCTAAGGTCGGGCTCCGTGTGGTTGCCAGATGCCAAGTGCTACCTCACCCCGGGTATATAGTTGGCATCTTCCTTCCCTACGCACTTAAGAATGGGCGTATAGAAGCCTCGTTTATAAAGGGTCCCCCAATGAATAGTGAATCTTGCCGACCTCGCTCTGAGTTTGGATGCTTCCTTTGGGTCACTTGGCAATGTACCATCCACCAAGTAATCCCAAATGGGGTCCATCCAACTCGGTTCGGACATCACAGGGAAGACTTCTTCGTTGTCGATGCTTACTGAGGGTTCTTGGAGGTGTTCAACAGGTATCAGTCTGCCCAGGTCTTCTTGTGAGGCTGTTGCCAATTTTTCCAAGGCATCAGCTCGTGAATTCTCTGCTCTTGGTACATGTTTGACCTGAACTCGTATGAACTTCTTAAGCAACTCTCGCACCTTTTTGAGATATAAGATCATCTTCTCACCTCTGGCCTCGTAGGAGTCTTCTATCACCTTTACCCACCCCAGTGGGGTCGTTGCTTACCTCCAGCTGATCTGCTTCCATGAAGTGGGCGAGGTTAAGTCCAGCTATGACAACCTCATATTCGGCCTCGTTATTGGAGGCTTGGAAGCCGAATCTTAGGGTGTATTCCGTATCTATTCCGTCACGGAGAGAATTCGGGATCGGACACCGCACCACTTCCTTGGGCATTAAGCTGACCCTGAGTCGTAGGATGAGCTCTCTAGATGGGGAGGTCGGGCTAGTTAGGTAGCCTCCGTAGACTCTGCTGGGGTGAATTCCATGATGAAATCTGCCAAGATATGCCCTTTTACCGCTGTCCTTGGTTTGTACCTAATGTCGAATTCACTCAGCTCTATAGCCCACTTTATTAGCCTTCCAGAGGTTTCTGGTTTATGCAGTATTTGCTTCATCGGATATTCAGTTGGGACTTTGACGGTATGAGCTTGGAAGTAAGGTCGAAGTTTTCTGGATGTAGTTACCAACGCTAGGATCGGCTTCTCAATCTTCGAGTATCTCTCCTCTGCACCACACCCGAGGCTCGATGCGATAGTAGGTAGGTACATTTGCACCTTGTCTGCTCTCTTACCGGGCGGCACTAGTCGAGAAGTGCGGAAGCCGGCCCGGGTAGAATGAGGGTTCTCCTCAGACCAGGCTTACTAGAGCGGGGAGGCTCGGGTGGAGTTTTGAGTGTCGTGAACGCCTCTGTTTGCTTGCATCCCATTGGAGGCCTTTTCGGAACCTAAAGAAAGGCTAACATTTGTCGTGGCCTTAGACCACGAAGCGTTTCAGTATGGCCTATTCTCCACTGTCGGGCGTTGAATGTCTTTAATGTTTGACTGAGGCAGCATATCAAGAACGACCTTTATCTTATCTAGGTTTTGCCTCCCATTCCTCGGTACATTGACTATAAAACCCAAGAATTTCCCAACGGAGACTCCGAAGGCGCATTTGGTTGGATTTAACTTCATATTATAGCTTTTCAAGACTTGGAACGCCTCGGCTAGGTGGGTTATGTGGAGCTCGGTCTTTACGGATTTTACCAACATGTCATCTATATATACCTCCATAGATGCTCCAATTTTCTTTTGGAACATCTTGTTCACCAACCTTTGGTAGGTGGCTCCTACGTTCTTCAGTCCGAAGGGCATTACTCAATATGATGGGTTCCACCTTGGCCAACGAATGAGATACTCTCTTAGTCATTGGGGTCCATCTTACGATCAGTTGCCAGCGGAGAAGGCATCCATGGCGAGGAGTTCATGGCCGTGATGGCGTCCACTGTAAGTCGATCGAGGTAGAGAAGCTATCTTGAGCGAGGCCACATTGATGTAATGAGAATTGATGCAAAGCCGCCACTTGCCGTTTGCTTTTTTGATGAGAACAACGTTGGCTAACCACTCAAGATATTCTACCTCTCTGATTGCATTTGCTTTGAGGAGCTTGCCGACCTCTTCATTAATCGTCTTCTGTCTTTGCCAGGGCAAACTCCTCTTTTTGACCGGCCTAAGGACAAAGGCGAAGTTGTCCTTGGGTGATCAACTGTAGGGTTGATTCCACCCATGTCTTCCTGTTTTTAGGCGAATACCTCCATGTTCTGCTTTAGAAAATGGATGAGAGGGCTTTTGATGTCTTGACTGGCTTGGGTGCATGTGACGAGGTGTTCGTGGTCGCCAAGGCATGCGAGGCTCTAGTTCTTCTGAGGGAGCTATGGTCGGGTGCTCACCTCGTCTCACATGTCGAGCTCGTCCATATTGATGTTGTAGGCCAGCGCTTTGTTTCATTGAGAATTTGATGGCACTTCTGGTATCGGTGGTTTCCTTGGACCATTCCCACTCCATTTGCAGTTGGAAATTTGATAACCATGTGATAGGCGGAGGGGATGGCCCTTATGGCATTGAGGGAGGTGCCGATAACGTTTATGGCCGTGGGGCATACACTATGAGAAATCTTCTTTGTTGTTGTAGCGCTAGAATGGGGGTCTCCAGAAGTGAGCACTAAGCGTATCGACACTGAGGCGACACCCTTTCTCCGGAGAACCCACATGGCGGGCGTGTGGGCTCTAGCTTCTCCCTTCCAATGCCCATTTGTGAGAGGCTGATGTGATGATGTCGGCCCCGAGCTTCCGTTGTGATGAGGACCATGTGGATGATTTTGGTAAGCACTCATGGCCTTCATCGCAGTCGAGCACGTGTAGGGATGTTAGCGGCCCTCCAGCCAGTTCAAAAAGGTTATGGTAGTATCCGGCCGAGGAAGTTTGGATCACGACGTGCCTAATGTTTCTCTGGTCGATCTTTGCTTGCGGTGGGCCTTTCTGGTGAACCCGACTCTGCCTCCTGCGAACCCTCCGGAGGTGTGTTGGATTTCTCCCGAGGCGGCGGGTCTTGAGCTAGGATTGGATGGCAGGTAGTTGTGGCTAAGACTTGTTCTTGCCCGCACCCAGGGCCATGCAGCGAAGATCATCAGCGTGGATGGAGTATTGATCTCTTTCCTCGGTGGATACGATCCATCGGTTCGATGTCCATGATCCTGTGGAACTCCACGGTATTTAGTATTGTCTCTTTTGCTTGAGTACGACCTTATCTGCGAGATGGCCACCCCTCGAAATTTTCATGTTGCACTTAGCCTTGAGGACCTTTTACACACAAGAATTTGTCGAGGTGTATTACCAAGGTGAATACCATTCACTGCTGACTCGGGCGAGTGGTCCCGGGGCGGTCTCTAATGTTCCCTCGCCTTCTTAGGGACCTATCCCTGTCTGCCTGCCTCCTAGGGCTTTGTTCCCGTTTCTTATCGCCCCTGCTCTTTTCCTTTTGAGTAGAAGAGCTCTTTTGCTTGGACAAGAGAGCTTCTTCACCGTTGATATACTTCTCTGTTTTGGCAAGGACCTCGGCCATGCTCTTGGGAGTTGCTTTGAGATAGAGAACATTAGGTCTTTTATTTTGCACCCTCAACCCTGCGATGAAAGCGATAACGGCGAATTTTTTGTCGGGAATATCCACTTTTAATGACTCTGCGTTGAATCTCTGGACATATGACCTCAGGCTCTCTAGCGAGCCCTGCTTTATGGTCAGAAGGTGATAACTTGGCTTCCTGTACGTCCTTGCTCCGATAAAGTAGGAGACGAATGCGATGGAAAGCTCTGTGAAAGATGAGATGGAAGACGGTGGGAGTCGTAAACCCGGTGCTTATTTGGGCCCTTTAAGTGATAGCGAAGGCTGCGCAGTATGGGGTGCGATATCGTGTAGCTCCATTTGGTTCTTATGTGTGTTAGCGAGGTGATGCGATGGGGTCGCCGTTCCATCGAGCGTTCGGCTGCGGCGTTTGAATTTTTGCTAGGAAGAGGGTCACGGCACCCGGCTATGAGCAGGATTCGGTTTGTTATACTAGGGCATCCATGAAACGGAGCTACGCCCTTTGCAGCTTCAACCGTGTGGCGAGGCTCTTGTTGGATGTTCCTGAACCTCTACTCCCAAGACCGCTCTCCTGTTTCCTGCTAATAAGGGACGGGTCCATCGCTTCTGTCGTCCACACCATGCCTCTTCTTATTGTGATTCTCTTCGGGGGGTTTGTAAGGATCATGCTCTCTGGCTTGGCTAGTTTCTCCTTCTCCATACGCTCGAGGAAAGGCAGGGTGTTCTTGTTCTTCTTGGAGTAATGGGGTTTTGGCACATCGCGCCTCTGGGGGCATTGCATTTGCAGTGGTGCTGAGCTCTCGGCGAGCAGTTGGTTGGTGAGACGGAGCGCCTCCATTTCGTCGATATTGGTGTGCAGAGTTTCTAATGTGCCTCCGGGAGGTCGGCTATCTATGCCTCCTTTCTAGTCTTGCATCCTTGGAGGGTTGGCGTGACTCACAGCGTATTCGAGTTGATACCATGGAGTCGAGAGATCGGCTTTATTTGTGGAAGGAGCTGTCGTTCCCACGGATGGGCATGTGATGATGCTTTTTCAGCCGAGCCCCGGGGTACGGGCTGTATTTGGATCGATGGTCGATCCGTGACTCACGGATGTCCTGCTCTCCTACGAAATAAGAAACAAAAGGATCGGGGTTTGCCGTTGCCTCTCAGATGCCTAGTCGGTTAACCCAGGTGAAGAGAGAGATCAAGCGCCCAGTTGGGAATGAATTTTATGTGCGTACCTTTCACCGGTGGGGGTGAGCAGTATTTATAATGGATGATCATGATAACTTTCACAGTTAGATGATGATGCGAGCGATATCTTTCCTTGTTAGAGTATGACCACGATGTTCTTGCGTGGCGATGAATTTTCTTTCCTTATCGTTAGCAGGTGTAAGGGATAATTGAGGGCCCGATGATTAAGAAATATCCCTCACTCCTGGTGGTGGAGATTAGGGTGTTTTCGCTCATGCAATTCATTTAGCTAATTATAATCTGGAGTCTTTTGAAGGGGGTGAATTGGGCTCGTTACGGGCTATGGTTGGAGGATCTGTGAGGTCGAAGCGTTAGATGCCGGCGCATTTTAATCCTGCTTGAAAGCGCATCCGTTTTGGGAACGTGTTGGAACTGCGCATTTATTATTTTAAAGCGTCAATTATTATTATTATTAAGTATAAAAAATTAGTTAATTATAAATTAACTATCTCAGCGACTTATATAAATTAATAGAAAAATACAATTTTCTTCTCCAAGTACATAATCTTCGGGTAGATTTCGTGGCCGGCAATGAATGGAACATAGGATGCCTTCATCTACCTAGCCTAAGGCTAAAAACCATCAATTTGCATACGACGTTTACTAGCATAGAATGTAGCCACGTGTGAATTTAATTTCTGTTGCTTTACAATAAGCAATAGCTAAACGACTAAAAACTTTCAGAAGCTTATAAACTATAGTCCATAGAGAGGATTAATTTATGAGTCGGAGAATGCGGCCCTCTCTTTAGATATTATTTTTTATTTCTGAAGTGAAAAAAAAAAAAAAAAAAACAATGAAGGAGAGTGATAGGCTAATGTTTCGAAATTCGAACCCCTAGTATTGTGTGGGGGTGTGGGTGTGGGTGGGGGTCCACCGCAACAAGATAAATCAAAGTCACTTATTGAATACCAGTCAGATCATCGCTCCAGCAGTGTGGTCGGATGCATGTGATCATTACCCCTGAGGTCTGAGGACACATCCTCTGCCTTCTGACACACGAGTCAAAGAACTACCCCTCCGACATGCTCTTTAGTCTGTACACTCTCAATCTCTCTGCAATTCTTATTCGACTTCTATCTATACATTGCCGTCTTCTTCTTCACTTTCTCGAGAAAAAAATCTCTATCGAATTATTTCGCTGTCTTGCATCAAGTTTAATTAACCGTTTTTCTTTGATGCTATGCCTGTCTTGAATTCTACATTCGCATGTACGGATAATTCGATTCACGGAAGGCATTTTCAAATCGAGCGTAGACCTCGAACGCTGAAGGATTTCCTTGTAGACGATTCGAATTCATGTTCGTCAAGCGGATTCAAATCCTTTCCTCACTTCACCGTACGGAACATTCTCGAGCGCGATGGCGGAGTAGGAGAATCAAATTCAAACAATAGAAGTACATTTCTGAGAAGCCGATCAAGGCGGCGGCCGCGAACGACAATCTCGGCGTTTCCAGAAGGTGTCGGAAGATCGTGATCAACGCCGTTAAGTCGCCATCGCGTTTTCAAGAGAAGCCTAAAACGAAGGTTCTGGAGGAGGAATAGTACGGAGGAGCGGGGGATGACCGTGACAGTTATTAGAGTTAAGGACATCGTGCGGATGAGATCGCTCCGAGACGTGATCGAGGAGAATCCACCACCGTCGGATTCAACGGATTCCATCATCACCACAGCCACAACCAATAGCAGCGGTTCTAGCTGGTGCGATAGTGATTTCACCGCCGATCGTGTCGGCGACGGTATTGCAGATACGACAACGAACAACGACGCTGTGGGGTCCAACTCCAAG